>VZTN01019487.1:215296-380562 GCA_013400515.1 Erpornis zantholeuca | reverse complement strand
CTTTAGGTTTTGTTGGATTTGGGAAGTGTTAGGCAGCCTTCTGGCTAAAGACTCGTGGCAATTGTTTGGAGGCTAGACAGGAAGGAAGAAAATCATAGGACTTTAGCAGTGTTTGGAGTCAATATCCTGAGATACTTCGGTATTATTTAATCTATCTGCAGTGTGTTAAGTTTTGTTTGTTTATTTGTTTTATGTGTTTAGGTGTGGTCTAAGCAAACAAAGTGATAAATTGGGTTAAGGGTAGAGGGGGTTTTGTGGTTGAACCTGAAATTTTTGCGAATTGTGTTTATAGTCAAGTGAAGAAATCACAGGTTAACAGCAGAAGACAATTTGTGTATATTGCATGACTGCAGTTGTTCTTCACCAATCCTTCTATCCTTTATATCAACTCTTTTTCCTGCTACTGACAGTTTTAGAGGGAGGATGAACAAACTGGCAAAGGGTAATCTGATTTTATATTCTGTTACGTTAAAAGGGGAGAGCTCTCAGACAGCATTTGTGAACCTTGTACAAGGTTATTTATAGAAGATTCATCTGTTCCTCAGGGAAACAAAGAAACCTTTTCAACCCTGTCTAAAGTACAGGAATGATCTAAGTTAAAACCTGCCTGAGGGCAAACAGTGTGTAACAATTCAGCGTTTATCCTTGGACAGGGAGCATGTTGGGTCTCTGCTGTACTCTGTTTGCACCTTGTGCAATCATTTATACTTCTGTGAAATAACTGCAAAATACCACCTATTGTCCGACTTAGGCTTTGATTGTATTTTATAGGGCTCCGTGGAGCTATAGATGATGGTGACTTCCAAAGAAGAGATTACATCTGAAATCCTCCTATAGATCGATCACAGACTGTTAAGTATGTTAGAAATGCTGTTGCAGAGTGCTCTGGCAAGCTTGGCAGGTTGTTATACACTGGTTTTAGGTTTTGCCTCAGTATCCAACCCCACTCTCTGCCGGAGCTGCCTTCTACATAGCAAAGCTGGTGGGGGCAATGTGGACTCCTGCCTTAGCAGTTCTGGTGCAAAGGTTAGCATTTTAGCAACGGGGAAAACAGGTGGATTTGCTCTAAAATGGCCAACTGAGTAGAAGTATCTGAGGAAAAGCCTGTGATACACTGCGGGTTGTAGTCTGGTACAACAGCTTCTTCTAGCTCCTCCAAAGCCAGAGGGGCTGTCAGTGAGTCAGTCAGCGTGCATCCTTTCTTTTGTCCTTCCATGCAGCCCCAGGCTGTCATTTTGAGCTTCAGATCCCTATCTCGACATGACGGAAATCAGTAGGCAAATGTAAAAAAGGCCCTTTCCTCTCCCATTAGCACCAGGAGTTTTCAATGGTGCTCAGGCAGTTAAAGGGCAGCAATGTTTTTTCTCCATCTCTGCAAGAAAATTCACCAAAGCTTATCTGTCATATCTGACAAATTTGGCAAAAGCTGACAAAAAGCTTTCAAGAGCAGCTGGAGTGACCACTCATTCAATCTGCTGTTAATCCTCAAACCAGAGAAGTGGCTAAAATACTCCCAGAGGTAGGTATGCCTTTACCCAGGCCAGACCCCAAGATGGCTAAATTAAGGAACCACTTGCCACACAACAGTCTAACACTTCCCCTGCATCTGCTGCCTAAAACCTCTGAGTGTAATTTTCCAGCTCCTGACTACATCACCTCTTGGAGAAATTGCCTCGTCTCAACAACCTGGATGATTTATAGAATCATAGAATATACTGAGTTGGAAGGCACCCAAAAGGATCATGGAGTCCAGCTCCTGGCCCTGCCCAGGACAACCCCCAAATGGTTGTCCCATATAGGAGCAGCATGAAGTATTCTTCTGTTTCTGGGCTGAGGAAGACTTTCAGTAAGCTGTTCGTGTGCATATTTGTGACACTGTCCAGCAGCAACACTACAAAAATGAAATAATCTCTGCTGTGATGTCAGGTTTTGAAATAATTGCAGGCTTTGCCAGCCCCATGGGGGATGAGTTCCTCACTTCTGCTCTCAGTGAATCCTCACACTCACCTGTGTTTTGGTGCTACCAGGGGGCACAGCTTGTCTGTTTTCAGTGCTCTGCTTGACGCAAGCAGGGCTGCAGGACCAATATGCACAATCTTAACAAGACATTCTAAGAACAAATATCCTGCATGTTACGCCAGAGATGTCATGTGGTGCAAAATGTTTATTCTTTTTTATATTCCCTGCCTTATTGAAAACCTATTTTGAAGCATTTGGTTTTGTTTCTTTCTATGTATAGATTCTGTCATTTCAGTATTTCTGCTGGTTTAAAGAGTACGGCACGGACGTGGCCTTACTGCTGCACTTACCTTCCTTCTGAAGGAATTCCAACCACTGATGTTGCCAAGACAGAAAGTACATACCAAAACTGAACAGAATGCAAAACATGGGTTTGCAGCCTTGAACACTAACTGCTAAATAATTCCAGAGATGTATCCATGCATGAGAACTACCATTATTAAGATCCCTTTTTAATGGCAGATTTAAACAGAAATTCCAGCAGCATAATGATGGAAGAATAAATTTTTGTAATTCATCAAGCTCATATCTAAAAGAGCTCTAAAGCACTCTGTCAGTGCCATTGCAAATATTAAGCTCAGACCTAAACCTATGGGAGTTGAATCTTCTTGACCTCCTACACTGGCTTTGACTGGATAAAGGACATAGAAAATACCTCATGTGCTTCATCACAAGTATAGTACTTAACTGTTATATGGAGGTTCTGAGTTCATGGAAATCAGCCAGCCAGTAGCAGCAGCAATATCAAACCCAATTTTTTTCCTTAATGAATCTATAAGAAAGTTTTGCTCAAGGCTTCACTGAGGTCAGAATCAGGCCCTCACATCAGAATATTTTTTGGTTTTAGCACAGTTGGTCTAGATTTTCATCACAAAAAACAAGCCAGATATGATCTGGGAGGGTTCCCCTCCCAAACTAAAATTTTTTCCCTTTTGTCTTCCAGATTTAATTCAAAAATATTAAGAGCCAATATAATGGACAAATACATTTACCACAAAATAATAACTATTTCACCCAAATGGACTTTACTTTTATAAGCTGAATGTTATTATTATATAATGTATTAGTGCAATACTGAACCAGTAATAAAATGCTTGAGGAACTGAGCCAGTAGTTGAAGGACTAGGTATATGTGGCTTCCCTAGGTATAGCCACACTGTTGTAATAAGGTTTGAACTAGAAAATATTGAGTGATGATTTAGCATGAATGAGTCATGGTATAAAACATAACAAGCTGCTGCTTCTCACTGCTTAGGTATGTCTGAGTAAAATGAGACCTCATTTAAGAGCTTATGAAAAATACGTAGAAAAATATGGACCTATACAGAAGCTTGGAGATGCTGTAACAAGGTAGACCTCAGGGTTGAAGACATTGTAAAAGCACTTTTAAATTTGTTGTCCCAACATAGTATATTCAATTTGGTAGAAGAATTCATTTTGTTCTGTTTTGTTTTAACTGGACTTGTTTCTGTTTCATGTAATATATATATATAAAAAATATATGTGTGTTATATGTCAGAAGTTCAAATTCTTTGTTCCTTACATTTTCTTTCAGAGCAAGGCCTGTTACAGAATTCAATTAAGTGTGTAGCCATTCTAAAATTACTCAGGTCTTGAAGTTCAATGGCCTTTAGTTTTGTCCATTAATGATAAGAAGCAATTTTGATATCATTATTGAAGTGGGTTTTTTTATGAATTTAAAGTCCCTATACTCTTTGCTGTGTAAATTCCTAAGTGGCACATTATTCAGGTTGCTGAAGACCTCTCTCCTCATCAGTTACTGCTCTGATGCTCAGAAAAATTTGAGCGTTTGTCCACACACATTTGAAAATTGCACTGACCTGAAAAACTGTCTCCACCATGCAACAATACCATTTTTCTGCATTGAAAAATGAGTAGGAATCCTCTGCTAAGAGGTGTTGATACTCAGTGAGCACTCCTGAGAATTGGTAGTTTGGTCATGCCTGCTCCAAGAATATCACAGCAATTAAATGATGCTTTTAGAAAATGCCTGTAGTAGTAGTGTTCAGTATTTTCATCTGTTCTTCTCTAAGGTCATGGATAGCCATAACATAAGTTGAGTGCTTTTCTGGATCAATATCCAGACATGCTGGCACAGTTCTGTGCAGTATCCATTAGCAAGACTGACCTCTTGCCAGAATAGCATATATCAAGTGCCAGTTACACACCCATGCTGCAGTCTGGAATGGCAAAAGAAGATCCTTATGATGTCTGGCCAAGAAAATCTCTATACAACTTTTATGGTTTGTAGTACCAAAAATGTATCAGTTACTTGTCATCCACTAAAAAACATACTACTTCTTATTCCCAAATCCTCTTTTCCTTATTGCCAGTGCAAAGTCGATGAGGGTGAGCTAATGGGCCTTGTCTCATGCTCCACAGATCAGAAGGGACAGCAGTAGTAATGTACATAAGCATATTATTTTACTGAATTTGCACATTAAACTGATTAATTCTAGCAACTATTGCTGATAGGAAATAATAGACAAAGAGAAAAGATATTGATTTTTTAATTGGTTTTGACAGCAGAGGAGAAATGTACCTCTATTTGTTCCCTCTCATCATCTCTCACAGACAAGCATGTATGCTTATAATATTTAAAATTTTAGCACTCCTACCATTGTGAGTGCTGGTTGGACCACTGGAAATGTGTAGTAAGTCTTATGGATAAACAAACAATTACTTACATCTAAGTCAAAGAGCATTATTAGATTCAGTGACTTGCCTGATTTTAAAGCCAGCATGTGCTATTTCTATTGCCCCAACTCAGATTTGTGTAGCATTTCCTGTGTATCCTTGTCTGGGTTTTGAAGCTAAAATTTAAAAACTGCTTATGTGGTCTTATATAGGAGTCTGTCATAGCAGGAGGGTTAATTTTTTTTCCTAAGGTTTGATAACTTCACATAAATAGCTTCATTCTGAAGGTCCATGGAGGCCGTGAGGTCTTACTGTGACTCCATTTGTAGGTTTGAGGTCAACAGGGTGTAGACTTGGATGTCAACAAATGTAATTTACTTCTCTGATCATTATTTGCCATGGCATTTTAGACTGACTCTCACATCTCACAGAAGAGGTGTTTTAGAGAGGTTACAGACTCAAGGACCTGTAGAAAAATCACCCAGCACTCCCATTTCCCGCAGTGGGTGGGACAGGGGGAACATGCTCTGTTCCCTTTTACACTGCAGGTTAGTTTCCACCACTGTAACCACGATCATATAAGAGATGGAACCCTGAGTAAAATAAAGGAAACATTCACACAGAGCGTATACAATTTGCACCTTTATGTGAGTTAATTCTTTAATGTATACAGTATAGAGATATATACTGGCTTTTACAGCAGCCTCTCCTATTTGTCTGCAGCTCCATTCCAGGAGCAGGCCATTCTTGTGCATATTGATGATAACAATGCCATGCTGGAGATGGATGACAAACAATGGCATTTCAGATGCAACAGGATCAAACAAATTGGAACAAATGCCCCCTCAAAACAGTATTGGGTGTACTACCTATCGCCAAGGGCTGCACATAAGTTTCCATTTACAGTGCAAGATGAGACTCAAAATAAGTAGGTTGCTTAAATGAAAGCTGTTTTGAAAGGACAGCAAGAAGTGAATATTCTGTTTATGATAAGAAAAAATTGAACCCTGTTCAAGAGAATGGAATCTTGTAACTAACATCTATTCTTACTGTGCAAGTTTAAAAAAGCATGTCCATTTTTTTTACACATACAGTATAACACACTATCTTTCAAAGATGCACTTGATCTGTAAGAAATTAAAATCCATGTTTATGCATTGAAGAATATGCAGTGATGAAAGCAGCTGAACTCACATAGTAACATGTTAACAAGGAAACTGCCCTCTAGAATTAAGGTTTTGGAATCAGACAGTGGGTCCTTTTTGGGAAGAGAAAGGTTCAATGTGTCATCTGCCTGGAAAGTTGCTTTCCTTTTCTTTGAGAACTTCCCTTTAGAAAGAAAACTCCTCAGTCAGAAAGGTGGACAGTGTTGCTCCAAAGGGCATGATACAGTGGGAATATTTGAGTAAGTAAAAAAACATCTAGCCTGACAGAGCAAAGTAGCCTAAAACATAGGGGAAAAGTTATTTGATTTATGGCTTCCTGGACATCTAAAAACTTTTTACATGTATGAAATAAGCTGTAGGACTGTTGTCCTTAGTTTTGTCTGTGGCTGCCAGCGTTTGCAGAGATACCACTGGAAAGAGCAAAAAAGATGTCCTTTCCCTTGCATATGGCACCTTCTGACCCCTCTGCAGTTACACAGCTTTGCCTCTTTCCTCTTCTGCTCACATTCGTCTTTGACTGCTCTCACAGAATAAATCTCTGCATTTTTCATATTGGCAAGTAGGCATGCTGTTCTTGTACCAGCATTGTCAAGAAAGCAACCAGAGTAACAGTTGTACAAAAAGTATTTGTACGAAGTTGTACAATAGTTGTGCAAAGGTGATCTAAAATGTGCCTTTTGAGTGGCAGTCTACCCCTGCGAACAGTAGAAGTTTATGAGCAGTTCTAAAAGTTTTCACTGTTGAGATTTCATTTCACAAACGCATTTTATCACAAGGAATAAAAAGTTGGAAGGGCCATTGGTTTCATTTAATCTAAAAAGTCTGATTTAAAATGGTCTCCTTCAAACAAATGTGTTTCATAAACTTCAGCTGCCTGATTTCTCTTTACATGTTGTTTATGTGAATGGCAAAACTACATAAGATTTACAAGGCTGGTGCCGTGCTCTGTATTGCTCCATGGTGCACCGGTTGTCAGCTCCAAGGTCACAGCTTTATTAAAGGATCAAGATTTACAATAACGTTAACAAGAGCATGAATGCCTTCACAGACACCTTCCTGTAGTTTACTTCCCTGAAGTCACCACCACAATTTCTCCCCCTGCCAGAGCTACTAATCGATAAATACTGCGGTCTCCTGAACAAAGTTCAAATGGATCTATCATGTTGCTTTAGTAATAAATCTTTGCTTTTGTTTTAACACCTGTCTTCAAAAGACATAACCTCCTTTACCTGCAGTAATTAAACTTCATAACAGTCTTATTTGGCGATTAAAACCTGCTCCCTTTTTAAAGATTGAGAAACTGAGGGGTAAGGCCATGCTTTGCTGAAGTCATACAAGAACAGTAAAAAGACTTGGAAGCCCATCTCTGCCAGCTTCCCATGTGCTGAGGCTAAAGGCCATACTGCCTGTACCCCAGTGGTACTTGTGTAGCATCTGAACTGAGGCTTCTGTAATTCTTCCTTTTCATGTACTGTCATGGCCTGGCTAGGGTGCATCTGAAGCTGATATACAGCTGTGGTGTCATCCTCACTGACACAAACACATACAAGAAGTCTTCTGCAGCCTATTTACCACTTAAGGTGTAATTCTGTGTCTTCTTCTTGCTGTCCCTGCAGTGCTGATGAGGTTACTGCCACCAGCTAATCACCCATCATGCCTACTCAGATTGACTGGTCTGGCTTCCTGCTTCATTTCATGGAAGATAATCAACCACTTTAAATAGCTGGGGGTTTTACCAGCCTCTGAACAGCCCAGATAACCCTTAGCACCAGCGATGAGAGCAGGGTAGCAGTAACCTCCTGAGCTAGCACAGCCACATCTTACCACAACACCTCAAATCCCAGGCCCGTCTTTCCCTGGGAGATCCCTGCCCAGGGCGTTCTGCCTTTTCCAGTGGATTTTCTCCCAACCTGAAGCATGGGTAGGAAATATCCCAGTCCAGGCTACTTAATTCACTTTAGGCTCAAGGCTTTGGAAGTGCTTCTCTTTAGAGTTTCGGAAAGCTTGGTATTTAGGCACGCAAATTTTGTCTCCATGTTGCCTAAAAAGAAGGTATTTTGAGCAGTCACTGGCTTCTATTCTGCTGTCTGTGCTTTTGCTTAGGAAGACACTAATGGGTAATAGTAATTGTGACAGATAACTGAACAAGAACACAGAGCCAGCATCCTTCACAGAATCACAGGACGGTTCATCTTTCACCTTCACGTGGACACCTTGGCTTCAGCTTCACACCCTGCAGTTCCCCCTCTGCTTCAAACCATGAGCCCAGATGGTGTTGTGGGCATTGCCTCTTGCTGCTGATCACTAGCAGCAACAAGAAGCAGCTCTGATGGACGTCTAAAGCATTTAGGCTTTCGTTTGGTTTTGAAATGCTGGAGTCTGAAAGCATATGTGAACCACAGCTCTTAATGTTTTACACTCTCTCTTTCCTAAAAATCTAACCCCAGGCTAGAGAGAGAGGGGGATCTCCCCACCTAGTGATCTCCTCTGAACATCTAGTTATGGTACAGACAGCTGCAGTCAAGGAGACAGGGGAAACCAAGATGAAGGATCCATTTTCTCTCAGCCCTGGCACTGGAACAGGTTGCCCGGAGAAGTTATGGATGCTCCATTCCTGGAAGTGTTCAAGCCCAGGTTTGGATGGAGCTCTGAGCAACCTGAACTAGTGAAAGTTGTCCCTGCCCAGGCCAGGGTGGATGGAACTGGATGATCTTTAAGATCCCTTCCAACCCAAACCATTCTATAATCTCTGAGCAAAAAAGGCCTAGTCTGAATCTTAGATTTATTATAATTACAACCTTCACAAATTAATATAATTGATAGACTCTGTACAAATCTGGTATTTTGTAAAGCATTTTCAATATTTTGGTGTTTGTTTATATGCCAAGAGTCATGTCCAAATGAAGTCAGTGCTAGATGTGTTTAAATGGTCCTAAGTCTTCTCTGCCTGGAGAAACCTGTTGGCATCACTATACCACTGGGTTGATATTCTTGAAAGTCCTTATTCTGGAAGAAAAGTGCACAGCCATATCACTGAAGTAAGATTTTTGGTTTTTTTGATCAGAATCACTCAGGAGGCTGAAAATCTGCCCCAACTCTCTGTAACACCACTAAAACTACTCCATAAAATCACCTCTAGTTCCAGTCTCAAAACTCCAGCATCGGTTAGTTTGGAGATGACCTCTGAGATCATCAAATCCAACCTATGACCAAACACCACCATGTCAGCTAGACCATGGCATTAAGTGCCATCTCCCATCTTTTCTTAAATGCCCCCAGGAATGCTGATGCCACCACCTCCCTGGGAAGCCTAGTGAAATGTTTAATCACCCTGAAGAAATACCTTCTGATGTCCAATCCAAACCTCCTCTGGCACAGCTTGAGGCTAATTCCTCTTGTCCTGTTCCTTGTTACCTGGGAGAAGAGGCCGATCCTCACCTGACCACACCCTCCTTTCAGATAAGGTCACCCCTGAGCCTCCTTTACTCAGCGATAAGGTCTCCCTCGAGCCTCCTTTTCTTCAGGATAAACAAGCCCAGCTTCCTCAGCCGCTCCTCGCAGGACTTGTGCTACAGACCCTTCCCCACCTCTGCTGCCCTTCTCTGGACTCGCTCCAGCACCTCAGTGTCCTTCCTGGATTGAGTGCCCCAGAACTGAACACAGGATTGGAGATGCGGCCTCACCGGTGGTGAGTAGGGGGGCACTGGACGATTGGCTCTAGAAATAAGCCTGAGCATGAGTGTGTCAGCGTGCAGGTTCCAGAGCGCTGTTGTTCCACCCAAGGGCCGCGGGCGGGCGGCGGGGCGGGCGCAGCGCGGTGGGCGGAGCGGGGAAGCCTCACGGACAGGGCGGNCCGTAGCCCGCCCCGGATCCCACCCCGCGTCCCCAGCGATCCGCTCCCGGACCCCCGGCGGCGCCCCGGGGAGCGGAGCGGGGCCAGGCTCTCCTCAGCCCGCCAGGGCGGGGCTTGTTCGCCTTCCTCGATCCTGACGGAGAGGCCCTTTCGTGTTGCCATGGCCGAGGGGGCCGCGGAGGCCCCGGCGTGCTTCAGCGAGGATGATTTTTACTGCCCGGTGTGCCAGGAGGTGTTCAAAACGCCCGTGAGGACCGCCAACTGCCAGCACGTGTGGGTATCCCGATCCCCCGTTCCTTCCCAAGCCTTTTCCTCGCCTTCTCCGCCTCTCCTCCTTGTGCTCCTCTGCTCCCCCTTCTCCTGGTGCACAGACCCTCGGCCTGGAGCCGCTGGCGGTGAGGATGAGAGCCCAGTGCTGCCCCAGGCTCCCCTCGCCTCTTTCTTTTGTAGCCGACGAGGACCGGTCATTTAGGAGAAGGCCCTCCCTCCCCAGCCCCCGGGGTCTGGTCGGCGGTGGGGGAGTTTTGCTCTGCTGTCTGACCTAACTCGCGGTTTTTAACTTCGTGGTTTTCCCCGTTCCTTTTCGAACAAGGACGATAGTGTGAGTTGTTCTCTCCTTTCAGTTCATCTATTCAGCATTTTTTTTCCAGAGGGACGTTTGATTACAACGTGCTACTTTGTAAAAAAGCAAAATAGCTTTGGCAGCTGGTGCGTAAGGAAAGAGAGCTGCAAAAGCTGGTGAACTGAGGTCTCTGGAAACGCGTGCTGAGCGAAGCTTTGCAGTGGTTTTGGCTCTGCTTAAGGACAATAAGGAGTTACTCTGATAAGATTGTCCAGAATCACGTGCTTGCTGCACCATTTAATATGTCATCAGTGATCAATCTGGTGTGCAGCTCGGTAATACTAGTCAATAAATAATAAGAGTTCTACCTAGAGTCCATTGCCAAGCTCCCCTGATTTCCATGTACTTCATTGTAAGCACCATTGTTTCATATTTCTTTTAAATATCAAACTTTGTATTCTTTAAACTATTACTCTGATATCTCTCTTTTTTTTGCCTAACAATCATCCAGCTCTTTTCAAGGACAAAGTATCTAACTTTTGTATATTTTGCTAATCCGTGTTTGTGGTAACTTTTCAATTTAGGTTTTGCAGGAAGTGCTTCTTGACAGCTATAAGAGAAAGTGGAACACATTGTCCTCTCTGCCGGGGGAGTGTGACTAAAAAAGAAAGAACGTATCCCAAAAGGGCTCTAGATGTTGAAAACAGTATGAAGAAAGCTTCTGGGGGCTGTAGATGCTGTGAGAAGCAGGTAGAGTAAAACTTTGAAAAAAAGTTGAATAAATTTCTCGTGTTTTTGTCCCGACACGCCTTTACTGTGTCATTCTCATCTTGGAGCTGAAGAGCTTTTAGCAATTAGCTTTGTATGGCTTGTGCATACACTGGGCAGGCAGTGCCTGCTAGCTGTACCTAACAGGTTTAAACTGAAAGAGCATCTTGAATTGTCAATAAAGGCATTTTAAGTGGAGTGCCAGTTTTTCCCCAAAAAGATGGAAAGAAACTGGATATAGCTATAAAACTGGCAAAAGGAAACTGAACATGAAAATTGCAGATATCTGGAAAACCTCAGAAATCTTCAGTATGGAAATGAAACTGCTTCGAGCTGCCATAAACTTTCATTTAAAACCAAAAAAAAAGTGAGTTGATTACTTGCAGTGCCCGCATGATCAATCATATGTAATTTCCTCCTTGCCCATCAGTCTTTTTGCATTCCCTTCATTTCCTTTCTAAAGGGGTCATTATTTTTGGAACACTGGGTGAAATCTTGAGCCTCACTGAAACCAAGAGTAATGCCTCTTTTGCTATAAACAGATGGAGTATTTCAGCCACACTTTTTGTTTATAATAAAATGCTTAAAATCCAGGTAGTCTTTATGATGGTTTCATTTCACTTGGGACTTCTGCCAGTGTTGAAGATCAGCACTAGTAGAATCTTCAGCTGCTTGCTTTGTTCCTCATGATTCATCAGGATGAAAAGTGGGGAGAAAGAAACTGATAGCAAATTGGTAACCTGGAAGGAAGAACAGAATAATGGAATTTAGGCAGAGGCATGTGAGATACGATCTCGTTCAGCCTCTAGACCTGTGAACACCTTCTGACAGTGCTGTTGGACCTGAAATTGAGATTTAGGGCATGTCCAACACAGCTGTCTTCCTACAAATCTGAGAAACTTGTTCTCTTAATTTGAATTAAAGGTGAATAGGCGGCCTTAAGTTGGTGATCATTCACCTTTTTTTTTCCTCTCCCCTCTCAATGAGAACAGGAGCACATCTCATGCAATAAGAAAATGTTTCTGTGTGTGATGTAACAGCAGGCCAGAGAAGACTGAAGGAGCAGTGGTGTTTATCCCATCCTCATGGCCACTCTCTGTTATAGCTCATCAGCTATTAATCCTGGATCTTGGAGGTGTAGTTCCAGTGACTTTGTTTCAGTTAAACAATGTTTACTTGCATCTTTCGTCCCTGAAAGAGCTCTCAGATGTCCAGCAGTTTGAGTGGCAGTGTTCTCCAGTCTCACAGAGTGACACTGGCTCTGTGGAGAGAGGAATCGGAGATGTCCTGTTGGTGAACAAAGTGTTCATGCTCAGAAGGGAGACACAAGTTCTGGTTTCTGCTGCATATGATGTCCATGTAATTCCTGCATGCATTGCTTTCTGTTGGCAGAATTCTCTCTTCCTTCTATCCCTGGATTGTTCAGTATGATTTCAGTAATTTGGCATTTTATTTTCAGGTTAGATTTTCATGGATGAGACAGCATTATAAAACGTGTAAGAAGTATCAGGATGAATATGGTGTTTCTTCAATTATTCCAAACTTACAGATTTCCCAGGATGCAACAGGGAACAGGTAACCAGGGTGTTCTGTGTGTAACAGTGCATCTTCTTTCCCCTGCCCCTCACCCTATGGGAAGTATTTTTTTCCAGGGCATTCCTTCTATGTGCAATAATTGTTGTCCATATTTTTGTGCTTCAAAATATGAGTTTTTCCAGGTCTTTTTCTTTACTCTTAGCAGACAGAAGAAAACCTTTCTGCATGATGGCTTTGAAATGTCTTATAGAGACTTTCCTAAAAAGTATTTAATATTTGTAGCTTGCTTTCCTTGCCTTGACAGCATTTGAGCAGCTTTCTTTGTAACATATTTCATAATGTTTACCTCTGGAGAAGTTCCTGTGTATTTTTATTCCCGCCTCCCCTTTCCTAAGTTTATTTTAGTGGGTATCCTGTGTCAAAACATTACTGTGCAAGCTTTTGCTTTCTGATGGAATTTATTTTGAACAGCTCTCATGAAATATATAAGGAACTCCAGTATGTTACACACCATAAAATCAAATGACACTTGCCATTTGTTTTCTGCTAGTAAAGCTAACCTTTTTTTTCATATATTCTCACTGATGGTAGGGGTTGGGAATTTTTGGCTATTTTTGAAAAGCTTTTTATGTGTTCAATTCACAGAGCCTTATTATATGTCACCCATCTTTTATTTATTTTATTTTGCCATTGATTTTCTGTTTTTAGCAGTCTGAGCTACTCTGGTTTTCAACCCATCAGTCTGTTGAAAGTGGAAGTTTTTACTGGAATTAGCTGTAGCAATGTTTCACCAAAGTGTCTGGATATTCTGATATCACTATTTATGTAGTATTCCACAATAGAATACACAATGTAATATCACTGAAGTATAAAAAAATTTACCATTACCATATTTGTGACTGTAAATATTCATGTTTTTAGCATGTCTGTACAGTTTCTTCTGGCTTAGCAAGAGGTGCATATACAGTCAAATTTACTTTCTAAAATGTTCTTCTGCTTTACTCTTAAGGAAAAAAGTTTATTTTGTGCTCATTAACTAGCTTGCTGTAGTTAAAAGTTGCCAATTACTTGTGTGAATACATGGCAGTTAAAAGCCTATTTACACCTTCCTAGTAAAAAAACTTAGAAAGTGCTACCTGTCTTTCATTCATATAGTTCATAGTGCTTTTTGAATTACTTGGCTCTCACCTGCACTGCCATTCTTGTTGACTAAATGTTTGTTGTATTATATGCTATTAGTTGTGCAGTATGCCACTAAAAATCACCATGGTAATTAAATTATCCATAGAGGTCCCAGTTGACTGGAAATTAGCAAATGTAATGCCCATCTACAAGAAGGATCAGTAGGATGATCTGGGGAGCTACAGACCTGTTGAACTGACTTTAGTGTATTGGAGAAGGTCATGGAGCAGGTCATCTTGAGTGTCATCCTGTGGCATGTGCAGGACTACCAGGGCATCAGGCCCAGCCAACATGGGTTTACAAAAGTCAGATCCTGGTTGACCAAACTGATCTCCTTCTATGACAAAGTGACCTGCTTAGTAGATGAGGGAAAGATGTTTTCTAGACTTCAGGAAAGCATTTGACACAGTCTCCCATTTTATTCTTCTGGAGAAGCTGGCCAGCTGTGCTTTTTACCTGGACAGGTGTGCTCTTCACTGGGTGAAAAAACTGTCTTGTGAAAAAACTGGGCCAGGCCCAGAGAGAGGTGGTGAATGGAGTTACATCCAGTTAGCACCTGGTCACTGGTGGTATTCCTCAGGGTTTGGTTTGGGGCCACTCCTGCTTGACACCTTTATCAATGATTTGAATGAGGGGGTTGAGTGCTCCCTCAGTGAGTTTGCAGATAACACCAAGTTGTGTGGAAGTTTTGATCTGCTGCAGGGCAGGAAGGCTCTGCAGAGGGATCTGGACAGGCTGGAGCAGTAGGCTGAGGCCAGTGGTGTGAGGTTCAACAAGGTAAAGTGCCAGCACTTTGGTTGCAACAAAGCACTTTGGTCGCAACAACCCCAGGCAGTGCCACAGGCTGGGGGAAGAGTTGCTGGAAAGCTGCACAATGATAAAGGACCTGGGAGAGCTGGTTGACAGTGGTTGAGCCATGATCCTGCTGTGTGCCCCGGTGGCTGAGAAGACCAGTGGCACCCTGGCCTGGATCAGAAATAGTAGGGTAGCAGGACCAGGAGAGTGATAGTGCCAAGTACAAGGGCACAGGTGAGGCCACACCTCCAATCCTGTGTTCAGTTCTGGGCCCCTCAGTCCAAGAAGCACACTGAAGTGCTTGAGCAGGTTCAGAGAAGGGAAGTGGAGCTGGTGAAGGGTCTGGAGCACAAATCCTGTGAGGAGTTGCTGAGGGAGCTGGGGTTGTTTATCCTGGAGTAAAAGAGGCTCAGGGAAGACCTTATTGCCACAGTTAACTGAGAGGAGGTTGTAGCAAGGCGAGGGTCAGTCTTCCATGTCTTGAAGTGAAAGAACGAGGTGGCATGGCCTTAAGTTGCACCAGGGGAAGTTCAGATTAAGTAGTAGATTTTTTTTTTTAATTGAGGGAGTGGTTAGGTATTGGAATAAATTGTCCAGGGTGGTGGTGGAGTCTCTGTTTCTGGATGTGTTCAGGAGGTGTCTGGATGTGGCACTTGGGGATATGGATTAGGGGTGATTATGGTGGTGTCAAGTTGACAGTTGGACAGATGATCTTGAAGGTTTTTTTCAACCTTGGTGATTCTGTAAATACTGAGACATAACTTGATCCAAAGGAAAAGTTGTGAGGGTTAAGATCTGTGCCAGGGTATGTTGCTTTGAAATTCATGGTACTTAATACATTTGCCCCCCACCTCCATTACTGTTAAACTTTAAAAAAATGTTGGTAGTGGACTAAAATAATCTCAATTTTATTGGTTTTTTTTTTTCTTCATTTAAAGTAGCAGAAGTGAAGCAATATCTGATACTGGCGAGATGGCTAATAATCAAATACTTCAAGGAGAAACAAGGTAGGTTGCTTACTTGTCTGTAGTTGTTATTAAAATAGGTTCCGATAGTCAAAGTGCAAACTTCTGCTAATGCGAAAAACAAAACACAAAAAACCCCCACAAAAAGCTGTATTTACAGAATCCTGTAGCTTCTTGTACATTTGTATTAGAATTTGGGGTTTTCAGTACTTTCCTGAAGGATTTGCACTAAAAGGTGTTACCAGAAAGCAAAACCAGGATGTAGCTGCAGTGGGAACAAAAGAAACCCAAGTCTCAGAAGAGTGCATTTAGGCATACCAATTGCAAATGTTCTTCAAAATTGCTATTTGGTAGTAACACTGGGGGTCCTTTAGATCTGCTAGTATGTCAGTGGGGGTGGGGGTTTTTTTGTTGTTGTTATCAAAGCAAGGGAGAACAATGATGAGATCGCTCCATTCATATGCTTTCTTAACACTACTTGTGAAACTCTCTTTTCTGTTTAATACTGTTGTATTTCTGTTTACAGTGGACACCCAACCTTCAAATGCCCCCTGTGTCAGGAAGCCAATTTTACCAGACAGCGCTTGCTGGATCACTGTAATAATAGACATCTTTATCAGATTGTTCCTGTGGTAAGTAGAGTTACTTATGCATGTTCCTTAAGCTACTTTCATTGTAATTATGTGGACAATTTAAAATATGCAGTTGCTACTCAGTATCTGTAACAATCACTGTGGTTTGAGAAAGACAATATACTTCATGCAGTGCATTTAAATTGAGCAGTGACTTTGATGTGAAAACGTTCATGTCCAGCCTGCTGGTTCTAAGGCATTTCTGACTTAGCTGTCTACTTATCTTGATGTGAAACAGGCTCAGTTTTTGATCCAGATGCTTAACTCTTCTTTGTTTTAGTAGTTCAGGTCTGTTTCTATAGAACCCCATTTGTAATGTAACTATTGTTTCATGTTGAACGTACAGTTACTTGAAAAGTAATCCAAGGTAACCAAAGGGTATGAAGGAGAAAAATCAGTTTTGCTTGTCTGTATTTTCATCTGTATAGGGTGTGTTATTTTTTCTTTTGGCTTACTTGATCATCTCAATTGTGTAAAAATTCTCCCAAACCTTAAGTAGGATGCAATAATCACTTTCTTTTCTAATTGACTCAGATATGATTATCTTCAACTCCTAAGAAAAACACCTTAGAAATCTACCGAGTTGAAACGTAGGTTTTGAATGTTACACAATTGAGGAAAAGCACACTTAGAAGTATGTTTTGATGTTAATGTCTTACTGTATTTTGATAGTGGATGAGTAATAGACTAGTTATTCCTGTAGAACATGTCTTTAATGCATTCTGTATTGCCAATAACTTTTTTTTAATTCTTTCTCTTCCCTTCCCCCTCCAAATTCAGATCTGTCCTATTTGTGTATCTCTTCCTTGGGCAGATACTAACCAGGTTACTAGAAATCTTGTTAGCCATCTAAATCTAAGACATCGTTTTGACTACGGAGAATTTGTGGTAAGCTTTTACTTCTTTGATGTGTGGAGGAATAAATAATAACTTTTTTTTTCTAAAAATCAAAATGCCAGATAAAAATTTTGTCTCAAACTTGTGCTCTGGACATACCATGTTCCTGTTCTGTATTGGAACTCAGAAGCAGACCTGTGTGTTCTTAAACTTTGTTATCAACATGAAGTGCTACTGGGAATAAGTGTTGTCAATAGTTACACTGCTCCAAGCTGATGAGTTAAGTCTTTGGCTTAGTGTTCTCAGTCTGAACTATTTATTACTTTTACTCTGATTAATAGAACAGTTTGTTACTGCTGTTTCTGGGGGAAATAAAATAGATGCTACTCTGTTTTATTGACATTATTGACTTTTTAATGTAGAAATTGCTTAATTATATTCTTAGGGCTCAAACTGCACTTTGACTAGCTGGTATTGCTGCTACAGCCTCTCTTCCAGTATGTTGTGAGAGAGACTGAAAAAGATGTGTCAATTAATCAATGTTGAGGTTGCCTCTTTTCAGGCTCTCTTTGAGTAAATGAACTTGAAGTAGATGCAGAACTTACATACACAGTTGTAGTCAGTGGCTGATTCATAAGTCAAGCTAACCATTTGGGTTGTGCATGTGGGATCAGAGAGCTGGAGAGTTTGTGGTAGTTTCTACAGAGTTTGACAGGCTTTGAGGTGTGCTGCTTAAGCTTTGTGTGGGACAGAGATAGTATTTGAGTCACGGGTAGCCTCACTAGGTCAGAATGGCAGGCATGATGTATATTGTCCTTTGAGTTGAGTGAGCTGCAATAAAGGCCTGAACAGCTAGGGTTTGATACAGGGGATTGGCCTCTTCACATGAGTGTGTGTTTGATGACCTAAAACTGGTGATAGGAATTCTGATTTGGGGAAACTGCCAGTATTGCACTTAAAAGGTGCATTACTCTGGCATATTAAGAACCTGAAGATATTTCTGCAAAAGTAGCAAATTTTTTGTGTTTCGTGTTTGCCCTCTCATTTTAAGCAGTGTATTCTCAACAATCTATGATTACTGTTGTCTGGCAATCCCATTTTGGTTTTATTAATGGAGGATGTTATGGCTGGTTAGAAGCCCTGTTAAAAGAATTGCATGATACAGTCAGCTTTCCTGAGCTGCCTGCTCTGTAATGTAATTGAGCCAGGGAGAGAAGATGGACCCTTCTGCTTAATGAGCCTTGTCTCACTCAACTGATTCTTCTCCTGTCTCATGTGTCTCTTGGTACTTGGTTCAATAAAAGATTCTGTGCAATATAAACAATCATCTAGTAACATAAAGAGTCTTCGTTTAGGTGCATGTGTAAAAAGGTAGCAGATGAATGATTAAACTAATGGCTATGCTACATCCTGGAGTATTTGTCCATTTTGATGATGTTTTAATTTTGTTTAGAATCTTCAGCTTGATGAAGAAGCCCAATACCAAAATGCAGTTCAAGAATCCTGTCATGTGAACTTCTAAAGTAGAACCCCCTTCATCTTCATACTGATTTTCTGAGAGAAAAGTTTCTTTATTCGGTTGGTGATCTGAAGGGTATATTAATAAAAATGTTGCTCAGTAACCACTTTTTGGGATAAGCTTCTTTTCACACTCATAAGGACTTCTGATAAATGATTTTGCTGAAACTCAAATTTGATATCTTTACTGAGATCTGCCCCTGTGGAATTAGGGACATTTTTGGAATTTGTTACTCTTGTCTTGATTTTCTCTAACTTTTACTGCTCTGTTAGTTACATATTCATATGATTAATGTAGGATGTTCTAATTCACCAAAACCAACTTTGAAAGTATCTTCAGAAAGACATGATGCTCTGTTGCACTGTTGGGTTTCTTTAAGTTCAGCTGTCTTCTAAGGTATCTTATGAGATGATAATTTATTTTTTTTTGTCTTCCCACCAAGGACAGGCATTTGTCCTGCCAAGAACTAATTTTATTTTGATGTTGTGATTTGTTTTTTTATCATTGCTATGTGACTGAAAATAACAACAGCTTTAAATATTAAAATATTTCTTTTCTATAGCTCAGCAATGCAGAGAGGGGCTTTTTTCACCTTTCATTGAGAAAGAATGATGCCATTGCCTAGGAATAATTTTATCTATTTTTTCCTCTTTGGGAGCTTAACTAAAATAGGATGCTTGCTTACTAATGTAATGAGTGAGGAGTATTCTGTGTACTCCCAACTCCTAAGGAAGATTACATATTTTCTGAGCAATTCAAAATGACATGCAAATGGTGTACTTTTTTGGCCTATGACTGTGACCAGATTTTGTTGAAGCTTTTTAACTTCTAAACTGGCTTCACATCTACCAGAACACTTTTATTTTGGTAAAGCTTCTTAAAACTTGTACATCTCCTACATCCAAAGGCTTCAAAAAACAGTTGAGAAGAAGAAAATTTACTCTAAGATAGTTACCAGCATATTTCAAGAGTTCATGTTCTAGATTTCTACCTTCCCAGCAAGAACATTGTTAAAATTGGAGACAATAGTAATAATGCAATTTCGAATTTAAACAGAAAATCCATTTGTAAAAACCTTAGGATCTTCTATATAATGCTAAAAGGGAGAAGGGGAAAGATGGCTGCACAGCATATGTTTTGGAGTTTTAAATAGTGTTCTTAACATACACCTGTTAGGACTGACTCTACGTTGTGTGTTTCCATCACCTGTTGTCAAGCTATTGTTATTAATGAGCATTGCATATGTGGTGGAAAACATCCCCAGTAGTTTTCTTAGTCTAGATGGTGATGTATGTGTAGTAATATCAGTTGTGCAGCCAAAGTACTATCTGCTTCTTGTGTCCTGCCTCTCTGTTCCTCTCCAAACAGAGGTTTTGATTATTCTTTAAATGCTGGGATATTTCATATTCCAAAACTGATAAGGTTGAAATGCCTCATTTTACAATGTAACATGTTTCAGAACTGAAAGTTCTATTTTATTGAGTGTTGGAACTAAACCACTGTACATTGTAACTTGACTTTTCTATCTTAATTTTTTTATGAGTGTAAAACATTACTGAAGGCATTGCTGGCTAAAATACAAAGAAAGTTGTCTATTTCAGAAATAGTTGTCTATTTCAAGAACCTTCTCTGAAGGTTATATCCTTTTTATAACAACATTTCTTGAATTTTGTTACCATCTCACTACAGTATTTTGACAGCAGACCACCCTTAGAACTTGTATTCAAACTGCCCTATTTGCCTCCATGCTCTTGTCTCTGTATTCTTGCTGGTTTGTCAGCTCTAGTGCTTGTGTGACCACATACTGATTTGGAGTGGTTCACTGAGCCAACAGAAAAAACCAAGATTTCTACTTTTGCTCTGTAAAACAAACTATGAGACAGTGCCCTTATACAGAAAGGAACTTCAAGGTACCCGATGGTGAAGTTTTACCTTTTTAAAATGAAAACACATACTACGGTGATTTATTACTGCATACATTTCCTAAGGAGTTTAACAGTTACATGTAAGTTTAGTTAACTTTTTTAGTTTCAATAAAATGTTTATATGATCTGGCAATAAATGCCTGCAACCAATACAGATTCTGAATGCCTCATGGACACTGGAGCTAGTTATTTCTATTACTTGAATATATCTTGGGAATTGCAAGTGAAATGACATCTGTTTTAAAACTCTGGGAAATAATTTTTTCTATAGCAATAATTAGTTGTCACTTGATGCATAGTTGCTGAGTATTTTAGTCATGCTTAAATGTTGAGAGACTTGAATACACATTTTAAAGCAACAAATGTGTATCAATGCAATACAAAAAACTTTTCAAGATGTTTATCTTCTTTATTTAAAATCTGTATTGGCAGGTGCTGCCTTGCTTAAGATTTTGTACTTTTAATATGGAGAGATTGCATCCAATATATTCACTAGGTAAGCGTTTTAATGAAAATTAAACTATTTAAATATGTTGCTGCTGGTCATGATCTTTCTCACTGAAACTCAGACATGCACAAAAAGCTGTGTATTTGTGAAGGGTGATGCTCAAAACATGAAATCTTTACTAGAACATTGCTTCTTAATGTTTTCATGTTCATGTTGCATTATGTATGGTTTCAATATGTTATGTTTGAACTGTACTTTCTGGTTTTTTTCTTATTAAAGTATTTTATTTTCTATTTGTCTTTTTGTTGCATAATAAAGATGATCAATTCCCTTGGTGCTACTTCTTCCTTTTCAGATCATTTCTAAAACTTAAATATGTGATCATTTGTATGTCTATGCACTTTGAATTATTGGAATGGTGTGTATGGTGCTGGAATGATGAGATGTGACTGATGATGCATCTGTGAGCTAACAAGGTACCTTATATCAAACCTGGGGTATTTCCAGCAGGCAGAAAAGATGATAGGTTGGCCAAAATCTACTTTGTGCATCTTTTCTTGCTTCCATGTTTGTATGTTGCTGTCCCATGGAGTGTTAATAGAGAAATAACATCCTAAAAGGAGAGGGAAAGAGGTATGTAACACTTGGGGTCATTAGCAAACCTCGTTATTAAAAAGTAGATTTTCTGAAGGGATTTAATGCTTTTCTGAGGAAAGAATTCCCAATAAGTTTGGGCTGGTTGCAAGTTTTAACCAGCAAGGTGGCAGCTGGATGATTTATCCTTCTGGCCTTTGTTCTTGCATTGAAAATAACCTTTGGTTATTTCTTGTGCTTTTACCTTCTAAGGACACACAGATGATAATGCAGTAATAAAATTGATTTAATGTGTTATTTTGAATGGCAGAAATTTAACAAAACTATGTAAATTTCCTTTTTGTTAATTTATTCTTCCCAGTAGAATCTAATTTTCTGATCACTAAGTAAACCACTGTATCTTCTGAATCTGTTTATAAGCCCTTTGTTAGAGATTTCATTTGATTTGATTTTATTACAGCAATTCATATTTTACTACCTAGAGAGAATGCATGTGATGTGCTTAATTCTCATTGGCAGTGTCTTGGTTATAGGATACTTGAGTTCTGTAAAACTGCTCTTTGTTCTCTAATCTTAAACCAGGGCCTCATTCCCAGGTAGAGAGGGGGATTTTTCTGCACCCAGCTCATCTTCTGATAGATAGTCAGGGCTAGAAGGCTTTCTGTGTTGGGGAAACATTCCTGGGTCCCTCTTTCTTAAATTTGATTTTTGAGTCCCATGAGATTTGAATGAGTGTGTGTGAGGACTCAGCTATAAAAGAGTGGAGAGTGAATTTTTTATATCCTTTGTTTTATGCAGAAACAGGCACCAATTCATGAACACTGTTAGAGGATGGGACAGTGTTTACCAGACATGGGAAGATGCACATTTGTGAAATGACTGCAGAACCTAGCATCTAAGGCTGCCTTATTGCAAGGCAGAAGAGCTACAAGAATAGCTCACGAAGGCATCTTCAGGTTTCTTTTAGAAATGGAGAAACAAGTAATGAAAGGGCACAAAAACTACATAGTCTGTTTTCCATACAGTGTACATTTGCTCCAGAAATCAGGTTTCTTTTGTTTCCTGTTGTGGCTGTATTTGAAAACATGTAGGAGACAAAATGTAGGGCCTCTGCAATGAGAAGGCATTTCAGTAATGTTAAAACTTCCACTTCCCAGTGAATTGCCAGACTCTTACTAGGGTCAAAGCATGGGGGTTTCTTTGTCTCAGGAGTAGGGTAGGTCTGTACTGTTTCTTATATTTCTCAAACTCTAGGTCTGCTTTGGAAAGGACTAGTTTTCACCTCTTCATTTTCCAGCTCTAACCAGCCTTTTTCTATCTGTAACATTTTTGTGGACACAATCAGGAAGAGCTAAGAAAGTGAATTTTACTTTTATTCCCTCACCACGCCTCACACTGTTAGGAAATTGAGAGCAAGGAGGGAGGGAGGAGTCCTCACTGCTGAATGCATTCTGTGGAATAGCATTTAATTCTATTTTAAATCTGTGCCTTAAGTACTCTGTACACATTTAGAGGCATTCCTCATCTCTGCGAAGCTGTAGGTTATTTCCCAGAGCTTATAGAGAGAATACTGTTTTATGAACTTTCTTAATCTTATGAGGATGCATAGTCACTGAGAAAAGTGCTCCTCACTATTTACATTCTTTCTCTACTGTTGTGTTTCTGTCTCTCATTTTTTCATAAAATGGCTTGAGTTGGAATGGACCTTAAAGGTAATCTCATTCCAGCCCTGTGCCAGGGGCAGGGACACCTTCCACTGGACCAGGTTGCTCAGAGCCCCATCCAGCCCAGCCTTGAACACTTCCAGGGATGGGGTATCTACAGCTTTTTTTTGGTAACCCATTCCAGTGTCTCGCCACATGTTTTCCTCTATAGCAGTTCTCATGAATTTACTCTATGTGTTTTCCTCCCACTCAGTTTTCTATCTTTTAAAGTAGTCAGAAATTAAATTTTTATGATTATGTTACTCCACTACTATTTATTGTTTCATATTCTGTATGTTTTATAAGCTCCTCTGGCTGTGCCCTTAATATGGGCTGGTGTGGGCTGCAGGGGTAAATACAGTAACTAAGAAGCTTAGCACCAGCAATTTCCAGAGTTCTCCAGGCATGTTTACTTGGATAGGGCATTTTATGTTTCTCAGAATGTGTTTCTGCTTTAAAAAAATCTGAATGTCTTACCAGATAGATTTTATCGCTTTTAACCACATTTTAAAGCATTTACTTTCTTGTTTTCTGTAGGGAGAGGATCTGGTTTTGGATTGGATAGATTAGGATGAGCTTGAAAATGAAAACCTTTTCACAGAGACCAGTTCTTTGAGGGTAATAACACCCTTTTTTCCCCAAAAAACCTTGTGTTAGGTTCTCTGGTTTTGCAGGTAGGGACTGTAGAGTGTGGAGTGGTTTTTTTCCAGGGTAACTGCTGTGGCCATAGAGCATGAGATTCATGTGCTGCCTTAGTTGTGAGACTGATCAAACTTGAGTAGTTTCTTTTACGAATTTTTCTTCGTCCATTATTCAGACCACCAGAGGGCAGTGAATATTTTGGGTGCTCTCTAAATAAGTATTTAAGGGTGGTAATTCAGTGAGTATTGTACTCCAAAACACTATTAGATACAGAATTTCTCCCCAAATGTTACATAAAATGTAATAAATATTTTATGAATTTTTTTGGCTGTTAAGAGATGGGCTGGGGTCATTCCATTCTACAGAAAGAATATTTGCAACTTAAGGTCTTAAAATTTACTTATTTTTACAGATTTACTTATATTGCTTTATCGATGCCTTGGGTTTTAACTTTTATATTTTTCAAATCCTGTAGTGCCTAGTGTATAGCTCTGAAGTTTTTTGTAGCCTGTTAACTTCTGCTCTCTCATACTAAGATACACATAACTAAGCCTCTCCAGGCTTGCTCTTCAAGCACACCCAGACCCTCCTAGGCCCAAAAAGCCTCTGAGAGGGAGGCAAGCTTGGGGAAATTATATCATTAATTGAAGCATTAATTGGAGAATTAACTCTGATATGCAAATGAACCAAATTTATAAAAGTGTGAAGAACTCGTCCACTGTCGTCCACCTTGGGATCCACTTTGGCAGTAGCCTCTGGACTCCCCAGAGTGTACCTTTGAAGGCCCTTCAAATAAATACTTTATTCCCTTGTTTCTGTCTAGTCTCTCTTTTTTATGTGGCCACTTCAGGCATCATTATCATCTGCGGCAAGTAAGCAGTGTTTGACCCAGGACTCCACTCCGGGAAGAATGGAGTGCTCCCCTGTTCACTAGTGAGCATAAAAGGTGCCACGTTCTTGCAAACACCATTTACTTCCGAGACCTTTCCTTGTCCAAGGACGGTCTCCAGAGGCCTCTCGGCTCGGGCGCTGTAGTGCAGGCGGGAGGCACACGGGGGCAGCTGAGGACTGATGCATTCTGTGACAGTGACAAGGGGTTAGCGCTCCTTCCTGGCTGCTTGCTTCGTGAGACCGCACACATGTCATCGCCCTCGCCAATTCCATCTGCCGCGGTGCTGAGGTCCGCCAGGTGCCCCCTCCAGGCGTGCTGCGTTATCCCTTCTTAGCAGTCACAATAATTTGGGGGTGGGACTGTCCTCTGGTATGAAGAGAGGAATTGTACCAGCTGAGGCGTATGTTGCCTCATCTGAGAAAAAGCGGCCTCCCTGGAGTGTGCTTCTGCAGTGGCATTATCGTGGCCAGCCACAGCCACTTCAGTAGCTGCTAATCAGTGACAGTTTGTTTCATGCCGTAATCTGATTCACATTTAGCGTGAAATGTGTTTGTGTAAAAACATGCCAGACATGATTCAGATCCCGAGGAGAGGGAGGGAGGTATAATCCCGTATGAGTATTTATTTAATTTACAAAATACTGTTTTCTTACACATGCAAAAAATAATGTTTAAAGTGTGTCTGAAGGGCAGGAAGGTGTGCAAGTTATGCCTAAGCTTCTATTTGCTTTTTAACCTTTTTTTTAAATTTACCTGTAGCTAAGCAGTGTGAGGAAGCTGAGGGTCTGCTTCATTTTCTTGATAAACACTTAATGAACGCAAACATGTCTTGTTTGCTCCTCTGCAAGCAGCTGGAACACTTGTATTTGGTATCTGGTGTAATGTTCACCTTTTTACATTACATCCCACATGACACTTGTTAAGTATGTAACCACCGAAGCTTCCTAACTTTAAATATTTAAGTGCTCAACTTGTAACACTGCGGATTTGATCGAGGGTCTGTTATCTTGCAGGTTTATCTGACAACGCTTATCTCCAATTGCTGTGTTTGCCTCACCAACCAGAGAGATAACACGGCAATAGTGTCTCCATTTGGGAGATTAGCTGAAAAAGTGAACATAATTTGTGCAAGATAATGCAGCAAGCTTGAGACAGGGCAAGGAACAATCCACTATCTGAGAGTAATAGACCATCTGAGTATCCTCCTGCTCTTTCATATTTGAACTATAAGCACTGCTGTAAGTAGGATACATAATATTCTGCAAACCAGCATTTTCATGTCATGTAATGAATGCATATCACTTGAAGCTGATACTGAAACTTGGAATCAGACAGGTTCCACCCAAATGTCAAGGAGCAGTCATGAATCACCATTGTTTACTGAGCAATATAGAGATGGCAAAATTACCACAGCATCTCTGCTGCCTTACAGAAGATTAACAAAACTATTCAAATATGAACCTACCTACCAAAAATCCTAAAAAAATCACTATCTGTATGGAGTTAATTTTACTTAGGTTTATGGTTCTCGGTAGTTAGCAGATATTGCATTTTGAAATTAGGTTCTTCTGGCTTTGAAAAGAGCATTCTTCCCCTCTTCCACTTCCCTAATTTTTCCCAATCTCTCTGCCCCC
The DNA here is from genome assembly GCA_013400515.1 of Erpornis zantholeuca. NCBI lineage: Eukaryota > Metazoa > Chordata > Aves > Passeriformes > Timaliidae > Erpornis > Erpornis zantholeuca. The sequence continues at coordinate 354,233 of VZTN01019487.1, read as the reverse complement.
ATTACTGTCTCTTCCCAGATTATTACAAAGCTTTGTAGCTTTACAAACAACAGTAAAACAGGTGATGCTTCCCATCTGCATTAGATGATGCCTGATGAATGTTCCTTCTTCTGCAGCAAGGCAGGTAAAAAGCACTGCAGTACCTTTATTACTGCGCTGTTGTAGAGCCCAGGGCAACAGTGCCACTAGGACAGCATAATGACACGGTGCCTGTCCCAGGGAACATGCATTCTGCTCTGGGATGCTCTCTGTCTGTCTGGTGCTCACAAAGTAAGCTCAGCAGGAGATCCAGGAAGTCACTTGCAATAGATCTGCTGCAAGCTCCACAATGTCTGATGTCTGATGTCTTTCATTTTCCTTGTTTCTACTAGCAGCATGAGAGCATGAGAGTCTGTGGGGAAGGAAATGTAATTGACTGGCAAAAGCTCAGATTTTGCAGGTGTCTCTTATAGTTACTCAGGGCTCATTAGATATCTTAGCACTCGTAAAAGTTGTGAAACATATTCAAGGCAAAGAATCACAAGAAAGGAAAAAGCAATCAACCAGTTAAAGACCTGCTCCTTCTCCTTTGCATTTAATGTTATTATTTTTCTTCAAACTCAGAGTTTGCAGTCAGGATACTAGTGGAATCTACCTGCAGATCGGAATGGTAGTGGAAATAACATCCTTGAATTCCACAGGTCCCTGACTGTGTCAAGAAAGGACATGCATTATTTTGGCTGTCATATGTTAAGGAAACATCTCAGCCTGACCATTAACAAGACTCTCAGGCATCTCAACCTGCAGCTTGCAAGCTGAGCTGCCTTGACCAGGTGCATTCCTCAACATATATGCTCTGGTAGCTGTGGAATAAAGACATAATCTAAGACTGCAATTCTTTTTGTTGGTCTGAAAATGCCCTCTGTCTATTCAAGTAAGTTGCACTACTCTTTATTAATTCATCTCCAGTAACACTCAGTCTTACTGAGTGGGCCTCAGTCTTGGAGGTATGGTATGGCAATATTCATCTGCTAAGAAAAATGCTACGAGTCCTATAGGAAAACCCTTGAGAAAAATAAGTGGTAGGTACATTGCCTGAACACAGACAGTAAGTCAGTAATAAAGCAAGATGGTTGTCAATGTAGAGAACATAAAAAGTAAATGTCTGTTGAAAAGATCCTCCATGGTTAGACAGAAAAAAAACTTCCTGAAGACTGCCCCTATATGAGTTACTTTCTTCTCAAAAAGTGTTAAAAAGCCCATTTTAGATACTTACTGGGCGACACTGAATTTTCTGCCAAGAGCTTCTATCTTAAAAGTCCTGATATTCTGTTCTTAACATATTATTTTATTTTTCCATTCCATCTTGCTTTATTTTATCAGATGACTGAGGTGTCAAAATTCCGAATTCATTTAATGAAAAAGGAGTGAGAATTAGCATATAACTTTCATGCCTTCTCTGTCTGGTGTCACTACATGGCAATTCCCACACCCTCTAATGCTTTCTTTGGGTAACTCACTTTTTAGCCAAAGTAGCAGTGGCCATGACATGGAGGTCCATACAGCCCTATCTGCTATTGACAAGAATTTGGTGTGAGCTCTCAACAGTGGTGGATACACCTTAGAAGTGAGGATGGGGAACAGAGAGCAATTGTAGTGATTATTTCCCTCTAAAGGGGAGCAGAAAAGAAGCAGAAAAACAGAGTTTTAGGATTTTGTCCAACATCATGTAGTAAGACCAAAATTGTGCTATTTTTGTTGAGTTCACCATCTATGGAAAGCCCTTGTAAGGTAATATAATCAAGAAATAATGGATTCGGTCTTTAAGTTTTGATCAGAAGTGTATTTTTTTAAGCAAGTTTTATCATCATCACCATTCCTGTTTACCATGCTGAATTGAATTTACCAAGTTGAATTCCTTTGTTTTGAAACTAAGCCATATGTTCTGCAGATCCCTGCCTAATGCAGCCCAGTTGTCCCCACTGATGTCCACTCCTTCGGATCAAATCAGAGCCAGACTAAAGCAGAGCTCTTTGAGATTTGTACAGCATAGATGCCAGGTTCTCACCACCAGGTGTTTCAATGTATGGATCTGTTCCAGTTGGTTTGAAGTAATGGTTACTGTGGACATGGCCAGTATAACTCAGGGATCCTTTTAAAGCACTACCATAATTGTGTGAGGGACTGAAGTCATGTCTGAGGCCCTGCCATATTTGGTCCACTGTTGTGCACGTCAACAGAAAAGACAATGAAGAAAACCTTATTGTTTAACTGGTGGGAACTTGACCCTTAAGAGAAACAATGTATTGGTCACTCAATGGGAACTTAACCTGTGAAAGAAGAACAATATACAATGGAGCTGTTGTTCATATGGAGGTGGTATCATGAGCTGTTATGGCCTCGTCTCATGCTCTGGCCAAGCGTGAGATGATGTTGTAACTGGAAAAATTCCACTCCAAGAGGAGGAGATATGAAGTGTGGTTCTGGGGCTGAAAAGGACAAGATACACACCATTTTGATCCAGGGGATGCCCTGAAGGTGCAGTGCCTGCCTGCCCCTCCCGCCTGGGCAGCATGCTCCATCTCCTTCTCCTGCTCAGCGGCTTTTCAAAAAATCCAGGGGTCGGTATGTATTATTTGCTCCTGCATCTAATAAAAATAAATCTGCTTTGCAATCACAGTTGCATTTCAGGGGTTTTTTGTGCATGAGCATCCTCCAGAACCCATAACATTAATGGTGATGAGGATGGAATGCCCAGAGCACAAAAAAGGAAACAAAAACCTGAGAGGGCTTGGGCACTGCAGAGTGTGGTTGCACCAAGAGAGTGAAACATGTAACTGTACTGAGAAATGCTGTTCTGGGTGTGTGTGTGGCATTTGGGAGGCCAAAATTTAGTCCGGGTACCCAGCTATGTGCACGAACTTAGTAGTGTTTTTCTGTGTCCGAAATGTAATGAGTGTCATACACTTGTTGTTGTGCAGTGTGGATATTGTAAACATAGCTCCAGTATATTTCAGATTCTGTTAGGAAGGACTCTTAGTCCTCTGTGTTCATGGTGTCGCTGGATGATGAGACTAGAAAAGAGTTACTATCCTCAGTATTTTTGTTGTCGTTATCACATCCTTCTGTGAGTGCATTGGTAAAGATGTTTCATACAAAGGAACCTCAGGCCAAGGTTCCTCCAGTGGAGCAACCAGGGCGGACACAGGAACCATGGGACAACACTGTGGGACAAGCTAGAAACCTGTGCAAGTATTGGGCCCGAACCATGGGAGGCTAAAGATCCAGTGGGAGTGTTGAAATATTGGGTAGAGTTTGTGCAAACTCCTCAAAAATGCTCTAAAGAGCAGCTTGTTCATGCTGGAAGCATGGCTGAATGTCTGTTATTTGCATACAACGTTGCAGTTGAAAAGAATACAGAGCTTGAAAAACAGTCAAAAAAGACAAGGATGTAGAACAGCTGAGTGCTAATATAATGTTGCAAAGGCAAGCATTTGTAGGTGCGCCTGCAGCACTGCAATCTGAGATCTCAGTTAGGTGTGCAAGTAAGATTAAGTTTTAAATCATGTTAGATTAAATGCTGTAAAGTGTTATTCCTCTGTTGAATGGTTACAGTTGAGGTATAACTTAAGTTATAAATTAAATTAGGTATAAGTTTTGTTGTTCCTTTGTTAAATTTTTAAGTATAAGTTAAGTTAAAGTACTGTTGAGTGCTGTTAAGCTTTTAAGCCATATTCCTTTTTTATTCTTTCCTCACTCTTCTTTTGTCATACAGACATAGATCCTGGTTCATTTCTGTTTTGAGTGCCTGGATTTTATTTGACTTTGTTGTTGCTTTTTTTTTCCTTGGTGTGCCTTAACTGCTCTGTAAGTAGTAGAGTGAGCCTTGTCAACAAACTTTATTGTGCTGTCACTTAATACTAAATCTAGTTTTTGCTGATACTCTGGCTGACAATTTTTTAAGCAACCTTAAACTCTCATTTGTAAGCTTGGATGTGGGAGATTCAAAGAAATTCTTGGTGCTATGCCCAAATTCTTTTAAGGAGAATGCATTTAAAACTAATGCACAGGACACTAATTCTTTAGCCATGGCTAGTCAGGGATGTAGTATTAAATACCCCACAGAAAATACTTGACCGGGGTCTGAGCATCCGTGGTATACCTTGTTAGATGGTATACAGTGAATGAAGGAGGAAAGGATGGAAGCAGCAATTCTTACTGGGGACACTGACACTCTGATGCAAAATCCCCTTCTGTTACCATGAGAAATAGATGGATTAAGACTGCTCCCCCTGCATATAAAAACGTGATAATGACCCTTTTCATTAATGAAACAGGAAATCCTCTGGATGAGATAATTGAAAAAATAGGGCAGCTAGGTAACCTTGGGGAGTGGAACCCCCGGGGAAGTGCTGGGAATTGAAAAAATCTACCTATTGGGCTTTTGACACCACGCAGTGGCTACATGCCAGAATTAAGATTCCAGGAAAGGATGCAGAAATCCAAGCAACTATCAATGATTTGTTACAAACAAGTGTTTTTTACATTTTGCTTTCACCCCTGCATTAGTAGCAAGTGGATTTGTAGCGTTAAATTCTGTATAAACACAAGAGCGGCCTTACATGTTGCTATTTTTTATGTGCTTTTCCAATCAAAGTGTAACATGTAACTTGTGTTTCAGTCTTCTGTGTCTTCTGGAGTGAAGATTGCATTATATAAATCATAAATTATGTTCTGCAAGTTCTGAAGTAGGACAGAAAAGAATGTGAGTTTATTTGCAATAGTGTTGGGGAATTACACTAAGCAGAACCTACCAAGTGCAGGTTGGTCTGTACTATCTTTTGGGGAGAGTTGCTACTGAGCTATCCACAGAGCCACCCTCATGCTTTTATGTGAACAGAGCTAGCTGTTTTCCTTCAAAGGAAAACTGGAGAGCAAGGCAGACAGGTGACCTCTGCCTGGGAGATTGTCAAGGAGCTAAGCACAATGTGAACGTGTCCACTGAGGTCCTGGTGTTAGATAGTTCATCTGCTGAAAGATATGATGTCAAACTGGCTATTGCAGGATACAGAGCAGAATACAGAGCCTTCTTCTTGCTCCTACAGCAGTTTTCTGGAGTTGTTAGTGCTTCTAATGTAAATCATCGTTTCATCAGGTCTGAAAATTATGACCTTTTCTGTTTTCATAGCCTTGATCATAAGCCTATCCACAAGGAAAATAAGGCTTAGAGCAGCACAAGAAACTTAAAAAACATTTTCCATAGCTTGATCTAACATTTTAATAACATTACTTATAATCATCACTTTAAGTCATTTTCATACTTCTTCTATTTTTGTGATTTGTAATATTATACTGAACTGCCTTCACTATTGATTTAAAAAAACCCCTCAGTTCATATTTCTCACCATTGTTGAATAAAACTATTGTTCTGAAAAGTGTCTTTCCTTTCCTTCACAGTGTATGCCAATGTCGAAACAACACCCCTATTGTCCCTACTGGCTGTACTTTGCTTATCATTGTGGGATGGTTTTGGGCTGGATGCCTTTGGATAAAACTAAAATCCTCCTAATTAAAAGCTTCTTTGTGTAGAGGAAGGATGAGAAAAGCAGAGGTGTTTTCAGAGGTATATTAGTTTGTTTTTAAAATTGATGTTACATTTGTTTCAGAGGAGTTATTCTATAGTTGCACTGTTTTAAACAGTAGGAAAATTAACGTCCACTCACTTTAGGCACTAGGAACACCACTCCTTATATTCTCACCAGTGGAACTGTTGAGTCAATTTTCTTTTGGATTATGCCCTCCCTATCCATTCAAGGTCCTGGGCAGTTTCACTTTTCAGGTGCCAAGGTACAGTATCAATCCCCCAAGGAACCTGGCACTATGGCTGCTGAGGTGATAGCAGCAGAGGCAAAGCAGGTTACTATCACCATTCCAGGGGAACACCACTGGTGTTGGGTACCTGCTAAAGACTTGTGTTGGTGGGAGTAGCAGGTGGGAATGGGAGAAGCAGAGGAGAGGTAACTTTTCCTCTGTTTATATTTTGACAGGGTACCTCAGACTCCTCCCCCCTGGAACAAAACATCTGGGTGACCCTGGCTGAGGTGACCAGACCTTATGATGCCTTAGCACCGCTGCACCCCAGAACCCATTCACAACCTGTCTGATCAGCGTCCCTCTCACTGCCTGTGAGCTGCAATGTTTATGTCACAGCACCCCTGCATCTGCGACCTGTCCGGCTACCAGAGTATGGCAACAGCTGTCTCACCACAGGAAACCCCCTCCTTCACCCCCACAGGAGCAGTGGATTTTAGGCACCTTGAATGCAGACAGTTGTACCACCTTTAAACTTATTAGCACAAGCAGTAGCCCTAGAACTTGGTGGGTCAAGGCCACAATGCCGTGGTATCAAAATACTTCACACTGGTATAATTCAACCACAGCATAGCTACCCTGACTTTTAGTACACATATGCAACGCCCACAAGGTATCTTCTTAATCTGCAGGGACCAAGCCTAGGCCAGAGTGCAAATGGCAATTAAAGGTAGTCTGTGCACCTTAAGAAAACTAACCCTTTTATCTCCAAATATAACTAATTCAGTATGGATCCAACAAAACTGAGCTCACCACCATCAGACTCAGAGCATACATGCCTTTACTCCTGACTAGAGAGATACAGCTGAATTCTAGAACACTGCCAAGACAATCACTGCCTCTTCGTGGCTCCTGGGATTCACATTCAAGTGCACATTCAAGTGCACAAGCCCTCATGACCCTGAATAGACCTAGTTGTTGGGTGGCAAAGTTTAGCAATACTACCAGCACAGCTGTATCTGATTTATTAATTGATGTAGACAGCATTAAACATGCTACGCTACAAAATCAAGCTGCAATTGATTTTTTCTTTTAATGCATGAGCATGGGTGTGAAGATTTTGATAAATTATGTTGTATAAACTTAAGTGCCCATTCTAACTCTAACAGCGCACAACTAGAGAAATTATGGACACTTACTCAACACCTTGTAGAAGATACCAGTTGGAATCTCTTTGCTGGATGGGCATGGGAGTTGGTTAAAACAGGGGTTTGAATTACTTTGTGCCTGAAGTATTTGGTTTCTATGTATTCTTTGTTGTATTCCTTGTTTAGTATTGTTGATTCAATCTTTAATAGACAGCATGTTGCAGTGTACTGTTGTTCATATGGTAGAATATTGACGTGTTCCAACCACGGACCATGTGGTGGCATGTCTCAGGGACTGAAGTCGTGTCTGAGGCCCTGCTACATTTGGTCTACTGTTGTGCATGTCAACAAGATAATGAAGAAAAGACAATGAAGAAAACCTTATTGTTTAACTGGTGAGAATTTGACCCTTAAGAGAAACAACCTATTTGGAACTTAACCTGTGAAAGAAGAACAATATACAATGGAGCTGTTGTTAATATGGAGGTGGTATCATGAGCTGTTATGGCCTCATCTCATGCTCTGGCCAAGTGTGAGATGATGTTGTAACTGGAAAAATTCCACTCCAAGAGGAGGAGATATGAAGTGTGATTCTGGGGCTGGAAAGGACAAGATACACGCCATTTCGATCCAGGGGACGCCCCGAAGGTGCAGTGCCTGCCTGCCCCTCCCGCCTGGGCAGCATGCTCCATCTCCTTCTCCTGCTCAGCGGCTTTCCAAAAAATCCAGGGGTCGGTATGTATTATTTGCTCCTGCATCTAATAAAAATAAATCTGCTTTCCAATCACAGTTGCGTTTCAGGTTTTTTTGTGCACGGGCACCCTCCAGAACCTGTAACAATCATCTCCCAGAAGTTGGAGATGACAACATGCAGAACTCAAGGGCTGCTGAACTTTCAGAAGAGATCTTGACAAAAGAGCTTTTTGACCTACCAAACATCACTGATTTGATAACAGTTGACACCATCAATATTGGTGAGTAGGGCATTATAATATTTAGTTGCTTTCACAGAAAAAGACCCTACCATTATAAGAAAAATAACATCTACAATTGCTACTTTTCAATGCATCAGAAATGAAACAAGTATGGATCTAAGCAGCTATAAATGGCTTAGGTGTCCTCATTACTTATTATATTTCTTTCTTATCAGCTCTGATATTTAAAATAGAATGCAACATGTTATTAATTTTGATATAATAATTTGTGAGTCTGAATTTACAGTACAAAATATAAATGCCATTCTTAACTTTTGTATTGGTCTATACAAGTAGTTGGTCTGGGAAAGTAAAAGGGTAGCAAAGCCTGACCATACAATTACCACAAGTGCCTGCAGTTTAAGCATAAGAAGAAGCTGTGGCAATTCCAGCACTCACCGATAGCTAGGAAGTAGAAGAGATGGCTAAAGTTGAAAGAAATACCTAAGAGTCACAGACAGTGCTGATAGTACAATGGTACTGACATTTAAAAAATTAATTTGCATGGAAATTTTAAGTAATCCAAAAGGATGCCATTATTTAAGCTAGTGATAAATGCAGTGTCTCATATATATCAACAATAGAAATAGCTTTGCATTTTCCAAAAGCAGATTTGGATACTGAAATTATGTTGCTGACAGATTTTTTTTATGTACACACATTTCTCATTTTTGCTTTCTGTCAAAAAAAAGCACAATTATTCATATATAAATGTCTTGCCAAGAGTCTTGCTAGTTTTCTGTTGTTCAAAAGGTTTTAGTGCCAGCTTTATTCTCTGAATCACAAAATGATTGAGGTGGGAAAACACCTTTGGAGATCTCCTAGTTCAATCTCCCTGCAGTTGTGCTGCAGGGTTACCTGCAGCAGGTCACTCAGACCTGTGTCTGGTTGTGTTTCAATTGTCATCAAGGAGAGATACTCCACAACTTCTCTGAGCAACTTGTTCCAGTTCTTAAAAACACTTACAATGATTTTTTTTTTTTTAAATTTAGATGGAATTTCCTATGTTTCAGTGTGTCTATTTCCCCTGTTTTTCCTTTTCCCTATTTCCATTTCATCCAGTATTTCAATTTCTCTCCAATGCTTTATCTCACAGCAGCTGGTGAAATAGTTTAAGTATTTAAAATAGTTTAAGTATTTCTGTTAGTTACTGTAATACAGTAATGATGGACTTACTTGACAATGATGTGCTTACTTGACAAGAAAAAGGTAGGTGAGGTAGGTGAGTTAATCGTTGTTGAGAGGACAAAGGTTTTGATTTATGATATTTACTGTCTTAAATACCAAGTTGGTGTAGAATTCTGTCCATGCAACTGCTGACTGGAGTACAACATGGGCTTGTTTTCTGTGCCTGGGCTTGTAACTTGTCTTCTTCTTCAGGTGGTCTGGAGTCTGGTAAGAAAATAAAGAATATATATTCTTTTTATGACTAAGTAATGCAGCTTAAGATGAGCTTGAGAGGAAAATACTTAATTCTTATTTTGCAGAATCAATATAAGTCTTATTTTCTGCATGGGAGAGATAAATGACTTCTATTTCCTTGGGGTCTAAGTTTTGCTATTTTTCATAGACCTGGTTATATGTGGAAAGAGATTATCTTGTGTTCCCCATCTAGGCAAAATATGCGCTAGTATTCAAAGTTATCAGAACAGCAAGTCTGGAGTTAGAACCGAGAACTGAAATTTATTTCAATTGTCCATATCGGAACAGATTTTTTTTTTTTTTGCTATAACACAATATAATTGATATTGAAATTTATGCATTTTTAGCCACTGTATATACTTGGAAGTGACTGCTTCTTGTTTCTCCAGTCCAGCTGAAATATTTCAAGTCAAAAAGTAACAGCTGAGATTTTGATATTACCTGTCTTTTGCAGTGAAATGTAGCATTTTGCTCGTGTTGGAGGCTTTTGTGTACAGGTCAGGAGCTCTTGGTGATGCACAATATAGTTAGTTCAGAGAAAAAAAACCAAAAGGTTGTTGAAAGTTTGTTTCAGCTGTTCATAGCTTTAGGGTAATCTACAGAAATAAGGTATTATTTTTTATGACACTACCTGAGTGCAATAACATTATCTAAGTTATGCAACTTAACTATCTGTGGCAGCCTATCGTCTTCCTCTCCACTAACACATGCTCATGCATCTCGCTAAGTTAAGCGTTCAGCCTCACGTTCCTAACTTTCCCACAGTCCCCCTGTATCCCCCACCACCCCAGTCCCATCCTTTCCTAATATTTCCCCTATCCATGACCCTCCCCCAACCTTTTGGGAACTCAAATCTCAGCCTTGTGTAGATTCCACCACAGGCTTTGTTAAAGCCTGTAATAGGTGATGCAGGGTGCTACTAACATCCAGAAGTTACCTCAAATCAAACTGATTCCTAATAACTAAGACTTGTGTGAGAGAGTGGCTTCTGAACTGCAGGGATAATTATTTCATTTCCATGTGTTGTGTGGCCGGGAAAAGCTAATTTCAAATTTTTGGATGCCAATGCTAAAATAATGTCTGGAGAAAACAATGCTAAGTGAGGGTGTCCCATCCAAACTAGATGAGTATATTCCATATGAATAGATGTCCAAGCTAGCTGAGGTGGATCATCTTACGGAGATGGGCATCATATCATGGTGGTGCCATAGATATTATAGTTATATAAGAATTATCAATTTGTTTCTTCACTGATTACTGAGTGAGTCCCTTTACCTAATTTTTACGTGATTACAATAGGGGAGATGTTTCCCACCTGCCCAAGATGCACACGAATTATTTGTAAGTTAAATGTGCTCACAAGCCATGGTTTAACCAACCATTACTTTGTCTTAATTCACATGTTGTCCATGTCCAATATTAGGCACTGATATTAAAAATGATCAGAGATTTGTGTGTGTGTAGATTTAAAAATAACATTGATCAGACTAAGTTAGATTCCTCTTTGGTTCACCTAAGATAATGCAACCTTCTTCTGCATGAGACTATGAATNTGTAGATTTAAAAATAACATTGATTAGACTAAATTAGATTCCTCTGGTTCACCTAAGATCAGGAGACTATGAACTGTGAATCTGTTGTGTATTTACAATACTTTCACAGACTAGAAATGCATATAATTTGTCAGGGTGGTATTGAGACCAAAGCCACTGCCATGTGAACGAGTAATATTTGCATGCAGAGATGCTCCTTTTGAAATAGAGTCTTTTGCTGTTGAGATTCACTGGACTGAAGACCTAGTTTTGTTGGGAACACAGTGGAAATAAGTGATGGAAGGCATTCCTTCAGCATAAAACATTCAGTGGCAGTTTTCAGACACTGAGGACCAGCCTAGGTTTCACTGAGTTGCTGTATTTGGCGTTGTTCAGTCATGGACTCAGGTTTTGATTTGTGCACCAGAAGTTCTACTGTACTTAGCTACTGATTTCAGTTTGTGAGCTTTTGCTGCTGCTAGAGGAATTTTTCCAGGAGTCAGCCAGCTTGTACCTTTAGCACAGTTGTATTTTCTGTTTAGTAGGTATTGGTACATTGTAGTTTATTGGAACTGCAGAAACCTTTTACTCACCATTAATGATTATACAGGCATTCAGTATATATGGGTGTGATTCTTCTCCTCCATCAATAATCTTTAACATAAAATGCAATAACATGATTTAAATTTTTTAATATTGCAAACTTTACTCATAAATTTTTTTCTTCACAGGAATCAGTGGGAGTGGGAGTTTAAAAGCAAATGAAGTCTTCAAATTGTGTGTTGCACACTTTGCCCATGTACTTGCAGCTTGTTTTACAAGCTGCAGTCTTGTTTCAAAACTTGAATATGTAGATACTGTTTTATGCACAATGTTAATGAATTGTCTTATGCAGTGCTAACAAAATGTAATGGTACAATATATGTGCAATAAAACTTGAACATGTAGGAGGAGTCTATTGACATTTCAAATGCATGGATAATTTGTCTGAACAAGGTAACTGCAGTTATGAAACTGCATGTGTATGTGGTAGTGGGTTTTTTTTTCTGAAGTCCCCATCCTTATTTCTCATGTATCACTGTAAACCTGAATGATACCAGTTAATTTTGAAATGTGAGATCAATTTCAATCCTTCAGCATTTGCATCTGCCTGTCTCTGCAATCATTTTTTCAATGGAGTAGGTCATTTTCTCACAATGATACTAGGTTTTTAAGAGTCACCCATCTTAAAATCTGACAGATTTTGAAAACATCCAAAAACAGGGCTGTTTCAGGAGAAGTTCAGTCAGGAAACAGATTCTACTCAGTGTTTTCTGTAACTGACCCTTCAAGGTCAAAATCCTGCCTTTAGCCTGGGCAAGGACATACGTGGGTGGTAGTTTTCATTAAAAAAAAAACAAAACAAAGGAAGCAGACGAAGTTGGTTAAAAACTTTGCCTGTTTATATAAGAGTTGGATATTAAGTGTTTGCCTGTGCCAGCTGATACCAATTAGGAATTATGTCTCTTAAACATATAAGCTGTAGCCTTCGCTTGGTTTGGCAAAAATGGTTTTCCTATCTTAGGCAATCAGATTGAATGATCAAAATCTGACAAAAACTGTGAAGCAACACCTTGAGTTAATTTTAGTTCAGGTGAATCAGAATCATAAAATGAGATTTCTGGCATTTGTATTTACAATGTTTTTTCTGCCATTTTCTGAAGTTTTTAAAAGATTTTCAGATTAAAAATTAATCTCTCATTATGAAGCTAAAATAGGGCATTTGAAAATTTCAAAGCTTTCTTTCTGCACCTTGAAGATTTGTTAGAGGTACAATTTTTTCCTGTGTTTGGTTAAAATTTTATATGAAGTCAGTTTTAGGACTCACAATTGTTTCCCTCAAAATTATGTGTCAAAATCCAGGTCTAGAAGAATATGTGCATTTGAATCTCTCTTGAATATTCTGGCCAGACTGTTGTCTTACATATCATACACATGTTAGAAATTAGCACAATTGACTGCATGGACTTGATTTTTGCTGTTTTTCAGCATTCTGATCTTGTGTTGTTCATCGCTTTTAGTGGAAGTTGCAGATGCATACCACACTGGAAAAAGAAGTTGTACATGCGAAGCTGCGCGTACAGAAAATAAATTATTTATATGGATGAAGAAAAACAGGGGACAAATTGTAGTAAAAACAAAAGTAAAAATCCCACTTTTTTTTTTCCAGAATTGCCGTTATATTTTTCCATTTGTTATATCTGCAACCTATATTAGAAATTAGAATATAAAGGTGGTTTTTTTTCTTCATTTTTTGAACTTCTATTCAAACATACAAATACAAGACACCCAGGAGTGATTGCTTAGAAGGTCTGTTCATGATTTTACTCACTGTGTGAGAATTAGTTGCGTAGTCTTATGTCAAGTATGTCCAAGCCAGTCCAAAAGGGAGTGTCTAGTCAAATAAAAGAATTAAGATTACATTCTGTAGGCATATTATGGCAAGGAAATTGTTCTGTGTATATCTCATTGTATGTTACTGTATCTCATTATGGTCTGTGGATTCTCCGTGTTGCAAAGGGAGTGTTTGAGCTGTTATTGGTTAGGTGAATGGGGTCCGGCTAGGGCACTGAACTGGGGCTGATGTGACCTGGGCTGTGTGCCCAGTCCTTCAAAGCTGTGCTGTGACACCAGACCGCTCATTCTCTCCCCCAGGCGTCAGATTTGCGATGGGAAGTTCAGCGTAACTTCCACAGGTTCTGCACAGCTGCTGACTAGTAGCAACACTGATTCCATAGAAATGATAGGCTCCTTCTTTTTCCCATTTGTGAAGGACAGTTCAGCACTACCTGAGTTGTGAGAGATAAGCGGCTGTGAAACCTCCACAGAAGCAGGACTGAGTGAATTACTTGTTGGGCAGCCTGAGGTGGGGAGGGCACAAAGCTGCCACATGAGCAAATAAAGATTTCCAGTCGAATGAGGAGACAGTGGGTGCAATCAATCCAATACAAAGCCATGTGCTAAGTGCTGTCAGTTGAGCTTGAATCACATCTCTAATATTGTTGAGAAAGTAACACGAGCTGCATTTCATTATGTGCCTTTCTAATAATATCTTTTTTTCTTCCCCCTCCCCAGCCTGCTCCAGAGACAACTGGTGAGTTCTGTTTAGAGATTTATTTGTATGCATGGGAGGCAGTCAACAAAACCAGCTGCTCATAAACATCACTAGGACAGACACAGATTTATAATTACTGTTATTGTTATTGCATTAATTTTCACACTTCATAAAGATAACAGCAAGGGCTAATGTCCTACCTCACTTGTCTTTTTATTTTTCAGAAATAGATGTAGATGGAGGAATTGATCAGGACATCTTCGACATAAATGAAGGTTTTTCAAAATTCATTCTCTCTTTTAATTTTTTCCTGATAATTTTCATTAAAGTAGTCAGAGATCAGTGCAATAACAAAATGTTAATATCCTCTTCCTTTTAGCTTTAGGACTAAACCTTTTTGAGGGAGACATCAAACTTCATGGGGTGAGTTCAAATATGAAATACAAGGCCAAAATGTGTCATTGATTTAAATTTAAAGTATCATTGGCATGGAAATAATAGATGCATCCTGCTCCTGCAGACAATAAATGCTGTTTATGTAACAATAAACTGAAGATGATTGGGGATGGAATTTTACAAAATGTCATAGACAATGAAGGAGTCAGCAGCATTTGCAGAAACACTATCCAGCTTGAGATCTCTTCAGTGATTAGATCAATATTATTAGCTTCTTGTTTCCTTTTTTACATTTGCACTTTTGAGAGATTAGGCGGCACTGATCATCATCCAGGCAAGTGTGTAGAGAAAAAAATTCTTACTTTATCTGTGCAATATTTATTCTGAGACAATTAAATTTACTGAGCAGCACTGCAAAACCTTCATCTTATAAGTAGATTGACTAAAACCAATGAAAAATTTAGATCTGTAATAGCACATTTTAAGGCATCCAGCCAGCATCCTTAACTGAGCAACTAAAAAAAAATCACATTTACATCTCAAAAATATCTAGTAAGAAACCCCCAATGTGTCTTGAACTCTGAAAGTACTCTGAAAAGAGTGTTTTATTCTCCCTTTTGGGAGCTGTGCCAAATATGTCACTAGAAGCAAGGACAGCACTTGCTAAGGGCACAGGAACAAACCCTTGTGTTATGAAAAATTACAAAATTATTAATCTCTGTACAGTTTTCAGGACTTTAGATCTTAAGGCTTCCCACAGGAGCTGAAGCTCCCATGCACATGCATCAAAAGATCAGGTAATTTCTATGGAGAAAATGCTGAAGAAGTTGGAGAATCTGGTAGAAGGGAGTGAAGCGATTTCAAACCCAAACCTCAGACCTCTGAGTGATCTTTCAAAGTTTTTGAGCTCATTGTTTTCTTAAATGCCTTACTTGGAGTTGTAGGTTTGCTTTAGCCCTGTCATAGTCCCTAATGCTAAATTCCTTTTTACTGAGGACTGCATACTTATTTTCTCTCTTGGATGCAGGAACGAAACTCCATCATTGGTGACAACTATCGGTGGCCCCATGTTATCCCTTACGTCCTTGAGGACAGCCTGGGTACGGTATTTGCCCTTCACAATGTCTGTATGTTGTGTTGATTGAAATGTTAACCCAGGCTGATAAAGCTTCTTTAGAGTCAGGAGCAGGCCATTTCCCACAGCAGGAATGGGGCTGAGCATGCACAAACAGGATTTATAATCTTGGTATCAGTGCTGGCTCTCATCTCCTTTCTTGAACTATTACCCTGCTACAGCCCAGCAGGTTGTTTTGGTTTTGAAATCCTTTGTCTGAGACATGAAACTCTACAAAGCCAAAATGAAAAGAGGCCACTGAAGATATTTTTAAGGACAAGAAGCTTACCTGGCCATTTACAGCATCTCCACCAGTGAAGACAAAATGGCATTCTGACAGACAGCTTGCAATGGCACATTGCTGAGTCCCCTAATGTGGGGAAGGGACACATCACAAAGGACTCCATCCTTTAAATCTCTGGGTTGAAACTATGCAAGTTGCTTAGAAGAGATCACACAGATATAATCTGAAAAATTCAAGTCTTGGAGAAATTCAGTGAGGGATCTGTAGCCTGCATCCTGCACTAGGTAAAAGATGAAGTCTTCATTTCCTATCTATTTAATAATTTTACATAAATCCCAAAAAATTAAATTAAAGAATCTACAAAATTAAGGCACCCCCCCCACACTATCCTTTCATCATATCATATTATATCATATTTTATACCTCATCATGTCATATTTTATACCTTTTATACAAAGACAAATTCCACAGGAGCAAAACAAGAGCAAGATACAGTCCTGCAAGACCCTAATTTATGTTTCTTATGTTCCTACTTGGGTCTTAATCCAACGAAAAGCCTGTTTATTTTGATCAAAGATTGCTGGACCAAGACACAGCCTTGGGACTTGCTCCATAAGGATAATAGTAGAAATCTGTCCATTCAGTATTGACAAGAACAATGTTTGCTTTGCAGAAATGAATGCTAAGGGACTCATCCTCAAGGCATTTGAACAGTATCGACTGAAAACTTGTATTGACTTCAAACCTTGGGAAGGGGAGAAGAATTACATATCTGTGTTCAAAGGAAGTGGGTAAGAGAAACAATTCAAAGTAACTTTCATTCTGTTTGCTTTCAGGCTATTTTCATGGCCAGAAAAACTCTAAAACTCATATTTCTTATTCTAATTTTATGTTTTTGTTGTCTCCATATTCCCAGGCCTTTTTAAACTGTCATAGTTTCTAAAGGGGGTATTACCTTTGTAGTTATGAACTTAGTAGTTACTCTTAAATATAAGAAGAAATCAAGTCCTTTAAGAGTTAACTTACTAGATGTGGTAAAAGAAACAAAGCAATTTTGTTGACTGTTTTGTTTGTTGACTGACTCCTTTAGATATATGGAGATATATATAGATATATTTCAGATGGTCATTCTTAATATACCTTGGCTTTTAGGGGTAAAGAAAAACCAAGGAGAAATATGATAGTTGTCTCTGTGGGGCAATGAATTTGTTTGAATGTAACAATGGAATTGCATTTGAACAATGTGATGAGCATTATGATAAAAGAGCAATATTTTAAAATTCTGTACAGCACTGAGATATTTTACTGATGTTTTACTTTATTTACCTCTTTTGATGAATAGTCATGTTATTTCATCTTAAATTTTGTGAAATAAGAGTCCAGTAAAGAAGTCAAAATTGCCTAAACTTCTTCCTTTCTAAGTCATTCTCTGTCAAAACAGTGCAACAAGAACAAATATTCTTAACTCTATGCTGAACCATTTTTTTTTGTAGAGAAGGAGAACAGGGAGAGCTCGATAGCCTGGTGAGGAAATTTGCTTTCAGAAAATCATTTCCTGATACAAGGATGCATTCATAAATGGGAAAAGATTTTCTGATAATAAAAATGTTTCTCTTTCCCTTCGGCTTGTTCTGAGATATTTGTAGCAGATAATTGTTTCAAAATTTCTTTGGTGTCTGGCTCTTTGTATTTTCTGCTGTTCTATCTGTACACATGACACTGAAACTCAGCTCTAAAAGATGTATAATTGGAGACTCAGGCAGCAATGCATTTTCCTGTGCTAATAACTCCAGCTTTTTGAGCTAAATGGAAAACCCACATAGCTGAATTTTGTAATCCTTCATCCCCTAAAGTATGCATTGAATTTGCTAATAATTGTACCTGAAAAAGAGCGACAATATTTAGCCTATGGCAAGTAGGAGGCCTCTGTGCAATGTTTCATTTATATGTCTATTAAAAATAGATGAGTCATGGTGATGAAGATGAATCCTTCTAGTTGGATAACATATCTTGCCCTCACTGCCTGGAGTGTGGCTTGCCCTGAAGTGTTTCCATCACCTTAGCTGACACATCCACAGCAGAACTTTTGAAAAGATTGGAGCTAAATGGTGCAGTCTCCTGAAAATGTCCATCCAGTTTCAATGAGTCATCTTGAGCTGTACAAAGAAACCAGGACTGACCCTGAATGAACTGCTTTCATTTCATGCCATTTCTCACTTTTGGTCTAATGGAACAAGTTGTAAGCTGGGTAAACCAACCCATTTTTGCTCTGCTGTTCCTCATGTTTTGGAGTTGTATTAATCAGTTAGGATTCTTCTATCTGCTGACTAAAGACCTTAGTCCAGAGGGTACAGTGCAGACAGACACACAGAGTTCCTGGCAACATAAAATTTTACCACACCCAGTAAAGGTTGATAAATCATCTTTTCCTTTCTGATCTTGGCTTGCATCTCTAAAACAGAGGAATATGGGAGAACTTTTGTATCAAAAGGATTTGTAGTAGGCCATAAAATCCTCATCTGGATTACCCTTTTTATTTCAAATGAAGTCAGCCACAAAAGAAGACAGCTGTCTTTTGTTGTGTTGACCTCCCTGTAAAAAAAATATATTTGTAGTCTCTGGTGTATGTACAGAGTGTATCAAGATCTTGTACAAAGAGCCCTCTCCCTGTACACATTCTTCATCTATCATTCGACTTGGCTATTACCAGTATTATGTTAACTCCAGCCTGTGTGCTGAGCAAAATACATGAGGGATGTAATTATGAATTACGGAAATGTAGGATAAGCAGATGGGGTAAGATGTGCCAGAAAAGTTCATAAAAGAGTCTGGAAACCTGCAATGGATGTGCCATTCCACCTTACTCTTCTCATGAAGAGCAGGATTCATTCAGCAGGAAAGCTAGAATGGTGTGGTAGAATCAAATGATTAGCAGGCCAGGGAGGGTCAACATCTTCTCTAGTACTTCCACATGGAAAACCAGGTTTTCATGGAGACCTCCTGGAAGGCCACTTCAGCTCTTTGCCACTGTTGCACACAGCAAAGGGAATCCATGCAAAAGTGGATTGACAGAGATTCCTAGCTAACCAGCTAGGTGCTGGTAAATCAAACTGTCTGTGAGCTGATATTGGTGATCTGTGATACTATGGAAAGAAAATTAGCAGCAGGACATTGGTATAAAAATATGCCTGAAATGAGTGGCATCGTTGCTACTGATGGCATGTGTCTATTTTACAGCCCAAAACCAGGGATGGTGGGATTAACCAGGGCAGGCACTTCCCTGTTCCTCCAGCCTCTGATAGCAATGCAGGAAGCACTGAGTCACAGGTAGTTCAGCTCTCACACACCTGGGGAAAGCTGGGACTTTCCTCCATTTTCTCCCTCCCTGAAGATGTTGCTGACACAGGGTTCCACATGCCCATTGCTCTGGAGTGCCACATCCCACTCACCTAAGCTTTATTCTCAGTGCAGGGTGACACGGACCTTGTATTTATTCCCTCTGTGTCTGTAGAATGACAGTGTTTTAGGCATTTGGCAGACCAAAGGCAAGGGGCAGCAGCATGTCCTGTCATTTGGGTGTTACTTTTGCCAAGTGTCCTGTGTGTGCCTGTGGCCTGCTGTGCACTGTGCAGCAGCTGTGGCTTTGGTACCAGGTGGACCCAGGCCTGCGATGGACTTCTTCTGCACAAGAATCAATATGAGGCCTTGTTCAAGGAAAGGCCTCAAAATTATGGATGCTACGTGTGCTCCTTACCAGGTCTCATGTTGTGATTTTAATGAGTAATCAATAGGCAAGGCCCGTGTTGCTCTGTGGAAAATGAAATACTAGGGAATATATTGCACTAATAAGTTACAGAGTTTGAAAGCACATGGTGTGCTTGTGTTTTTAAATTTCTGGGGTGATAGGACTGCAAATCCTGTGTCATATTTTGTGCCCAATTAATTTTATGTACTTCATTGGGTAAGTATTGATTTATTTGCTGCATAAAATATCAATTTAAATGTAGCTCTCCGTGCCTGCTAGTTTGTAGACATGGGATGCCATTTTATTGGCCTGTGCAGACAACTCACAACTCACTAAATTCTTTCATCCTTTAATAAAAACTTCCAGCACAGCTACAGTTTTGCTCTTACTTGGGAGTGTGTGAGAGCAGCAAGTGCTCTAGCAGAGCAGCTCACAGAGAGCCAGAAAATAAAGAGCCTGTGAAAAGCAGTGTCAAATCCACCAATCTGTCAGAAAGTAAACACACTGTGCAGAAGTTCTCCTTGCCTGGCAGCCACAGCCCCATGCAAAGTAAAAAGCCAAAACACTACAGAGAAAAGCAGGCAGAGGACACAGTGTTTATGAACTCACTTCTCATGATAGGGACAGGCTCAAAGTGTGCTCATAATCACATACTGTGGTCTACCTGAAAATTGTTAATTTGCAGTAACTTAATTGCTCTAAATTATGTGCCCATAGCCTTTGATGTTACAGAGTACCAAAGCAATCCTCATCAGTTCTCTTTTGTCACAAATAGCTCAACATTTTTCTTCTAGTATTGCCAGAGATGAGGAGCTTCTTCTCTGTTCATCGAAACAGAGCTAAGTGTGAGAAGAAGGGATATGATAAGGAAGAGATCAAAGGAAAAGTGCTCTCTGTAACAAAATGTGACTTCAATGGTCAGGTTAAAAATATGCCTGTTGAATAGCCTGGTTCTGGGGTTCGTATGGCATGGAGATGGTGTGTGTCTCACAGAGCCCTCTCTCATTCTATGCCAATGCCAGCTGCTGGTCCTCAGTGGGAAACATGCAGATGGGCTTGCAGCAGCTCTCCATCGGAGCCAACTGTGACAGGATCGGCACAATCCAGCATGAATTCCTGCACGCCCTGGGATTCTGGCATGAGCAGTCACGGTCTGACCGGGATGACTATGTGACCATCGTCTGGGACAGGATTCTGTCTGGTCAGTCACTCCTCTGCTTTTCCTTCCAGGCTCTGCTGTTAGCAGTTTAGCTGTGGAACATCCCTTCCAGCCATCCCTTGGTGGTCACGGTATTCTATCACCTGGACTTACTTTTCAAAGCCAGTATATCAATAAATGAGATATCAAGGGACATCTGTTTGAGACAGAAATTCTAGTTTGTTGTTGCTGTTGTAATTCCTTGTGTCACGGCAGTTTCCAAAGCCCTAATTAGAGATTTGAATCCTGTTATGCTACGTGTTGTACTGCAGAGCAGCAGAAGAGGATAATTTAGTTTGTTTAAATGAATACTCTAAAAGCATGCTTAAAAGCCCACCCCCAGTCTGAAAAACCCAGTGTGATCCATGCCAGTAGAAAATCTCCAGAGAAAACACTGGTCCTTCTCTTTCTGCCTCTCTGCTACACCTGGTGCAGGCAGCAGAGCTGACATAGAAGAGTGTGCAGAGGGTGGGCAGGCAGGAGAGACCTTTTAGGTTCTGTGTCACAGCAGTGGTTACTTCAGCAGTGCAGCTTGTGAATTATAAATGCTGGTATATTTGGCACAAGCCTGAGAGTTGGCACAAAATTCCTCAGGACTTTGCTCTGTCTCTGCCTCTTTAGCTTGTTGTCATCCTCTGTGACTTTCAGACTGTTCAAAAACAAAGTTATATATGCAGACTTGATGTTTTCCTAACATAGTACACACAGAAGACAAAAAAAATACATAATGATTAAATCTAATGCGTTCTTATGTAGTCGTGATCAATAGTCAGGTGCATACACAATTACATATTACAGAAAATTACTTAGACTTTGTTATTTGATTTCCATTATATTTTGCTGACTCTTTTGTGACAAGCTGTGCTATTGGTAGACATTTGAAACTGCTGCAATTTTTTACACTGACCAGAATATACTCACTGTATTTTGACTGATTTAAAATTTTACTCGCCCTTGGGTAGTAAGCAATTGGTTTTTTGCTCATACTCTGGAAAATACCTGTAAAGTTAAATTCTGGAAGCTTATGTGATGACAACTCTAACTTGTTTATTGTTACCTAAAATGACTAGCAATTAAACAACAGAGAATACAGGTTACAAATCACAGTAATTTGAGTACTGAATCATTCTCTCCACTTTTGGATATCACAAGCCCATCAAAGTTTACAAGTAGTTTCAGAGGAAAAAGTTTTCTGGTAGCAAAAACTTTGCTTCATCCAGCATAAGTCATGAGTGGCTGAAAGATGAAAGTAAATAACCCTAGACTGGAAATAAAACTACTTTAGAGAGTAAGTGCAAGTAAAGGACTACTCTTGCATTTGGAGATCTGATAGATTCTCTGTCACTGTAAGTCTTTACATCAAAATTTGATTCTCTTGAGCAACAGAAAATCTTTCCTTTTAATTTTTAGGTAAAGAACATAATTTCAATAAATATGATGATAAAAAATCAGACTTCCTGAATGTTCCCTATGACTACAATTCTGTGATGCACTACAGCAAGACTGCATTCAGGAATGGAGCTGAGCCCACCATCCTCACCAACATACCAGACTTCATGGATGTCATAGGACAGAGAATGGATTTCAGTGAGTACGACCTCCAGAAACTAAACCGGCTGTACAACTGCAGTAAGTCTCTCCACGTATTTTATATTATATGCTTCTGGCATTTGAAAGAAATGAGGGTGATACATACATGCTGGACCCATCCAGACACAAGAAAGAGATGCTAACATATTTGGAGAAGTGAATTGTCCCAGCCCTTACCCATATAAAAGATTACTCCATTTGCTGGACATGATTTAAGGAATTGTTTAATTTGAATTTCTGCTACAGGCCCATGTGGACAGGAAATTGCACTAAAAATGTGAATCTTGGTACTTAAATTGAACTCAAACCATAAGAAATTCTGCCTGATAGTTTAGTGCTGCTCCAATCTGTACTTTATTGCTGTCTTTCAAGCCATATGAGAACAGTAGATTGTAGTCTGCTTTCCCCTTGGAGCATAGTGCTTAACAGAACTGACCACAAGGTTTCCCTCAGCCTCTGGAAGTTAGGACTTGGCACTCATCCCCCATGTATTCTTTTCTGAGTCCAGTCTTTCACTCCATATCAAGGAAGTATCTGGCTTTTGGTGCAGATGGAATTCACAACCTGCCTCACCCATTGCCCCTTCCCCTGTTTCAGGAATGAATCTCAAAAATGCATTGTGAGCTACTGGGTCTTGCCTTTCTGTCTTCGTGTCATTCAGGTCAACACTCCATGCCAGCCAGCACTTTCTAATTAAGGTCATTAGGTTGCTTCCTTCCTGTTTGGCCAAAGCAATTTCATGCTTTGTTTTGTATTTTGATTTCAAAGAGTTCTTTTATCTAATAATTCTCCATTTTTGCTTACCTTCTTTCTCCAGCAGTCAATATAACATGTGCTGTGAAGGCCTTTTCTTAGTTTTTACAACATCATACTGATACTATACCTTAAAAATGTATCAGTCATACAACACTTCTGATTACCTTGCAGCCTCTGGAGGGTTTTTAGCTTTCTATGAGGACAGCACAAAATATCTGAGCAGTAGAACTGATTTGGCAGCAGTTCATACTTAAGTGCTTCCCAAAGCTACAGCTTAAGGGAAGCATTTGGCATGTTATTGAGGTTGAGTTTTGTGATACTCAAGGCCATTTTGTTATGCAACAAAACCTTTAAACCTTTAAGCCACAATATTTTATGCGTGGTTTAAAAAGCATTTAATTCACTTAGTAGTTTTCAAATCATGCCTGGTATTACACATGAGCTCAGATGTGATACGATGGAAAACAAAAATAAGAACAGGGATAAACCTGGACTGTGCTATTTCTCACCTATCCAGAGTTTGCTTTGGACAGAGAAAATATTTCACATGGTGTTCTCCCTTTCATATCCAATTGCACACTCTTCCTTCACTTAATTTTTCACTTGATATATGAAAGACATTGTAGAATTTGTATGACGTGAAGTATCCACTGGTCCCAAATATACCTTTGCCAAATGGTTTTTAGAGGGTTTTTATCAATTCAGCATTTTGAAAATCAAGGTTGGTTTATTACAGTGAAACAGCTTCTGCTCTTCTATATTTCAAAATAAGCACTCCAGCTCACATTAGTGAGCTAGTCAAAGCTCAGAATCTGTGGCCGTGTGTGGACTGGCCCAAAGAAAGCAGAGGAATGAATGGGAAGTCTCAGGACTGAAATATGAAGGTGTGTGAATTGGGTTGGTATTAGTGTTACTTTTATAAATAAAAGATGTGATATGATAATTAGCAGATGCCCTCCTCTGCTTACTTAGGGCCCAGAGTGTTCCTGATGGCATCTTATTAATGTCAGTGTTAATCACCAAGTGTTTTGAGTGTTTCTGAACAGTGTATGTATGAATGATGATTATACTTGAAGCCACTGATTACTTGGTGTTTGCATTTAGTTTTTCTCTGTTCATAGCTTTGGACCTTCAGAACTAAGATGTGTTATGTAATAGAGATTAACTTTTTTTTTTTCTTTTTTTTTTTAAATATCATAGCCTCCTCCCTAAGTTTCATGGACACGTGCAGTTTTGAACTTGAAAATATATGTGGCATGATTCAAAGTTCAGAAGATAACAGTGACTGGCAGCGTTTGTCTCAGGTTCCTGCTGGGCCAAGTACTGATCACACTAATATGGGACAATGCAAAGGTATGAGAAAAAAACCCTTATCTTTCTGGGAAGTGTGTTCTGCAGAGACATGCGAGTTCACTTCGAGCTTGGTCTTGTTATCTGTGTATTTTTTGACAAATTACAGTTTGTTTTTTAACTAAGCAACATAAATCTACATACTTAGGGACATCATGTGATATGTTTGATTTTCTGCTTATTTCAGAAGATCGAATGTCCTTATCATTTTTGATCTGTTTTTTAGTCCTAGTGTCACATCTTGTCATGAGATTTATATGAAGTGTTGACCCTGTGGTACAGGCACACCAGATAGATTGCTGCTTTTCTGAATAATTTCTCAATAAATCCTTGGGAAGGAGTAGGATTTTGAAATGTATATTATCAGGGCTGAGATGAAAAATTAATTGACAAGCTAGATGTATCTCAACCTGTCAGAAAGCTCCAAGAGTTCAGGAGCTTAAACCAGTCTTGAAGAGAGTTACTGATACTGGGTAAAGAGTAAAACCCCATGGTTTTGAGTACAGTTCGCTAGAGATAAGGAAATGAGGACAAAAGCTGCAAAGAGAATGGTTCTGCCTTCGGAAAATGTGAACAGGTAACAGTCCTCAGTCAGAGATTTGTACAGGATCTACCTAACCCTGACCTGCCTGCATCTTCTAGAGTTATCACTATACAGTGTTAAGAAAACCAGTACACCAGGAGAATTCTGTTTTCTCTTCCCCCTCTCTACCGCTCATTTCTCATTGACTTTTGGCAGATTCTGGCTACTTCATGCATTTCAACACCAGTGCTGGAACAGAAGGAAGCACAGCTGACCTGGAGAGCCGAATTCTGTATCCCAAAAGGGGCTTTCAGTGCTTACAATTCTATTTATATAACAGTGGTAACGAGGGTGACCGGCTGAATGTCTGGGTCAGGGAGTACACATCAGCCAATCCAAATGGTACTCTGAGATTCATCAAAGAGATTAAAGGTATGGAATAAAATTGCATTTTGTTTTAATCTAGACTCAATATTTTTCCAGGTCCTGGAGGAAATTATTGTGGCAAAGTCACTCATTTCCCTGTGTTGTTCTTTGGCTTCTTCTCTATCTATGTAAGTGATTCGTTGCTGGTGAAATTATACCTGGTGGATCCTCAGTCAGCTATTTTCCTATAATATAATAAATTACCACAAATTTCAAACTCTCACATTAACAAGATAATTTTCTCACCAATATAGCTAAAATTCCATGAGCAATCATTTTAGCTGTTCTAGAATTTCCAGTATCAATAGCAACTGATGAAGTTGGAATATTAGAGTAAATTACAATTAATAAGAAAGTATAATAAAGAAATGGAAAGCATAAGTGCCCTGGAATACCTAATATACAAATTTTAAAAAGATAGATAAAATTTAAATTACTTTTTTAACAAGGTTTGAAATTACTTAGCTGAAGTATATTGGCAGCAAATCATCTTTTGAGTTGTAGTTTGAAGAAGATTAAACTCCTGTACTTTTAGGAGCCTATGAATGAGGGCTACAGAATGAGGTCAGCTAGTGGACAAAAACTCTTTAAGCTAGAATTGCCAAAGTCACCATATGATTACATTACTTTCTCAAATACTTAACTATTACGTAGTCTCCATTGTAGCTACACCAAGTTCAGAAGGGTCTGAGCAAGTTCTTTTATTAAATAGGTATATTTTCTGTCTCTTTTTGTCCCTTTAGGCTCTGCTGCTGGTGCCAGTTTTTCTTTTCTTTTATTCCACTATTTTCTTCACCTCTATGGCTTCACCGTCTGTGCCATCTGTGCTAACAGGCATCCTTAATGTAAGTGTTGCTAAGGCAGGTGTAGACTTTACATCGGTCTGAGCCCTCCAAATCCTTTCACGCTCTACTTTGAACGCAAGAATAATTTCTCCAGACTCCCTTCTTCCTCACAAAAACCATTTTGTGTCTATTAGGTCCCATCTCCCATTCCTGCCTTCTCAACTCCATAATTTCCTTTGACGTCTCTGATCTCATAAGCGTGTCCAAAGAGAGATCCTATTTTGACAATCTGTGGCAAAACTTTTAGGAATGGTTCAAGATCATTTTTCCCCCAAGCTGTTTCACTTCTCTCATGTGAGGAGTTAGCCTCACCAATGCAGTCAACAGCCTGGAAGAAACAGTGACACTAGAGCCCCTTCCATCTGTGGTGTGACGCCCTCACCCTGGCTGAGCTGCTCATGGGTTTGTGCTGAACTACAATGTTCAAGAAGCTTAGGGACAATCCCTGAACCCTTCCCACTGGTCTGTGGCAGCTGGGGATTTCTGAACTGCACGTATTACATGTCAAAATCCTTTAGCTTATGCAGAAGGCAATTTCAGGGAAAACAGTGGGGTGTTTTTCTTCTTGTTTCGGGGTCAATTTTTTACCTCTTAATTACAACAGTAATGAAAAATGTCAAGAAATTAAGGCTCATATTTAAGATCCGTTGTGTTGTGTTTAGGGTTTTTAGGAGAGTGATGCATGAGTTCTGTCCCTGGGACTGGCACTGCATGTTCAATAAATGCAGCTGGTCTTTTGTGCAGATGAACAAAACCCAGACAGTAAAAGAAAGTTTTGCTGCACAAACTTCTAAAAAAAGGGTGTTCTACTTTCATTGACCTCACAAGGCCCCTGTGCAGAGGTCTTTGTTTCTGTGTACACTGCTCTTGAAGTAAAGTGAAATTTGCTAGTGCAGGCACTTTTGGATGCAGCATCAAACTTGCAGTGAGGTTTTATTGCATGAAGTAGGTTTTGCAAATGACTGGCTTTAATCTGACCTTAGTACCATTAATCATTTGATGGGTGAATAGTGCTTCTACATAGGCAAGCTTCCAACAAACCATTTAAAAAATGCAAAAACAAATGAATGAACCAGTCTTGTAGTTCTAGGTTCCCAGAATCCTCTGGAGCATTTTTCCATTTTCCAACAACGTTGAGGCATGTTGTTGTTCAGTTACTTGAACAGAATTAGTTCTGAATTTTTTCTTTTTAATAATACAGGCGAAACTAATTTTGTGCATTTAATTATCACAACATCTGGATTAATTTAATGAAATTTTATTTAAAAATGTAAAAGAAAAAGCAGTTTTAAAACCCATCAAGAAGTGCTATTAAGCATATTAATTCTGTTAAAATATTGTATTGAGCAAATATGATCTTGCAGTGAAAAAATAACACCTACAGAAGTAATACTCCATCACATCAGTGCCAGGAGAACTGAAAAATTCTTACACAGTGTTAGCATAGGGTACAGAGACCTGTACAGTGTTTGATCATACTGCTGTTTCAGAAATCTCTACCCTTGTTTTTCAGGTTCACCTGAGACTTACTGGCAGCTCCATCATGTTTCCTTGAATGTCACAAGTAAATTCCGGGTTGTGTTTCAAGGCGTGAGAGGAAGTGGCTTATCAAATGGAGGCCTCTCTATTGATGACATCAACTTGTCAGAAACTCAGTGTCCCCACCACGTCTGGCATATCAGAAATTTCACATATCACCTCAACACAAGTCCAGCAGGGAGAGATGGGATGATAAGCAGTCCACCTTTTTACTCTAGTAAAGGATATGCTTTTCAGGTCAGCTTGTATGTAAATGGTACCACTGATAACCCATTCAATTTAGGAATATACTTGTCCTTGATTTCTGGAGCAAACGATGATCATTTGCAATGGCCCTGTCCGTGGCAACAAGTTACCATGATCCTGCTCGACCAGCATCCTGATATTCGGCAACAGATGTCAAACCAAAGAAGTGTAACAACAGATCCTCTGAAATTATCAGGTTTGTTAAAATCAAACATGTAGAACACAACCAAAAGACAAGGGGTCACATCTCCTCTTTGTGTAAATTAGTGCATTTTTTTAATTGTCTGGAATGTTTCATATGTTTGCGGCAACAATAATATTGATCCACAGACAAGAAAAAAACTAAACCTACAAGCAGGTTTAGCTGGGAGTCTGGATTTTAAGGTTGCATTTGCATAAGAAGCAGGTGGATGATCTATTCCTAAAGTTTCTTGTTCTGTGAGGATACATTTATTTCTGTTTTGATGAGAATGGAAGTTTTCCGGAAGGCACAAAAAGAGAAATACTGAATTAACAATACAAGCCATTCATACCAGATAAAAGTGCAGTTATCAAATAAATCCCTGCCCTCCTTGTCAAAGGTACAGTGATGTCAGCACAAGCTTTGTCCAGCTGGACAAAGTACTGATTCATATTATGTAATCTATACTTGTTCAAGGTGTGACAAGATAAGGGCAGTCATCCACAATAGCTTGGAATGGTGGCAGTTGAGGTAAAAAGTAACTCTGAGAAATGGTAGGAACCTCTACAGAGGGAGATATTAAAGAAAACACCCACAATCAGCACTGGATAAAGTTTGGATTTAAGCCACAATGATTTCCTTCATTTTGCCAAAATAAAGCATCTCCGCCATGGAATTAGTTTTCTGGTCTTGCAGACTATAAAGGAAGGAAGGTACAAAAATATCCAATTCACATTATTATTATTTTAAAACCAGCATGTTTTATATTCCTTTTTCTATGACACTGGCTCTACACGAAAACAAAGTGAGTAATCTAGAAAGACTTCTAGATGTCCTTTCTGTAAATGAAAGACATGCCACACCATGTCCTTCGTAGATGTTTGAAAAAACACATTTCCCCTGTGCTTTCTGCTGTTACAGCCACAGTGCTTAGCCCTTTTCCTTCCCCAGCCCTGTGGACATGCAGCCTGTTTGCCCTCTGCTCCTCCTCCCTTGTTTATTCATATATTGCAAATAGTCCCAGATTCCCAAGGGCAGCCTTGTAACACACTTTCTCTAACCAGAGAGCTGTTGGAGCAGGCACTTCTTTCTCCCTCTGTTAGATTCTTTCACGGACAATCAGGCTCAGCTTTGAGATTTAGAACAGGGTGTGATGGAGCAGGCATCAGTGATCCATGATGCCCCACATCTCCTGCAGGAGATGCTCTCTTTTGAGAAGCACTGCATTAAGTCATGTTACAGATGATTCATGTGCTACCTTTCTTCTTGACCACCACACTTTAAAGAAATAAAAAGAAAATACAACCAATTTTCAACTAGCTCTGCAATAACCTCACCTCCAGCAGGTTCTTTTCTCAGCACCTCAGGCTAAATCATTGAAGATCTCTATTCTCTTGTACCTCACATGTGTGGGGAATCTTAGGCAATTCTGCTGAGAGACTAATCCAGAGCAGTCTCACATTCACATACATTTTACCATTTTTTTTTTTCCAGAATCCTCATCAAGTTATACTTGGGATAGGCCAGATAAAGTGGGATCTGAAGCAACTTTTCCCAATGGAACTAAATACATGAAAGGTCCAGGAGTTGGAACAAGTGCATTTTTAACTCATGAGAGACTTAGAAGCCGCAACTTTATTAAAGAAGATGGTGTTTATATTCTTTTAACAATGGAAGGTATGTAAACATAGTTGATACTCTTTACAGTAAACAGTGCAGATAAATGTAGTAAACAGTGTCAGATACTAAGTCACTAGTGCTGTAGATAAAAATACACATGATGTACTTTGCACATGAGCAGTATTTGAATTATGCCTATATCTAAAGTCAAATCATATGTTTGAATAAATTTGTGAACGGGTACTTGCATAGTATAATTCTTTTATCTCATGTGAAGGTGTAAAAAACAATGCTACTCCTGTGCAAATTATTTTGAATAGAGTAATTTGAATAAAAGTATCAGTTTCTGAAAAAAATCTAGAGGACATTTCCAAAGTACATCGTGCTGCTGAAAGGTAAAAAAGCCTGTGGACAGGCTCATTGCTCTTTATTATTAGAAATTACCATTAGAATAAGAAGAAAAACAACGTGGAGCAAAAGCCTTATTTCTTGTGGGTTCACCGTGCAGATATCTCGCATCTCCTGTCAACTGAGCCGAGTGTTCCACCCACTGCTCTTACGAGTGCCAGCACCACCAAACCTGCCCCTAGCCCTACTGCCACCAGCAAGCCCCCCACCACCACTGCATCCACCACCACTGCATCCACCACCACCACTGCATCCACCACCACCACGGGCAGCAGCACCCAGCCCGAAGACCCAGAGGCTCCGGCTTTCTGCCCAGACAACCCCTGTGAAAACGATGGTGTCTGTGTCATGGTGAACAGCGCACCGGTGTGCAGGTAACTGCCTTCATCCACTCCCGCATGCAATTCTAGGATGAGTAATGAGACTTCCTAAAAAAAAATTAAATCTTTGCTCCTAATGAAAGAAAAGACGGACTGTGGCTGATTAAGGCAAGTATTTGCAACTGCTCCTGTGAGACTGAACTTATGGCCAATTTGGGCAACAAAGCTCCTAACCTCAGCATTTGATCATTTTGAAGTACTCTGCTTGACTTCCCTGTAAATTCTATTTTAAATGTGTTTATTATTTTCAGTAATGGATTACTCCAAGTCCTTAGAATTCCCCATAGCAAAATGTAGAAGAGTTGAATAAATGTAATTGAAAGAAAAGAGCATTTATATCAGTAGAGAAGATTTTTAATACTTATTATGTAGGAAGCAGCATAGACATTAGTTTAAAATTTGATTCAGAAATATTGCACAGTGCAAATTATGACCATGAATTACCAAAGTGTAGTCTCTCTCCTTTAAAACCAGCAGTGAAAGATGAGGAATAAAAGATTGTTTGCCCTGCAAGAAGATTAATATCAACTTTTATTTAATTCTCTGTGGATACATTTACACAACCCACCTGCCTGATTATCATTGTCCAGCTCTGAAATAAGCTCTGAGGCTGAGGATAGTAACCTTATGATGCTGTGCCAGGACAGGTAGACTGGGTGAGAGCCGTGAGGACAACAAAAAGGCCAAGAGCCACAAGAGTCAGGATGACTCATTAAGTGTTATATCTCCCCATTCAGAAACATTTTAAAAAACAACTCCTGTGCAACTCATCAGAAGCAGGCCACAAATATGAGTAAATGTCAAGAGGTGGTTCCAATAAGACAAAAATTAAAAACATGCTGAATATTATGCCTAATTTCAAAATTATGCAAAGAGAACATTTATTTTATGGTATCTCTGGGCTCTTTGAAGCTTTAGTGCCTTTGTGACCTGCTTTCTGTCCTACAGAAATGTGTGACCAGCAGTCAGGTACCACCCCAATTTTCTGATGGGAAATGGGTGGGGATGTGATGCATCTGTTCAAGCTGAACCACCTGGGGTTCCCCCAGCAGGCAGTATCTTTGCAGCACACTGCAAACAGACTTGTTTTCAGGGCTGAGGTAGTCCTGAATAAATGGCTTAGACAGGAGCTAGGAAATCAGTACATAAGGAATAAACAAGTTTAGAAATATGGGGGTGGGTGTGCACTCAGCAGTACTGCATGGATATATTTCTTTTCCAGTTAGGTCATTTGGACCCTCGTGTGCTTCAGGGTAAAATGTTTCAGAGCTGGTGCTGGGTAAGGTGATGGAATCAAAGCTTGGAGGTTGTTTTCAGTCCTAAAACTGGATGACTGCTGGGCTGTTAATTTATTTTCTTACCTGCTTGTTGGGGGAGGGCAGAGGCAGCTCTTACAAGTTCTTTAAATTTGAAAATTTAAAAAAAACAAAAAGAAGCTCCATAGATCAGCTGCAACCAAGCATAAAGCAGTCAAGAGGATCAGGATGGCATTTATTCTGGCAAAGGCTTTCTCTGAAGGCACAGCCTGAGAAACAGCAGGAAGCTGAGAGAAACACATTTAGGTGTGTAAGGACACCGGGCCATTCAAGACAATTTTAAAATGGATGTCCATTTTAAGATAACTTCATTATGCTTTGGGATGTTGAAATGGTATCAGAGATACCATTTGGGATATTTCTATTTGGGATAGAATTAGTATCAGGGATGCCATTTTTCTGAAGTGGACTTTTCCACACCTTTGCACTTTAAGAGATAGCATTTTTGTTCTTTTGCTTTCTAGATGTCCAGCAGGTGACAACTGGTGGTACATGGGAGAAAAGTGTGAAAGGAAAGGCTCAACTCATGAAAATACTGTAATAACTATTTCTTCAACCATAACTGTGTTTGTTGTAATGCTTATTGTCACCATCACAACTGCAGTGTGCCTTAAAAAGAAATACAAAAAAGGAAGGAAGAATAAGTACAGCCTCACTCTAGAAGAAGTAAGTATTTTGCTGCTTTCAACAAATACACACACACACACACACATATATCCATATTCACTAAAAAGTAAACAATCAAATTCAGTAAGAAGTAAATGGGAAGATGTCACATTTTTGAAGCCGAAAGACTCAAGATTGGAGATTAAAGAGCTCCATTAAGTGCCACTAATTTATCAAACACCAAAACTCCACTTAATTAAAAATCTCTTCTCCCTCTCCACCCCCCCCTCCACTCTGTCCCGATGACAGCTTACATTGAGTGGGATAGTGTGAACAAAGGAGTTCCTTTTCAATTTGTAATTAAACCATTTTTCTGCTCAGTAAACTTGTATTTTATCTATCACTGCCTGTTCTACTAAAGATCTCCCCTTCAAATACCTGGATATGGTGCTAAAAAATGCAGCCCAGAATGTCAAAAAAAAAAGCAAATCTAAAAATAATTTTCCACATTCAAAGGCCATTTTTTTATGCAAGGTATGAAGTAGCTGTGGAAATCATGATTTTGGGAAAGGTAAAAGAAGGCATCAAATTAAAACTGTTTAGATGACAGGATCAGAAACATCATGTATTGGATAGAAGCAGCATTTGGGCATGTTTTCATAAGAATTTTCATACAGTCTGAGACACATGGACTCTAAATAGAGGCTTGTCTTGGAAATAGCAAGAGTGACATTGTTTAGAGGGACTCACAGGGCACAGGAGAAATTTTGTAAACAAACTGAAGAGGAATGTCCTTCCAGAAAGCAGAGTTCCATTTTAAATTTTGTACTAATACTCTTTGTGTGATACTCCATTGAGTTTCAGCACCTCTCTGCAGTGTCAGATACTTGACACTGCTACTTCATGACCTTCCAATAAATAGTTTTGGTTTCTTTGCAAGTAATGCTCTTACATTATACACATATTTCACTTCCCTACAGACTTTTAAGATGTGGGTATTTTTTTTTCCCCCACTTAGACTAATACATCCTTCTGAAGATAATGCAAACAAGCATCAAAGACACAAGATGAACATCACTGCAAAACCACAACAACGTCATCATCTTTTCTGTTCCTTTCATCTCAACCATCATGATAAAAGTTTGTAAAGTCTGGAAAATAATTCATCATCTGGATAAAATACTGTGCTAAAGTCAGTGGAGTGTCTGACAGTGCTGTGCATCATCATGCAATGGAGAAAAATGGAAGTATGTTGTGTGACATGGCTGCCCTTCCCTCCAAGTCTCCCTGAACATGAAGAAAACATGAAAACTGCATCCTGAACTTCAGTCAACACAGGAAACTCTAAGTTTGCTATATTATCATTATACAATTGTCTATAATAAAGGGGAGCTGGATCCTATATTCACAGGGTACCCAGGAGTTCTCAGTCCTGCTGCAGCTGTCAGTCAGTAGTGTGAGAGTTTGTGGAGTGTGGGAGCGTCTGGTTCATTAAGTTATTTGGTTGTGATCTACCCACTATAAAAGAAATAACAAGTAATGAGGAAAGTGATAAATGAACCTCACAGGCACACAAACATTAATGAGAAAGTCACAACAGAGATAATAATGAGGCTCCAGAATGCTTTGGCCACTGATTGATGGTCCATTAGAAGAACTACTCAGGCAGAACACTCAAGAATGTCAACCTGAACAATTATTAACTGTTAGGAAGGGGAAAATATGATTAACATTGAGTGCTGTGGAAAAGCTGAGGCTGCTTGAGATATGGGCTATCAGAAAAGGCTTGTGGATTTATGTAAAAATGAGTATGGGGTGCTTGGGGGAAGGATCAAAAGATCCAAAGAAAAGGAGGGGAAGGTGGGGTGGAGAGACCCACCTGCAAAAGAGATCTGTGTGCCAATGACCAGAGGACATGACAGGTCTTAGGGCTCATGGATCTAGGTACACGGAGGGACTTGCCTGGAAGGGTCTGTGTGCCAGGCACTGGGGGGACTGTGGGCCATAGGGCTTGTAGGTCCCTCCAGCAACCGGAAGAACTGGTGTGTATGTTTGGTATGAGTCTTGAAAGGTCCAGGTGCTAGCAGCAGCTGGAGGGATCAGGTTGTATGTGGGTGTGTAAGAGGTCTAAATGCTGGCAGCTGGAGAGATCTGTGTGTGTTAATATTTCTTCAGTGAATTTAATCCTCTGTGTGTGTGTGTGCATAATTCACTAGCGAACTTCATACTGGACTAGCTGGTGAGTTGGAGGAAACCTTTCCACATCTGGATGACTCAAATGTCACACTGCCCTATCTGGCAAGCAGAAGGTGACTTGTACACCACTGCCAGAACCCCCAGGCACAGGTATTAAACAGGTTTAGAGGCCATGCTAACATTCAAGGGGACTGTGCATGTTTGAGTGTGTTTCTGGATGTGGAGAATGAGGGCACACATTTTTTCACCAGAGAACCTGCATTCTGCTTTCCTGGAGGAGGGGAAGAGGACAGGGCTGTGTGCCATTCTGTGAGTTTGGGTAGCATTACAGAGGGGTTGTGCTGTCCAGGCTGCTCTGTGTGTGTGTGCAGCAGCCTGTCCAGGCAGCCACTTCAGGGACCCTGTGTGTGTGTCTCAGTGTGTCTCGAACACAACCTTGCTGCCAGCCAGACCTGCGAGCTGGAAGAGCAGCAGCATCCAAATCCTTAGGACTGGGATGTAGAGATCACCTGGGAGCATTTCTGGGCTGGGCATGCTGGCTGGGGAGACAGATCCTGGGTCTGGGAGATTTAGTGGCTCCCTTTACACCCCTGACAAACAGGGCTACGATTCAGTAGGATTTGGAGAGAAAAGTAAGCATGGAAATAAAAGGGCCAGAGTAAGCAAAATATCCCTCCCTGAGGACATTTTGCAGAGGGAGATGGCAGCCACCATGGGCAGAAATCATCATATTGGTGGTGTTTTGGAGGGGGGCTGTGAGAGACAGGAGTGCCAGTAATGGAAATGTCAGGTCACACCAGATGGTTGGTAGACTGGTGTGTGAATGTGTTCACATTTAAAGGTCAGCAGCTAATTTGATTGCCTGGAATGGGTGTTGATGATCTTAACATTTGTCATGCAATTTACCCTAACTCTGGGCAAGAGCAGTTCAAATGTATGGAAATTTGATGAGGGAGCAAGTCTTCCTCTGCATGCTACCGCACAGCACAAAGCAACAAATGTGTATTCTTCTGTATCAACACTATATATGTAGTCTTTCTCTGATTCATATTCTCTGAAATGTAGTTGTATTTAAAGCATTCATAGCTGGATTTATTAGCTTTTGTTGGAATCCAAAGATTCATGAAAACAGCCAGACAAAATTAACAAAGATTTGTCAGAGCTAACAAACATCCTAGATAGGAAAATACCCTACTATAGCTGTCTTAAAATAACTTTCCTATTTCTACACGTCTTCATCAGCAGTTTTCATGCAAATAATCCTCCAAATGCGCCTTCAATTAAGATATGCACATAGATTTACATGGAGTTAAGAAGACACAAATGAGACTGTTCATAAATTCAACCCTGGCTACAATCCTTAACGTTATAAACTGTGAGCATTTGATAATTTCAAATGTGAAATACCAGATTTGTGATTGTATCATTTATATTTTTGAAATTCAGATTACATGAGATACTTACCTGTACTTTCATCAGAGGAGAGCTTAATACACAGAGCAGTATTACAATATAATTTTAATACATTGCGGAAGATACAAAGTCTGTAGTGTATATCCTGAAATGTTAAATTTTCATGGGAAAAAATCTTAAGCTTCTGTTTGTTCATTTAAAACAGGAATCAATGAAGAGCATGATTTAAAATTGAATATCCCAGTGAGTGTGAACAACTCACTTCTCTAGAGTGAAAAGAAAGGTTTTTGAATGTCCTTAACTGACCTAAAAACACTCAAGAGGAGTATTTTTTTTTCAATTTTGCAATGCAGAAAAATTACCCAGGAAATACAGAATGAGATTCAATATTGTACTTTATTGTGTATCACAAAAGTTATGCTACCAGCTCAAGTTCCTGAACAAATACATTTTTCTTAAAAAACTGTAGCACAAATGACTTAATGATCTTAATTTTGGAGATGTACATTTAACACATTTACAGATAGTATGGATACTTCTCTTAGGTCAGATACTGTGTTGGTTGGTCAGAGAGCTGTTCTTGGGCTTGCAGCCTGGGTGTTTACTTTGCTTTCCTGGAGCAGATTTATTCACAGAAAGTTTTATTAAAAATCTTTACTGTAACAATCTCCGTGAAATCACTGAGATATTAATGGGATACTAAACCCCTACCACTGTTAAATCTGCAAAAATCTGTTTATCCTTCCTTTATCTTCCTAGAAGAACAGTGTTCTTCTCACACTGTAGTGATTCAGGTTATGATTTACAACAAGGATTTACTCTGCCCACATGCCTGCTCAGGCACATTCCACACTCTACACTCCAGGACTAGTGTGTAAACTCTATTACCTGGCTTCCCACAATATGCAGGACAAGGGCTTGGGCTGTGGATATTGACCCCTTAGGTTGCCTGCTCTGCTCCTGTTCCTCATTCAAGAGCAGACCTCTGCAACTCCAGCAAAGCCCCAGACCTAAGTGAATGTTTTCCTCCCTGCTCCTCCTTTTCTGGGCTTCAGACTTGCTGTACAGCTGGAGGCAGCAGAGTATGCGCCCATTGTATCCAGAACTGTGTGCATGACTCATTCCCCACTGCTGAGTCTATCAGGAGTCACAGTATGGGCTTAAAAATAAACTAACTCCGATATTCAAGTCAGTGGCTCAGGTGTGGAATAATAAAGAAAGAAAAAGAAAGATGGGTCATCATTCTAGCTACTTCTTGGTCTTTCTTCAAGAATCTCAGCACTGCAGAAAATCTTTAAGTCATGCCAACTCCTATCTATGTGAAACAGGACACACAGCCTCCTATTCCTGATACATGCAAACCAGCTCACTGCTATTTGCATCACACAGATCAGCTCTGCTCAGTTTAGTTTTTGCACAAGTAGCAAATTACTGAGTCATAGTGTCTGGGTCTGGCTGGCACAGCATTGTCTAAGTGCAAGGAAGGGACTGATCCTAGACACCAGCCCTCCTGTTTCAGCTGAGTGTGTCAGGAGTCTCGTGCCACCCACGCCAGGCAGACAGGGTCCCAGGGTGCAGGGCAGGAGCCATGACTTTTCTCAGCTGCAATTCAGAACAAAGAAGTAGCTTTTTTCCTTTTTATTTTCCCCACAGGTCTCCTTATCCACTGCTATTAGAGCTCAGGGTCTTTTGCTAAGACACAGATGTCATCAGCTGAACTATCTTTGATTCTGTTAAATAGGATCTTAATTCTCCTCTCTTCTTGGACTGCATTTTCAACTTATCTTAGTGGCTGGTAGCACAGATAGTTATGTCTCAAAAAGAGAAGATAACCAACAATTAAACTGCCTCTTCTGAAACAGATAGTGTTGCTTTTCAAATCTAGAGTTATTGCTTAGAGACTTTCCTAGTATTTGATGCAGTAATGGCAAAATATCTGTGTTTTGCTCTGTGTTATGAAATTATGAAGACATGTATGGTGATGTCATTTTCCCTTTTCTTTCAATGACATAGATTCTAGTTTATTACAAAAGACAGCTCCAAAGTTGAGATTTAAGGATTTGTTTCCTGCAAGAAGATTATTAATTTTTTTGCCGCAGACAGATTCCATGTGGCTACTCTCCTTGTCTTCTCCCTCTTCTGAGCATCAGCAGAAATAACTGGGAAAAAACAATGACCAGAACAAGTCAGACTGAGTACTACTTACACCAGGTACACTCTAACTGGTATCATAAAGGCTGCAGGCAGGTTTGCAGGTTTACATGTTTACATTTGAGTTCTCATTTCTTTTGCTCACAAATTCCTAAACTTCTGCTGGCAATGAAAAGGTCCATGCTTGATCTATGCCTTTGACTTCACCTACTGTGAAAATAAAATAGCATCTAAGAAGCTTAACTGGAATGTCTGGAACTCAAAAGAACCCAATCAAACCTTGTTGTTTCCCAATGTTGCAATGCTTAACCCTACAATGCATAAACATGTTCACTCTTCCAGTGGAGTACTCATGGGAAGAAAGAACTGTGTGCTCTTTATCAGATTTGAATCTTATCTCTAAACAATTTGATGGAATATTTTGATTAACTTCTTAATGATATCCTTTCTACTTCACAGTTACTAATGCGTAACTAGAGCCAGCCACCTTTTCTGATAGAGCTCTGGGTATGTGCACTTACCCTTGATTTTTTATTTTAACATCATCTGGATCTATGAAGTCTATGCTACAAAAAGACAGGTCAAAACTTGCCAGAAGCACATCTCCCTCTTCATCTTTACTTTTTTTCCCCCCCATACCTCTCACCACGTTGTGGACCTTTGGCTTTGGAGGCAGCTTTCACTCATGTAAATGATATTTGCTTGTTCAAAACAGAACATTATAAATTACATAAAAGTAACATTGCAACTCGAGTTTCATTTGTTAATAAAGCTATTAGTTAGCTATTAGTTTATTAAGTTTGGTAGTTATTAAGTTGTTTAATAAAATTTGTTTATTAACTGTGGAAGGAGTCTCTGTTTCTCCTTACGTGAGTCAGGTTTCATTCTGGCTGCTACTGTCATGATTTCATCACCTGAAAAGATTTGTCAGTGTAAGCTGGAGGTAAGGAGAGAAAAAGAAAATTAAAGGGTTGCCTTGACCAAAAGAAAAATGACCATGTTTAAGTCTTTGCAGGTGGGATTGAGAGGAATGGGAAAAGAAAACCGCTGGGATGAATTCAAACACAGTATGAATTTTCTTAAGGGAAAAAAAGCTCTTAGGAAAAGAATGAAACTTAAACTGAGATAGTGAATACCTACTATGGACCACTGCATGATAGTCTGTCTAGAGGCCACGTCTCCCAAGCATATTCCTCCTATTCAGCCACGCACCAGTTTGCTCTGCTTTTCTCAGGTTGCCAGCTCACAGCGAGATCAATTGCCACTACATGTGTCCTTTTAAAACCTATTTCCTTACAGCAATGCCCACGTCTCTCACTTACAAGCGAGGCCTCCAGCTGCCCAAACCCCAGGGCTGCAGGGACTCTTTAGGCAGCTTTCTCCCTTGGGAAGGTCTGGGAAACTGACAGCCAGGGAGATGCAGAGCCTGCACTGGCACAAGGATCAGGTAAAACAGACATTGAGAGCTAGAAGACTGAGAAATAACTTGGAAATATAACCCCTTCCATGGACTAAGCCAGGGTGGTAATGCCTTAAATGGCTACCTAGAAACAGAGACTAGACAGGAATAAAGGAATAAAGGAGGTATTTATTTGAAAGGCCTTCAGAGGTACACTCTGGGCTCCAGAGGCTTCTGCCTCAGTGGATCCCAAAATGGACAACGACAGGTCTTCACACTTTTATATCAGCATAAATTCACCAACCAGAACCCAGCCAATGATGGGATTTCCCCAAGCTTGCCCCCTTCTCCCCAAGATGATGGTTTACAGTTCTTGGGCCTAGGATGGTCTGGGTGTCCTTGGAGAGCAAACGAGAGAGGCTTTGTTATGTCTATCCTAGCATGAGAGAGCAGCACTTAACAAGCTACAGGAAACCTCAGAGTTACACTAGCAGTACAGGATTTGAAAAATATAAAAGTTAAAACCTAAGGCATCACTGGTATCTTGTTGTGCCAGCTCTGCTGTGGAGGGCTCATCCCTGCAGAAGCTGCAGCTGGGAGCAATAAATAAAATTGGTTCTTGCCTTGGAGGATTTGCTGGGTGAGCCAGTGGAGACCAAATCTCTGTTTCATAGACACTGGAGGTTTTGTCCTGCTCCCTTGGGAAGAAGCCACCGTCCTGCACCCAATCCCCCTTGCCAGGAAGTGGGGCTGGCCCTTCCCAGAGCTCTGCCCTACACCTGCGCCTCCCTGGCCTGGTCCCCACAAGGTCACATATGGGGAGCCACTGAAAAGCAATCTGACCAACATCAAACCTCCCCACTGGCCACAGCCTGGCCATGGAAGATATGCAGATCACTGTGTGGCAACCACCTTCCCCCCAAGAGTGAATCTTGGGCTTTGGAAGAAATTTGAGTTTCTGGGAAATACAGATAGCCACAATTCATCAATTCTGAGTGCAGCCCCAGCAACCTCTAAGACATTTCTAAAGTGAAATGTGTGGAAAGAAGAAACAGAGGTTTATTTACTTTTTTTCCCCCTGGGGATTCCAGTGAGCAAGCCACTCCACCCTTTCTGCTAAGAAAGAAATAAAAATGCTTTCCTTTACTCCATAATAATATCTGAGTGCCTAGATCTGGTTGGGCCACTTGTTTCCCTAAAAGCAAGTTATCTTGGCTTCCACTTGCCTTGATTTATACCCATACTGCACAAACCACTCTGCAGGTGTGTCAGATTGCTCTCAGATTGGCTGTGGTCAGGCTCACTTGGGTATTTGCTTTCTCACTTATTTCCCACAGCATCTCAATGACCTGGAGGACTTGCACAGGCTGGGTTAAAATCTTTTTTTTTTTCCATTCCATAAATATTCTTTGGCTATAAAACCCTTTCCTATTTCATATTAGGTGTCATCAAAACCATTTTTGAGGCTTTGTTACCCAAGCCCTCATGGGCTGGGGTGCAAGAGCTCAGGTACATTGGGTGCTGGCTGATGCTCACATGGGTGCACAGTGTGCAGCCCCTTGCACAACAGGAGGGTTTTAAAGCTTGGAAGATGGAAAGTTTGATATCTTTGGAAATGCAAGGCTGAGCATCAGTTTCTTAATCAGCAGTTACAGCTGCTGTCAACTGCTTTCCTGGCAACCCCCTGCTGATGGTGGAAGTGGTTTAGGGAACGTTTCACAACACAAAGATCGCCTCTTAAAGGCAAAAGCAGAGCACTTTGCCTTCTTCCAGCCTATTGCACACTGATTTCAGAACAATGAAAAAAACTAAATAGCCTGAAAGGCAGTAGAGAAATCCTGACCTTTCTTTGCTATCTTTGTATTCAGCATATGTGTGAATGGTTAAATTGTGCTGAATAACTGGTGCAGTACCTGTGAGCGCAAGATTTCCCTTGATTTATTAAACAGGAGTGCAGGAAACTCTCCTTCCCCACCACTTTGTCTTTTGTCACAAGAGGAGTTGAAAGCGTTTGAAATTTCAGTAGCTACTGGTGAAGTAAAAATATTTTTTGAACATCTCTCTCAAAGGTCACTGTGTAAGACATAGCAGTGCACTCATAAGGATCTGGATCATCTCAGATGGAGCCATGCATTAACAGGATTACCCTTGCCAAAGATCTTTTCCCAGCTGTAGAAGGACTTATTTGTCATTAAACCCCAGACCTCAATCATAATTAAAAGCACAGCAACACCATGCAAACACACAAAAATAAACTTTTATGGAAGGGGAAATATGGATCCCAGCAGCCAGAGCCCTGACTCCTCTCCATGGATGTGCAAAAGAAAGGGCAGGAGGAGCATCGTGGTCACCTCCTTCAGATCCAGGGACTGAAGGATGCAGGTCCAGGCCTCTGAACTGGATGTTAGGGATAGTCACTAAATATTTACTTATGATGTTGGGTTAATTGCCCCAGCACACTGGCATCTTGATAGTTCCAAGCTCTGGCAGGAATGAACTTGAATGAGATGAATGTTCAAGCACTTACAAAGTAGTTTTACAATTAATTACCCAAATACTCCTGGGACAATTAATTACCCAAATACTCCTGGGAAGTGGGGAATCAGTTTCCTCATTTATTGGAAGGAGTTAAATCAGTACGATTAGGAGGCTGAAGTAAGGGCACAGAAAAAATCCCTGTCAAATCAGATTGAGAAAAGGCAAACCACCAGCACCTGTCAGCTGGTCTGACATTTTGCTGCCCCAGTGGTGTTGCTTAGTCCAGCAGCCACAACCAGGGAAATGCCACTTGGTGTGAGCAAACCCAGGACCTCTGTCAGAGCTGCTCTGCCATAACCACTGTCATTGGTGGTTATCAAGACACTTCTTCCCCCTAGGTCCCCAAAATCCCACAGCTGTTAGCAAACACACCTCAAGAGCTGGATGAAGGTGGTGGCATCAGGAGTATCAGGAGTCCCTGATGATGGATCAGGAGATGCTAACCCTCATCTTGCTAAATCCAAGGAAGTGTGGGGCTGTGGTGTCAAAAATGCAGCTTTTCAGGTAGCTCAATGACATTTACAGCCAGCTTTTATGTGCTACCCCTTGATCTTCATAGTAAGTACTTTTTATTCAGTGTTTTTTGAGCTCCTTCACTGTGAAAAGAGGAAGATGTCTTTGACAGTGTTCCAGGTATGTTGAGAAGTGTCAAAGCTTTTCCTGTTTTCAAGTAATGAAGATCAAAACCTACAAAGTTTAAAACATTCACTTAAACCTTTTCAGTACCTTGAAACATCTTTACTACATAATTTTTTCTCCTTTTATTTCATGTGTTATTTGAAAACACAGCTTCCATATAAATGTCATGAAATGCAACATTCTGCTTCAGCTTAACAGGAGAAAAATTGTGAGCATATTAAATCAACACTCTTCATTATTCCAGGTACAGGAGCCTTCCATGCTTCACCAGGATCTCCAAAAACACTGGTCCAGGCAATGGGAAGCAGACAAAGCATTAGAGAAACATGTGCTGAAGCCTTAAAGTTCCCAAAGTTGAAGGGTTCTGGTTACAAAATTTTAGTTTGTTTGTTTGTTTGTTTCCCAGCATTTCCCCTCTAGAATGCTCCTGAGTCCTTGCAAACTTGGAAATCTTGCAACACTAATTAGCTTCTAAACTGCTTATTTACTTGTAAGATTATACTAAGAGTATTGGTGACCGCAATTTTCACTTCAGTCTCAAACTGGAAGGAAAAAAACCACCTTAGCATATCTAAGATCAAGACTCTTAAAAATACAGAAAAGAATCAAATCTGTTTTCTTAAGGAAAAGTTTGTATTGCTACAGTATTATTGCATATCTAACACCCCTCTAGATAACAGTGCGACAGAGGTGGGTACTAAAGAAATTCTATCCTCAGAAATTCCGTTGTTTCAATAAATGAGACTCATTTATTGAATGAGTCAATAAATACAAAAAGTGCTCAAAATACACTTTCCTTTAATTAGTGTTCTTTTTTCAGAATCCTCCCAGAAGAAATATTTTTAATTTTTTTAAAATTTAAGATCTCATTCCATGTTTCAAAGAAGCTTGCCTAGGTCCCACCCAGCTTTGCATTTCATTAAGAGACCAGTTTCTGGCTTTATTAAAGCTTTAATAGACAATCCTTTGGATTGCAAAGCACAGCAGATCCATCAGCATGTCACTGAGTGCCACTAGACAACTGCTTTGAACGTTTGTGGTTCCGTGTGTGCCACATTTGGGCAGCCAGCAAGGCAATGCAGGTG
The DNA here is from genome assembly GCA_013400515.1 of Erpornis zantholeuca. Lineage (NCBI taxonomy): Eukaryota > Metazoa > Chordata > Aves > Passeriformes > Timaliidae > Erpornis > Erpornis zantholeuca. The sequence continues at coordinate 310,369 of VZTN01019487.1, read as the reverse complement.
CTGAAAATGTGCTTTGGACAAGGGGTTATTGGGGAACAGATCCCACCAGTACTGACGTGGTTAAAGTGTGCAGAGGAGGTGTTTCAAGTTGCCCTCTTGAGGAGAGAAGAGACATACTCAAAGGATTTGACAAAGATTATTGTTTTAGGCTAATCTATTTTTTTAAAGAAAGTTATCAAATATTTGACTGAATTGCCATAGAGAAACAAAGAGCTAGCTTGATTTATGTGAGGAAGCTGACATGTCTGCCAGGAGCCGTTCTGGAGCAGGTTAGTGTTTGCAGCTAATGTACCTTAATTATGGGTGCTGAAAACAAAGCATTTAGGAATGAAGTCACAACTGAACAGCCACCGTGACTACAAGTGACAGAAGTAGAATAGTTCCATCAAGTTCAGCGATAAACTGGAGCCCATTCCTGAAATCAGTGGGTGTCTCGCCCGAGCGAGCAGCGCAGGATTAGACTCGATTGTGCATCATGCCAGCACTAGTTGGAAACATAGAACAGATGTCAAGTAAATAGGAAAGTGTGGGACAAAACAGAAATAATTGTAAAAATGTGCCCAAGGATAAAATAAATTGATCCTAAGACACTAACAAACATTCTTGTATAAGGCAAAATGAGTCTTTGTACTGGGTTGGCTTTTATTTTCTTGCTAATATTGCATAACAGAACTACTCTGGCATGATGAGGAGGGGGGATAATAAAATAACTTATCAATGCACTATTAACTCCACACGCTCTTACCTAATAATAAGATATTGATGTCTCCTTTAATGCATGCCCCTTTGTTGAGAACTTTCTCATTACCCTGAAGTAGCATACACAAAATGGCTTTTTTAATATACTCATGGCCATGAATGTTTGGTGCCAAAGGCTTGCTTAAATGGTCAAAGATACCCTATTTAAGAAACAGCAAACACTTACATTGCACATTACCGACATTAAATGCAATCTCATTATCCATTAGCCAGTATTAGTGCAATTTATATCTTACTTTGTTTTGAGTTTTGCAGAATTTCTTGATCTTTGCCACATCATCAGTTGAGAATGTGAGTGCTATTTCTTTGCTCATCGGTTTGATATTATTAGGAAGCATTATTGTCCTGGGTATTTTCCTGCAGATGCAGAGAAATGTCACAAGATTAACTATTAAATAAATACTGGACCATTGTTCACACAATACAAAAAAAAATAAAATTCAAAGAAATGATTAGGTTTATCCATTTTATTATGGCTCAGCGAGTAAAATCCACACTGCAAGAGGATTCAATGAAATTCCAACATCAGCCCCCGCAAAGAGGGCTCATGGAAGAGCATCTCAGGACCCATCTCGGGGCACGCCCAGTTGTTACTGGGAGGGCCCAGGGCCAGGCAGTGGGAGGAAATTTGTCAAAAAGGAGATGTTGGTAGGTGGAAAGGGTTGCTCTCAGCTCCAGGGCAGGCATGGAAGCCATCCCTGACAGGTACAGGATGCAGCTGGCAGCAGCTGGCACAGGCCAGGCCAGCTCCTGGCTCTGACACAGTGGGATCCTTCTAAGCACTGGAAGCCATCCTGACAGGAATTTTTAAAATGTTTAGTAAATGCCAGTCCCTGCCATGGACCAAGTTCCTCTCAAGGCAGTGCTGATGGCAGCCTCTCCTGCTGCCCTGCCCATCCATGGAGAGTTTGATGACCTCTTATTCCACCTGCACGCTGGCCAAAATAAATGGATGCTTCTGGAAATACCTTCCACGTGATATTTGTAATATTGTAAGCAGACCATTTGCTCTTGAGACATAGGGTATTTGGATATTTCCCCACTGAGGAGGAGGATGGATGGATGGCAACTCTGGCAGCTACGCAATGATACGCTGGGAAAAGGAGAATGCACTGGCTCAAAGGTGCCTGTATTTTTGTTCCAGTGCCTGCTCCAACCTGAGCTGCAGCCCACGACTCGAGGTACATAAGGGCACCAGGATCTGAAGAGACATCTGCCTGGAGATGCCCTCTCTGAACTGAGGGACAACAGCTCCTCACTGCAGCCATGGGACCAGAGCAGGCAGTGGGCACCCAGCCAGGCCAGTGCTACCAGCAGAGCAGGGGGAAATGCTGTATTAATTCTTGCCATTAATACTTACCGAGTAAGGAAACCCAACAACCAGTGCATACTGCCTTTTATACAGTTGAGAGACAAAACACAGACCGAGTTACAACAAAGCTTAAATCCAAAATAATTACATTCTGTCACAATTCCTTCCACACAGTGCAAGCTACCAAGGAAGCGAGCTGCCAGCACCCGAGGAGAGACACGATTTGCTCCACAGCTCCCTTCAATCCCAGCGCAAAAACTTCCAAATGCTTGAAACGGGGAGCAAGTAAATCTTTTAATGCTCTCTGAAAAGCAATCAGCTCACCGAACGCATCGTTCAGCAGCCTCTAATATAAAATAATTAAACCATGAAAAGCTGCTGCAGTAATCTTGCTTAAAAATCCCAAATTCCTTTACATTTGGAGGATCTGATGGCACTGGCTCCCAGACACATAGAGGCAGGGCAGAGACCGCAGGAGCTTCTCACAGTTCAGCTGAACAACCTCTTCCACTCCTTGAGCAGAGGCAGCTTAACTTTATGAAGATTTGTTGTTGCAGCACAACTATCCAAGAGATACAGCTAAATCCAAATTCATTTCATTTCCAGCCAAATTATATTTTGATGCAGGTCACTAGAAGCTAATCTTTCATCTCTGGTTTTCATACATGAAAATGAAAAAGAAAAAGAATTTCAGATTAAGCAGCATTTATCATACTAAATAGAATTAAATCAAATGGAAAATTGCATAAAGAAACTCAGTTAAAACAATTAAATTAAAAAGCCCTTTACCTGTGTGAATGTAATCTTTGATTTTCTCAGAAGAGAAGAGAACCTTATTATTAAGCAAACTTAAAAGGGATCCTGGTTACCCTTTCCCCACTTCCCCGTGCTTGAACTGTCCGTCTGTCTTCATGAGCAGACTTTGCTTCCTATCTGTCAGGCAAGTTCACTTGCTTGTTCTCACATGCCAGAAAAAGTCGAGTTTTTCAGTATTGCAGGAGCACTTAATCTGTATAGTAAGCAGCAGATGAGTCTTTTATTCATGATGGTTTTTGTTAGTTACATGCATATATAGACAGACACACAGGTGCATACACACATCTGCATTCAGTAACATAACACAGCTTCAGCAAAAACCTGAGCTCACTGGAAGCTAGCCTGCACCTAACAACTTTTTGTTGATGATCTGACAGCTCCAGTCTGAAACAGCTTGTGGTAAATACTAAAAATCAAGAAATAGCAAAGCTTTCTAGAAGACACCTATTTAAAATGATCTCACAAGTATTTCATCTTAACTGAAGAAATTAAAATTATTTTTTTTTCTCAGAAAAACTACAAGACTTACATTGCATCAATTAAAAATACATTTATGATCTTGTCTTATGGCAAAAGGGAGAGCAATAAGCAGTTGCTGTTTTGGAGAACAGCTCTCTGGGAAGCATTTTTCTGATAAATAATACAGGCCTAAGAGACTCAGTAACGCCTTGGGTCAAATTTTTGGTGATGAACATTACTTTAGTTTCTTGGCTGGAATCCCCTCTGGCTTCTAAAAATCCAATTTCATTTCATGACAAATTTTGTCTCAGAAATAAATGCAGAAAACCAGGCAATAAAGTTGGTTTCATACAGACCTTGAGAAATGCTGAGATTTGGGGTCCAAAGCTTTTCTTCGTTCCTTGGTGTTTGGGCTCTTTTCCTTTAGATCCCCATGAATGGGTTGGTGCAAACTGCAGCCCCCCTCAATTGGAAGGGATTTTCTGACCAGTCAGGAAGAAGCACCTCCTAATTCCAAGTGCTTCACACATTATTACATGACTGTCAAGCTCTGTGAGTACCAACAAAAAGTTGTAACACCTCAGAAAAGCATCCAAGGACAAAAATACCAGAGGCAGAGTCACATGCTGCTTACAAACACAACATACTGACACCGTTTTAGTGGCAGCACTGGGGTCTTTGAATGCATCTGCTCCTATAACCTAGATTTTTCCTTAGCACTTCTGAACAAAATCCAGCATAAGCCACTGGTAAAAATTTGCATTTTAGCATGAGACTTCAAAACTCATTAGTGAAGACAGTTTCTTTTAAACACAAAATACCACTACTGTCTCTGAAAGCCCCTGAGATGTAAATCCCTGGAGATGGGGAAAGCAGTCACAAAAAACATTCTGGTGTTTCCTGTTCCCATTCCCTTGACATGCCCTCTGCTCGGGGCTGCTGCAGGGGAGGTGATGCCAGGCTGCAACCTCAGGCTGAGGTGCTGTGGCTCGGCTTGCATTTGTTCTTTTCCTGTGTGTTGGTTCTTTGTGCTTGGAGATGAAAGGTGCAGTGCGACAGAGAGGCCTCTCCTCCCTCCTTTAGAAACTGCCTCCTCATCTCTGGTTTTTCACAGTTCAAATGCAAGACTTTGAAAAAGATTTCAAAGCTGCATCTTGTATATGGAAATCCATGGCTTTGGGCAGGTTCATGATCAGGCCTGAAATTTCAAGCTTAAGATTGAGAATCTGCTGCCTAAATCTAAGTAGTTTTACTTGTGCTTTGCCTTTCTTTGTTTTTTAAACAGTAGTGGGTTATTTTATAAGCATTAGTTACCTGCTTTTATATGTGGATATCACTGTACTTGATTCCCTCAGGTTCTACAGGCATGGTGGAAGCCATACTCATGTTTATCTGCAGGGGAAGCTCAGAGGTTAAAGATCTCAGAGGAGAGGTACAGACAGCAGGGGCAGGTCAGGAAGAGGATGAGGTTTGTTGGGACATGGCAGTAGGGCTATGTGGGACCAGATTGGGGCAGCCACCCACCCCTGCAACCACACCATCACCTGTGGCAAGAGGCACCCAGTCAGGCTCTGAAGACCAAAAGGTAAAGGAGGTGACAAAATGAAAGCAAAGGAGGGTGACAAAATGAAAGGATATGGTGGGTGGGGTTTGTAGGTGAAGTTGGGAAACCTGGATTTGTACTATTTGTGGCTTTTTAAATTTGTATGCTTTTTGTCCTTGGCCTGCCACACTCCTGCTGGAGGCTCAGTTTCTAAGTCCTAGTCTTTAGCATTGTACAAGGAACTCAGATTGAATTGTATAAAATAAAAATAAACATTGTAGAATCTGTGAAATGGTACTTCATTTTTCAGTAAACCAGCTGTAGCTGAGAAGAAACAGAAGAAGAAACAGTATGAGCCCTTACGTTTTTTTAAATCAGAAAGGATGGGTTATTGGAAGCCTTTATAGACAAGACAAAACTTGAAATATCACTGTTTTTATTAAAGGAAGCAGAAGATAAAAATGTTTCAGCAATCAACAGTAAGGCAAGAGTAACTGCAGACCTACACAGATGCAGAGAGAGCACTGTGCCCATCTCTGTTGCAGCTTCACCCATTTGTTACAGGAGAAATTTCAGAACAATGAAAATCAGACACCTCTCTTATTAAGAGAGACCAAGAGTTTTGGTTGCTTAGCCTGGAAAAGGCTCCAGGGTGACCTTGGTGTGCCCTTTTGACATATAAAGGTGGCTCACGGGAAAGGAGAGAGGCTTTGTTTCAGTATGTGTACCGAGAGGACAAGAGGCAGTGGTTTTGAACTGAAAGGGTAGATTAAGCTTGGACATAAGGAAGAAATTTCTTATGATGGGACACTAGAACAAGTTGCCTGGAGAAGTTGTGCACTCTGTAAGTGCTCAGTGCCAGGTTGGATGGGGCTTGGAGCAACTTTGTCTGGTGGAAGGCAGGGGGTTGGTTGGATGAGATGATCTTTAAAGGTCTCTCAACCCAAAGGATTCTATCATTCAATGAAATATTAACCCAGTGGGATTTTTTGTCTTTTTTGGATAAAAATAACCATGTTTTTCAGGAGGAAACTGGAGGGCCGGTTACCAGGATGGCCAATGCTTCATTTATCAGGAGGAGAGGCTACTATCTAGGACTAGCATCTAGGATTGTTTCTAGCTGTCATATGTTTCTCCCGCACGCAGAGCTGCATTTAAATATATAAGATTAGTCAAGTTATATGCAATTCTTCAGGGCTCTGCCAGACATTCTGCCAGGTCTTACACTGTTGACCTATTACGGTTTCCTCCTGCTTTCTGTTTGCACTGATCCACTGGAAACCAGCCCTGGAGACCTGCCTCACTGACCCCCATATTCATTGAGAATAATTGTTGGTACTGTACAATGGAACAGCACCAGCACAATTAAAACAGCGCCTTCTTATGACAGAGCTTTTGTGGCATTGGCAGAGAGTCCTAATGAGGTCCCTGAACCCATCCATCACTCACTGCAGCCCCTCCAGCTGGTTCCAAACCCTCGGCTGTGTGCCAGTCTGACACTGTGTGGCACGTACAAGTACTACAGCAGCCACTGTCACACACAGCCAGGGGACACTGTCCCTCCCCTTCCCTGCCAGCTCCTTAGCCTTGGCACCTTGGAAATGTTTTCTCCTTCGTCCCTATTTTATTCCCTTTTATTCTTGTTCCTCCTACCCCAGACTCTCTGTGAGGAATGGTTTTCATTTAATCCAGGCATGTTTGGCAAGAAATTCCCTTTGTCCCACCCAGGAGTCAAGGGCATTTTGAGGTCTTGTTGAGCAATAAATAAATAAATACTTGAGTCGTATTTCTGTGCTCCCATTGTGGTGGCCTGGTCACCCATCTTGAGCTTTCCATCTTTGGAATCTGATGGAGAGAATGGTGAGAAGACACCTACTTCTCAAAGCCACTCTTCATGTCAGCTCTTCATTATGCCAAGTAAAAATGAATATAAAATGATTTATCCTGGGGGGAAAGGAGGAATGCCAGATTCAGGCAACTGAATATAAATACTGCCAGTTTTCAACAAAAAGTGACCTTTATTGAGTGTGACAACCACAGGCAAGAGAAAAGGATTCTGTATACAGAGTACAATTAATAGTGAGTTTTTGTGGAACTACCAGAGCTGCTGTTCCAACAGTCACTCCTACAGGCAGAGGTAGTGGTCAGCAAGGGGTGCCAAGGGAATCCCTAAAAATAATGCTGCCATGGAAGCCAGGCTGCTAGGGAAATGGTCCAGCAGCACTGAGGGCCTGAGCAAAACCACCAAGGGCAACTGCCCAAGCGGGACTGATTTTATGTTCATTCTGCAATGGCAATCTCATCATGCGCTCACGGCACAGAGGAAGGGGAGGACGCAGGAGCTCAGCCCAGGTTTGCAGCTTGGAGTGACTCTGAGCACAAAGAACGTGGTTACATGTGACGTGTGCATCTGGTGATATAAAATGTGTTTATACCTGGGCAGCAGAGCGTGGTGTAGAGTGCCCCAAGCTAGCGACGACCTGGGCTAGCGCAGTCCTGCAACCAAGGACTTCAGGGATTCATTACTGGTGACATGAGACAGGATGTCAGGCTCTGTCAGCTCCCCGGACCCACAGCAGCTCAAGGACAAGAGGGAGGGACAGGGAATATACACACCTAAGAGATCCAGGAGAGCTCTGGTTGGATTGTAGCACACCACGAGCGAGGAGCATGTTCAAGATTATTAAACTTGCACTTTCCAAAGAGAAGAGAGCTGTGTTTTTGGTCCCACCCCTGCCTCTATTCTGTGTTCATATTTGTAGGTAGCCATGGTGACTATCAGGCAGGAGATTTATGTCAGTCTTGGTGACTACTATACATAATATATATATAATGTGTATATGTATATATATTTATATATATAATATGCATGCCTTGTTTAGAACAGCACTTTCCTGACAGGGAGATGGACATATTTTGATTTGGGCTGCAGCCCTTCACTTACCCTTCATGCAGTGAATCCTATCCTGTATCCTGTAGATCTTTTTGCTCAGGCTGGAGCCAATTGACTGGAGCATTCAAAAAATTAAATATTTTTCTTTCCCCTCTTAGGAGAGGGGAGCACAGGTAAGCCCTAGACAGACCTGCTCATGGTCAATGAGAGTTTTCTCAACTTGTGAAAGCAATTCTGCTTCTCTCTGCCCCCTCCCCATCCCCCCACCTCCCTGTGATGCACATCCTGCCTCCAGACACACTTCTTTCCTCTCCCGGATGTGAGGGTTGGAGGCAAGTAAACCCCATCTGTCTCAAATTCAACAGCAACCACTGTGTCAGATTCTGCCCTTCTTTATGTCTCATAAACGTATATTAACGATTCCCTCCACAAACCCTTCCACAACTGATGTTGTGCTGTAGTAAACTTTCTCTTGGCCTGGTATCAGTGAATGAAGCTTCAGCCCAAGGGAATCTGGCACAGTAGCAACTTATCTGCATAACACGTGGATGGTTGTAGAGCTGACATTTCCCTCCGTGGCCAATATCGAAGGAAGTGAGAACAGCAACCTACAGCACAACGCTGGTTTGTCTCTCATTTCCCCCCCATCCAATAAATGCCTCAGAGACTTTCTGCAAAGCAGGAATATTTGCCCACGGTCTTGCACTTAAAAGCATATCCAAATTAGAGTTGGATACCTTCTTCCAAAACAAAGGTAATAGGGCTTGGGAAAAGAATGTTTTAGGTGAACGTCTGCTAGAGACAGGCAAGCTGTCTGGCAACAAATTCTTTGTGGAAACACGGCTCAAGACTATTGCTGAAGGGGAACAAGTGAAATTACAAGACAGGGAAAAGTAATATGTCTTGAGAGGTTAAATGCAAAAGCCTGATTACTCCTCTCAATTATCCCAATCTTGCTTTACGAAATTCACTATTTGAGAAGTGCTTATTTCCAAATTTTACTGAGATGAGCAAGAGGGTAAGTCAGTGAAATGACTAAACGAAAACCAACCCTTTTCTATAATACATGCAACCCAACCAATTTAGTACAACAAATTCTGTACACATTTGAAGTATCATGAAAATAGTGTCTTTAATATACAGTTTATATACTTACAATACGCGGTTTAAATTTGTTCATATACATTACAGGGATATTTATTTGCACCTGGTTTAAATAATAATCTGCCTTCAGCCTTTTACACAAAAGCCCAAAACAGCACAGAATTCCACAAAACCCATGCTTCGTTTTATAACGGAAATGTACTAAGCCAAAGTTTTGGGGCTTTTTCTTTTTTTTTTTTTCCCCCCCAAGTGTTATGTTTTTGACATACCCAAAGTGAATCTAAAGAGCTAAGAACTAACATATTTTTAATACAATTCAGAAGATTGTCCAAGTCAAGAGAATCATTCTGCAGATTTTCACACTGAAAATTTGGTTATTACACACAAAAATTGTGACGTCTGAACAACTCCTGGACTATTAGGAGTTTAAGACATAACAAAATGAAGAGTCATTTATTGCTAGGTCTCAACAAGGGGCCTGCATTTCCCCACTGCCCTGCCATCGCTATAAATAAAAAGGATGATCCCTCTTGCTTATTAGGATTTCATCTGTACCTTCTGGCTTGTATACAGGAATGCTGCAATTTCAGAGCATCGGAAAGAGGAGCCAGGAGAGCTGGGCTAAGCTGCAGTCCTCTCACAGGGCTGGTGTTTGGCCTTTAAGTACCATGGTGCAATCCCTGCCAGGCCCACAGGCAGGCAACCCACTGGGAAGCACACAAGAAGCTGGTGCCAGCACAATTTGTTTTGTGGGAGGACAATCAAGAAGTTGATTTAAGATGAAAACATAAGAGAAAACAATTATTTATAGAGAGGTTTGAAACACGGTGCATTTTCAGGCAGCTTCGCTGTTTATGCCATTTCTCTTGAAGCTGTTGTTGTAGAACAAAGTTCATTTAAGTGGCAAGTAAACCTGCCGTATTAGAAAATACACAGTAATACACAGTAACTTCAAAGCCTTGCTTCTAGCTGAAAAGTACACTTCAAAATGCATTTCCCTTCTAATTTTGGATGGACCAAATGTTTTCTGTCTAAGTTTCTAGCTGTAGGCAATTTTTTACAATATGGCAAGAATAAGAATGCAAGTATGCACTTTGAGTTGCTGTCAACACAGCTTTGGTTAGCCAGGCAGGCAGCAAGACAAAGAATCTTAATCCTAGGCACAATGAGCATTTGAAAGAAACTAGCATTTCCCCTCAGGCTTCCTCTTCAACTCTCCCCTGCCCAATTTGGTGTCCACCTCCAGAAAAGTCTCCATGCCAGAATCCAGCTTTCACTGCTGAAGGCAGCACCATTCCTTGTGCCAACATACGACTGTTGCATAGAAAGGATGTGTTTCCTGGTGCAGGACAGAGAGACAGCTCCATACAGAGTGACATGCCATATTTTTTGCTACCAACACCCCCAGACAAACAAAAACCCCAAGGACAACACACAGCTTGGACACCGATAACCAAGTAAGCACTAGAGGCCTTACATTTATTTACTCTGAGGAAAGAAATCCAAGGTTAGGACTGGCCTATTTTAGTAGACTGCCGCAAAACTTTAAGTGATTTTTGGCTCACTCTGGCACAATGCTTAATGTTTACAACTCAGGCCCCAAAGACAACCAACACAACTCCCATCAACATGTCTGGACTCCGCTACTGCCCAAAACCAGATTGGTGTTCCCCACTGCTAACCTCCACACTGTGCTTGGGAGTTGCCACAGCCTGTTGAAAGGTGCCCCATTCCATAACCTAGGATCCAAAAGCTGAGCCACAACACTCCACCTGCTCAGTTTGCTCATCACGCTGCTGATTTCATCAGAGCAGGTACTTCAGTCCAGCTCGGGCACCACAGCAGGTTAATCGACACCGGGGTCATATAATTCACAGAACACAAATGTTAGGAACACCTAAATCCCCAGAAGTGGCTTGGAAAATGAAGGTGATGAGTGGCTAAGGGCAAAAGAAAAAGTTAAATGCTAATACATTATGCACAGAAAAAGTGAGCGGTGCCAGGCCAGAACGAGACAACTGGTAGGCCATCATTAGCAAGTTTGGAGTTAAAGGTTTTAGCTGTACTTCGGTGCACAGGCCCAGCTTCTGCAACCAATGCACATTTCTAGGCCTTTCTGTGAGATGTTAATGCAGCACAGTCAGGAATGCAAATCCCACCAGTCCTTTTGCAAGAATAACCACTTCAAGCAGGTAAGCAGAGACAATGGAATAGGTGTGAATCCACAGTCAAAGAAAACTACTACTTTGTCAGGGATGTTATTATTCTGGGGGGTGTTAACAATATTTAATATTACCAAGATTGCAATATTTTCTTTTTTTTTTTTTTTTGAGATATTTTAGGGTTTTTTACCTAGAATTAACAAGCTGAGCAAAACAACGATAAGTACCTGATATTAAAGATTTGGCCCTTTTAAATTTGAACACTCATTTGACACAGTGATGTTTAAAAGGCAATTGGTTTCAACTTGCATCTGCCTACCAACAAGCATACACATCTGAACAGTATCTGAATTTGATCTAGTCTTATTTGCAGCTATAATATTTTAGGGTGCTAATTAAAAAGCATTTGGAGAAAGCTATTGATCTGTTGCTTAAAGTCAGTACATTAGGAAAAAGAGAATTATGAAGTCTTGGGGGTTTTTCTGTTGGGATAGTTGTTGCCTTTATAGTACCCACAACAATTGGGCTTTGCTTTCTAGTTGGGAACTGGTAGTTTTCATTTCTGCAAGACAAATAATGCATCTTGGGTTCAGCATGGCAACATGACATGAAATTTGCCCCAACAACAGAAAGCTCTATTTGCTAATAAATTCTTTTTAATGAGTCAATATGGTTGAGGAAACAGGCAAACCTAGCAGTTTTGCCCCTGTTTTGTATTTTCTCTTGATGCTCCCAACTATGTGCCGCACAATGGAGATATTTTTAATGCATCAAAAGGTAAGCAAGGCAGGTGATGGTGTTCCCCTGGCCAGGCAACTGCTCAGCAGCAAGTGAAGGTGAAGTTGCTCTAGCATTCCTAGCTCTGACCACCTGAGGATCCTGGGCATGCACACTTGCTGAGGAGGAAAGGGTAATACAGACTGTTTCCTGAGGACCTCCACAAATCCTCAAATCCAGTATATAAAGGCAGGGGGATCTTGGGGTTATTTAGACACATTTCAGACAGCTCTGTCAACTACAAGGAATCCACAAAGGACTATCAAAAGTTAATCCTATTCCTAACCTTTGGAGCAGTTAAATTTGAGAGGTCTCCAGGGGCAGACTAATGCCCACTTACCATCTCTATGCTCCCTTTTAACTGCTCCTTCCATGTGACACCTACTGCAATGAGTTTTTGCAGCTGGGCAACTGAATCAGCACATCCTTTGATGCTACAGCCCCTCCCACTTTGACACCCACATCCTTCCAGCCCAGCGCAAACAAGACAGGTGAACTGAAAAGATCACAAGCATTTCCTGTTGCGTGGTCCAAAACTTCACTCAGCCCATTCTCGGCAGCGTGCCATGCTCTGTTTCCGACCCCTCCCACCTTGCCAGCGCTTTATTTCAAACGCATGACACAGGAGCACGATTGCCTTCCCACACAGATCCGACCGCAGGAACAGGAGAGCGGGCTGAGCGCGTTTTCAGTCGGTCACAGCAGCAGCAGAGGAAACACAAGGAGTTGCTACCTTCCACCACAGCACGGCTCCTTGCAAGGGCTGTGCTAGCAGGCTGCTGCAGCAGGCAGGATCTGCTGAGAAAAGAGTCTCTGCACTGAACTGCTTTTCCCATGAGAAAGCTGCAGGACCAGAAGTCATGCTATTTACTCCAGTCATCCGACTACAAAAGCAACTTTTGAAATCTACAGGTCATAAACTTTTAATTGGCCAGGGCAGACTAGCTCAGTAGAAAATCCCCCTTCTCCCTCCCCTCTGGGCAACGAGCTAAGCATGACTCTTGGTTTAAAAACATTTAACTCTTTTTGCTCAAAGTAACATGGAAAATGCATCCACATTACAGATAGTCAGGAAGATACAGTTAATAAAAAAAAATGCTGCAAGAATAGTGTGTTAGTGGCACTTCACAGCAATTCTTAACGTTTTCAGATGTACTGTCAAAAACAATGCTTTTGTATATCTGCAAGTCACAGCATGTTGCCAAATATTATGTGGACAGAAATAACCCCGTAAGAAATACCTTTTTTTGCAGTTAACATAAAATTGTAAACTGGATTGGTGTGTGTCTTTCAGCATCAAATTGTTCAGTAATAAATACGACTAAGTCTTAACAGACTATGGAGTCAAAGTTCCCTTAGTGTCCAGTTTTTAGCAGCTGTTGAATGTTCAGGGATGCCCAAAGGCACACCTCTGCAGATTCTCTACCTTTATTATTGACATAGAAAAAAAGTCCATTCACCACTGAAAAATGTTTATCTGCATAGTAACAATTTTTCTACTACTATTTACAAGAAGGATTTTTAGTGCAAAAAACAGGAAGTGATGTATTAGCTCAAATGTATCGAGCACACCTCATACAGTTTCACTACAAACTAGCCAGCATCACATCTTGGGCCGCCAGCCATTAATGAACTGTAATATTTTCTTAACCTGCAATTTGCTTAGCTTGAAGTCTTCTGATAGGATTTCTTCTGTAAGCTGAACCAGTAAATTGCCATCAATCTTCTCCGTGACAAAAAACGATATGACATCTTCAGACAGACCAATAAACCTCAGTGATTTAGACACTTCCTCTATCGAGAGTCCAGAAAGGTCTGTGGGTGGCTGCCAGGGAGAGCCATCCCCACAAGACCTTGGTGCTAACTGGAGGTGGAGGGGAGACGAGAAGGGGTAAGACACAGAGAATGTATCCTGCATGCCCTTTTTAGGGAGATACTGATCTTCCAAGACGTCTGGAGAGCCAGTTTTTGATTCCTCCTCGGCACCATCTATTTTCAGTGGCAAGGGACATATGTCTGTAACTGTCTTATCTTCACTTGACTTCGGTGCCCGAGGAGGTAAGGCAGGACATGAATGGCTCTGCTTTGTGTTGCTGACTCCCAGAGTTTTCTCATCAGTGCAGTCTAGAGAGTAACTTGCTGACTTTGGACAGCTGGAGATGGCATTTGTGAACTCTGCTGGAGTCAGTGGGGAGTACCCTGTTGGGAGCTCACATCCATCAAAGTCAAAAGTCAAAGGTGCTGGGCAGTTTCTCTTTGGCGTACCTGGAGTCTTCTGTCTGGGGTAACTGTAGCTCCTGCTTGGATCAAGCAGGAAATCACTCCTATTCAGGCCTTCAGCAGTTCCTGAAAAATGGTTTGGCCAAGATAACCTTGAAGGCAGAGCTTCAGCTGAGGGGCTTCCCAAAGGCACTGTGCTCTCAGGCTCTTTGGGTTCAGTTTTCATCATGTTACACGGGTAGCAGGAAACAGGTGTGCTCTCAGTTGGGTTGGTGTTGTCGCTCTCTGTGACATTACTTAAGGAACAAAGCAGAAAGGATGTTGTTAGTAAGAAAAAAATTGGCATTTCAATAAACTCATAAATCATCTGACAGAGTCAGAGGGTGGCCATCATAAGGAAAGAATCTTCTTTCCTCCAGCACAACTTTTCACATTTGAATTAACATGTTTGAATTAATGCACTGACAGTTCCTTCACCCCTTCTACAAGCCTGACAAGATGGTGATATACTCAAAAGCTTCACGTCTTGTTTTTTCAAGCTCATAAAAACAGTAGATGCCTCAATTCAGTTCTGTGTCATCTCACAAATACTCAGTTTTTCACTGCTGAATTCCTGAGGGATACCACCATGGGGGAGAAACAGCCTCACATATACGAGGAAGATGTTCTAATCCAGTATTTTTCTATATATATATAGCACAGATGTTCTAATCCAGTACTTTTCTACATATACAGAGCACAGATGTGTCATGGTATGCAAAAGCTGATATGAGAGCAGGTCATGACTGCACCAGGCCATGTGTGCCAGGGCAGAGTACAGAGACACAGAGTGAGTTAATGCTCACTGCCAAAGGATGGGTTTTAGCTGGAAGGGTAAGCAGGCCTAGCTGGATGTGCTCAAGTACCAGGCTTTAAGCTTACCCACAGTAACTCATCTGGATCTTTAAAACACTTTGATATTCAACACCTGTTCCTCAAAGGCACCTAAAGAAAGTTACCCTGATCCACTTCCAGGTGGTGAACTAAGCTCAGCCTGTCCAAGGGAACCGATGGTTTATGTCCAGGTGTTCCCGAGAGACAGAGATGACAACAAGAGCACGCGAGCTGTTATCAAAAGCAAATGTTTGCCGATTTTATGCCACTTTCTAAAAGAAAATGTGAAAGATTGTGCTGATCTTTGGCATTTCGGTCAACTAAAACAGAACACTGGAAAAACAGTTAACAGACTTATAAAATCCTTACTCAACAGAACAGACAGAAACCACCAACTAAAAAAAAATGTTTTAATTACTCACCTCTCTCTCCTGAAAACTAACAACTCAAGAAAGAAACTCAACAGTCACCCCATGACAGCTCAGTGAAAACTGCTTGAGAATGGAGCAGCTATCAAAAAACCAGCAGAGTTTTCAATGGATTGACACAAAATTATTTCCCTGTGTAGATCAGAGCAGATCCCTGTACAGCAGATCAGAGAGAAAGCCAATCTGGACTTGCCCAGATCAAATACAAAGTGCAGATGTGTAAAAACAGCTCTAATCTGCATCACTGGAAAATATCCATCCCAACAGATGCAGTTTCCCTTTTCTAAGCATCCCTCAGTCTCCATTGCATGCCTTCCAAACTTTCTGTCTGTTTACGTCACTAATACAAGACTGACAGGTAAAGCAGATGGATGTTTAAAATAGGAGGGATGGGGTTTTCCCCACTCAACAGGGATACACCATCAATCAGTCACTTCTGGCTGCTTAAAGGCCAACTGGTGTATTGTACACAGTGCAAATCATTTTTCACAAACTAAGCCATCAAGCTGAGGAAACAAGTCAGTGAGGTGTCGTAACCAACCAACCATATAGAGCAATTAAATTGATTGATCCTGTTTCTGTTCTCTAATTCTATACTAGAACTGGAACATCTATTGATTTCAAAAATTAATGGAATTTCTGAAAACTGATAAAGTAACATTTTAACATTTTTGAAGTACTTCCTTGCTCATCCTCCACTAAAATTAACTCTCTGGGACTCAGTGCCAAACGATGCAAGACAAGCCTCAAATACAGATGAAGTCAGGTATCAGGCATTTTTAGAGGCAGATAAGGACAAATTACACTGACTTTGTTTAAAATATTGCCTGCAACCCTTCATGATCCAGAAAACAAGATCATTGATATAAATGGCAAAGCAACTTCATCAGCAATCTGGTTTCTCCCCATAATGCAAATTTTCTAGTAGCTTCCTCTGCAACACCAGAGGTGTTGGTAGGTCAGCTCCACCAAAATGGAGACATCTGGTCTGGACCCAGGTAGAGATGAATTTCATGCAAATACCGTGAAGTTCAAGGCAAATCATAGAATCACAGAATTGTTTAGGTTGGAAAAGACCTCTAAGATCATCAATCCAACCATTACAGAGCACTGCCAAGTCCACACTAAACCATGTCCCCAAGTGACATATCTACACTTTTTATGAACACTTCCAGGCATAGTGACTTCAACACTTCCCTGGGCAGCCTGTTCCAATGCTTGACAGCCCTTTCCATGAAGAAATTTTTCCTAATACCCAATCTAAACCTCCCCTGGTGCAGCTTGGGGCCATTTCTTCTCATTTTATGGCTTGCTAGTAGGGAGAAGAGACTGATCCCCACCTCACCACAGCCTTTTGCATTCCTCAGAGACTTCACTTCTATTTTCCTAGTTTTTCTCTAGTTTTTTGGAAGGCAGATGTATTCTTAGCTACAGAGAAATTTGGTGGGCCCCAAATGCTGGGAGGTCTTGTGTTCAACCTCCTGTGGAGCAGACCTTGACAGAACTACCCAACAGGCTTTCATAAAATAAGCAAGCAGCCTTGATCTAGAGTGATCATTGCCAGATCCACAGCACTAAGCTTCAAATGTGCAGTGTGGCTTAGTAAGGCAATTCCAGCATAAGTTATCATACCAACTGCATTCAGGCTGAAATGAATTCAGTGATGTTTCAGATGAGTTCGTAATATCCATGCATTGTGTCATTGAAAAGGTACCAAAAATAATGGCAAGAAGACATCCAAGGCAAAAAGGAGGTGAGGCTTCAGAAGGTCCATATACTTTCTGAAGCCAAGGGAAGGACACCATCACTAAGAAAAGCTATGCAGCCACATAATTCAGAATTTACTGCCAACTTTCAACCAGCCTGGGTGGATTTTCCAGTTTGTGGGTTAGGTTTGTGCTGAAGTGTGTTTGATGTGGAAGCTGTCTGGCCCCTTCTGCTTCACCTCACTTCTCACTCAGTGGTGTCTGCTGGCCTTTCTGTCCTCCATCACATCCACCCCGTAGGTTCCCATATAGTTAGCACAACACATTTTTGGATTACCACACTCTTTTTGTGCCCCTGATTATCAGAGCTGGCTGCACTGCGTGCAGCACTGAAATCCCACCCAAAAACTAGCTTTGAGGTGGTCTGGTTTGAAGATTCAAGCCTTTCAAGAAACATAGAGAGCTATACACAATTTTTTAATTAGACAGCCTATGTCACCTAAGAGTGATATTACCTCTAGCAGTGCGTGCAGGTATTTAATATAAACTGCTATGTCCTAGCTAGTAAAACCTAGTTCCTGCTGGAGCTTTTCTTCCTTTTGAATCTTTAAAAATAACTTGACAGGTTAGCCAGTTTTACAAAAATTCAGCAAGTCTGACACCATGCCTTAGAAACAAGCGCCTTCAAAAAAGAACAGTGCTAAATTTAACTTTCTCAGAAAAGTGCTAGCTCGGTGCTCCCACAGCTCAGACACATACATGTTGTGCAGTCCTGAAGAGTAGTAGGACAGAGTGGGGCTGGGAGAGCGGGTCTGCTGCCGTGCAGGTTTCACTGTGCGAGGAGGGATGGAAGGACTGGTGGAGGACGGCTTTGAACTCCGCGGCGGGACCGGGGGAGCGTTGAGGAGCCTGCATTCCTCTTTTACCTGTACAGAAGAAGAACATGTAAGCAAGCAGCAAGAAAATCTGGGCAACAGCAGCCTTAACCAGATGAAATCACATCTGGTTCTGCCTTTCTCTTTGAAAGGAAATAATTAAAAATGGAGGAGAAGAGAGAAATGAAAACGCATATACTTTTGCAAGTTGTCAAAGAAGTCCAAAAAACACTTTGTCACTGGTAGAGCTACTAGCAATCTAGTTTGATAGCCACTCATTCAAAAAGTAAAAGAACCTTCCAGGAACAGAAAATCAGACAGACTGTCCTAATACTGTACATTCTGTAAGGAGCAATTCATTATGCCTAAATTTCACTGGTGTCGCTTATTTAGGTGTAATAAACCAGGCTTATGTAATGAAAAGAGCTCAATATACTTTGATGTTTCCCGACTTATTTCACCAATGACAGTCATCCAGCTCTAGGACAATTCCCAGCCTCCTTCCCTCAGGAATAGTACATGTATCTCGTATTTACCAGCTTCTGGATTCAAACTTGGAGCTTCAGTCCTTCTGTAGCTGCCAAAGTAGGGCAGGATAAGGCTGTCCAAAATGTAGAAGTGGAAAGGTGTGGGCACAAGAGTCTGTTCAAACAGTGCACCCAGTCTGCTCTGCGCAGCTTAAAACACACAGCTGTAGCACTGCTCACCTGAAATTTCGTTTGATGTGTCTATGTAGGAGCAAAATGTCAGGATCCATCCCCATAGAAAAGACGATGGAATTAAAGACTTAATCTCATGAGGACATATTTGGGAGAGAAACTTTATTTAGTAGGGCTAGAGGTGAGAAGGCTGCTGAGAATTAGGCTGCCAGGCAGGATTTTTAACGATTCACCACCTTCCCCTGGGCAGGAGGAGACCTCTATGTTCTCCTTGTCTGAAACAGTCTTAGATGCATCAGAAAAGAGAAATTATTTTTATGTTTGAAAGTTGAAGTTTATTTTTAAATTTTACAACACTGCAGAACTAAAAGTTATCTTAGCAGTTCTGCACAGATAATTTGCAATTAAAGTGATTTAATTATTTAAAAACAAAATAAATGTGGAACCCTTTGCAATCCACTTCAGTGTTTTCAAAACACAACAACATATTTAGTACTTTTGTGAAATGGAAAACTGGGGACTAGACATTGTAGTACATTTTTTCCTTAATTCAAAACAAGTCAAAATTACAGGAAATGCCCAACAGCATAAAACACTGAAATAAATCTTGTTCTAAGGGTTCTTATTTGCTCTGGCAAGGAAAGGGAAAAAAAAGAATCAATTTTATTCATGTTTGTTATTGAATTCAGGCATAAAACTCTTCAACCATTTTAGTGTTGTGCCCCAAGGATGCCTGAAGACCTTTTTTTCCCCCAAGTCAGAATAGGCAAAGTTAATACTGAATGCTATTGAACATATATCCGTGGAGTTAGAGAGACCATTCAGGGGAGCTCTTGGAGCACAGCAGATGGTCAAAAGCTTAAAGTGTTTCTTTCCTGGGAAGACTGAGGCATTCAAAGGTGCTGGCATAACAAACTATGCCAAACTCCCTTGCTGACCTACACTGCAGATCAGAAAAAGACATAAATAATACCTGTTTGCAGTCCCAGTTGGTCCCTGTCACAAAACTATAATTACAGCTGCCACACACAGCCCCTGGGAAACACAGCAGAGGAATAAAAAGGAGAGATATTGCAGATTAAACTGACAAGAGCAAGGGGAAGCTTCAGGAAAGCCATGCTCACTAGGTCCAAGAGAATGGCAATGAAATAAATGTGGGAGATGAGTGGAACAGCCACGGTGTGACAGGACAATGACCTCTATGGTGGCTGCTTTTAGCTGGAAGTACTCTTTGCCCTGGAAGCACTAGGTGTCACATGTCTGTCAGGTACAGATAAAACACTGGGAGACTGCACAACCTGAGACTTCTACTCGACACTGAGCTCTCTCACGCTCCAGCTCTCCTTCCTGTGACCTAGGAATGGTGACCCCTTTCCGATGGCAGAAGGTGCTATGTTGATTTTAAGACCTCTGCTCCTTTTCCTTGCTGCCAGCCCATGCCTTGCCAGCACCACCTGGGCCCTGGGGTGTCACAGTGCCCATTGCAGTGACCAGCTCTGAGGCTGCCTGGATAAAACCTGCCCTGTCACCAGTATGACTGTGAGCGTAACACAGAGCAGCTCCACACTCCTCGCCCACAGGAGCCTGAACTTCCGGCACACTCCATCAGGGATGTGCTTTACATCAGTCAGGAAAACAGCCTCTGATTGTATGCAAATTAGTGTTTGGGGAATGAAGCAATTACTAATTTACAGGCCTTAATTCAGAGGTTATTCTCCCCTCTTCTGCCTTCTGCCTGCACGCTGCTTTGATTTTCTGAAAGGTATTTAGAAAATACACGTGATATATCAGAATGCTTCATCCTGCTGGAGAGAAGAAAACCAGAACAGCTTCTGAAATACCCAGATGTCCTTTCCTGCCCTGCAAACAGCTCCTGGACACACATTTTAAATTTAGTGCAAAAATACAATTGCCAGCCAACCTTTATACAGAAACACTATGGAATATCATTCTAGAGGGAGTGATGACTAAACCGCATGTTCATCAGCAGCTCCTGAGATCTACTTACTCTATAAATACCTACATGAAAACCTTGCAAACATCTCCTCAGCCCCAGCCCACAGATGAATTCAGTAGGTCACTGGTACTTGCTCCAAAGCTGTTCCAGGAAGCCATAAAAGCAAGTCTAAATTATTATAATCTATGGAAATGTAGGTTTTTAGCTTTATTTTTAATGGGGCTACACCCCCTGCCCACTTTTAAATGCAAGCTAATGTCTTTAGCAGTAGTTATTTCTCCAACATGGCTAGAAAGCAAACCAAAATTGCTGACAGCACTCACACATTACCTCAGTAATGTAAGACACATATGACAAAATTGCACACTTTCCAGAATAACTCTAAAGGGCAACATATACATCTATCCCAAATGTCACCCTGCTGTCCCCAAAAGGGAGTCACTATGCCATGGGGATTCCCCAAGGATGAGGGTCCACACCAATGCTGTGCAGGTGCTCCACAGCTCTCCCAGCACCCCACTGCCCACACCTCAGAGATGACATAAGACCCTCATGTTTCGGGCAGGCCCTGGGCATCTGGCACCCCCATGGCACAACTGCTGCCCTCACCTTGCTGCGAGGGTAGCCTTCCTCCCCCACCACCCACTCCCCCAGCACTCCAGCACTCCTCTGACCCTGTGCAGAAGCAGCTCAGCATGCAGAAATCAGCAGGAAACTAATCATTCTCCAGATCCAGACCTGGCTGCCTGCCCAGGCACAGGAGTGCCAGAGCCAGCACAAAAGAGAAGCCAGGACGATGTGTCTGGGAAAGGAGGAGGAGGAGTTGGAGGAGGGTGGGATCAGCCCCACGCCAGTTAGCGTCAGTGTAGGCTGCCAGGGAGCCTCATCCCCATATGGTGCTGCTGGGCACTCGTCCAAGAGTCTGGACAAAGTGTCAGTGCATACCTGACCTCAGAGGCAAGGAAGTGCTCTTGGGTTCCTGCACTTAACATCGCACGTAAACACTTCGCTAAGAAGACATAAAGACATAAAGTCTTGCCTTTCCTGGCTGCTCAAGCTGCTGCATTTGCTTTTTGGGTAAGTTTTGGCAGCACAGCCCAAGGGCTGCAGTTGGGCATTTCATGCCTGCATGGTGTCCTCCTCCCCTCTCCTTGCTGCACCTCCCCAGGAATCACAAAGCCTGGCCAGGGGCATCTCCACGGATATCCACTGCAGGCTACCCAGCATGAATGAACACAACTTAGCTTTCAACCAGGTTGTGACCTGACTCATGAGAGAAAGGTTACAGCAACACTACTGGACTGTAGATGGCAGGAGCAAAGGTATGGGGTCATCATGGTTTGCTGCAGTTTGGTCTCAAATTAGTCTTAATTTACTGTACAGCCATGGTCTTGAAATCACCACACAACTTGTAAGCGGAATGATAATTTTTTTTACATTTCAGAAAAACCCCTGCAAAACAAATTTGATAAATAATGATATCCACCAAGATTCATGTGATATAAGTACGTATCATTGGCATACTGCTAAAGAGTCCTAGACAGTTTTTCCCGGAGAATCTTCTTTTTTCCTTTTTTTTTTTTTTTAACAATGTTTAAGACTATGTCAAGAGAGCACATAACATGCAAATTCTCCAGCCAGTCCACATAAGCTCGTGTTGATAAAAGAGGGTATTTGCATTTTTTCCTCTGAAGTCTCCATGACATTTCAGGTTTGCAGAAGTGATTTCTCCCATGAGTTTTCATTAAAAACCTTAGGCCAGGAAACATGCTCTGTTTAAACCTCAGTTCTCTAGAAGGCTCATTTATCAATTCTGCAGAGTTCCTATTTAAACATATTTTCTTTCAATAAGCAGTACAGAGCAATTAGTTCAGGTCTAGTTTGATAAAATTTCCTTGAGGTCTGTGCCACAATATTCTTCAAAATCTGCTATAGGCTCATAATAGAGAATACAATCTCTCATTAACAAATACTTCAAATCTGTAAAAATTCTAGCTGTTCTCCTTATCAGAGCCTGTTAAATGAAGACACACTAAGGTCATCTGAGGCAGTTCCAAGTGGAGTCACTTTGGCCACAGGAAAGTATGAGAAAACATGAAGGTCACATGGAGAGATGATGTGGAAAGAAAGAGAATGAAGTGACTCGGCAATTCTTAGACCTCGTTTGTGTGAGCAAGAAACCCAAAATAAATATGACCTCAAAGTATTGGGATTAAGCTTCTAGATCAGTAATATTAAATATAATCTTGTGATTTTTAAGACATGACTTGCACACAGTAGGAAACTAGCTGAAGTTGTACATCTTGCAAAGTTTGACTGTTCCCTTGCCCTGTATGTGCCCTTCCCCGCTTCACCAAGTATTCCCTAAAAAGATCTGCATGCAAACTCTTCACCACCTAAAAAAAGAAACAAACAAACACAAATAACCCTAACTTACTGCTTCTGATTTGGGAGGCACTGGAGGTGGAGGTAGGGAAACATCTGAAGACTTTGTGGTTGTTCCGACAGTTGCAGGCACAGGAAGAGACGCGGTACCACACTTTGATCGGAAAGATCCTCTGTAGTTGTCACACTTGTTCTTCTCACTTAGTGAGCAAGAGAGAGGCTGATCACCACCCTTTCCAGACCCTTGGTCCAACCAGAGCTCTTCGTAAGGAAGTTCTGGTTTCGTAGGCAGAAACATTGACTCTTCGTTAACCTCAGGGAAAAGGTAATCACTGCTACTGTCCCCCGACTCCTGGTACTGAAGAGCATCGTGAGAGAACAGGGCCCACTCGTTACACAAGTCCCTGCAGCCGTGGAGGTTCACCTCGCTATTCCCATGCAAGTTGTTGCCATAGACGCAGACGGAGAGCCTGTGGAAGGACTGCGTGAGCTCGTCCCGCGCGTAGCTGAGGGAGTTTGGCACGTGGCTGTGCCCCGTGCACCGGCTCTTCTTCGGGCTCTTGCAGTCGTCGTTCCAGTCTGTCTTTACATCCCGCACGGCACGGGAATACTCGTCTATGTCAAACTGTTCCTGGCATATATTAAACCAGTGCTGGATGAGGGGTTCGTGCCACAGCTCCCCCTTCACCACGCTGTCAGGTAAAATAAATTTTGGAAGCGTCAAGTGCAAGGGAAAATGCATGGGAATGATTTTGTTTCCACGAAGCACGCAACAAACTACCACAGTCTTGGTCTGAATGTTGACAAACTTGTACCTGTGCCCCTCACGGATGAAATGCAGGTCATAAGGGTTTCTTGGTGTAGGACTCGGCACTGTCACGTTAACAGGCAGCCTGGTTTTTTCTACTATATTGCGAATCGTGTGCTCACCTTCTTGCATCTGCACCTCCAGTGGGCTGCGGGTGCTGAACTTGCCCTTGCACTGGAAAGGGAGACTGATGCTCTCGTTGGTCCTGTGGTTCATGCAGATGAGGCAGGGCATTTTGCCTCTGCCTAGCTTACTAATTGAATTAAGCTTCCCAATTTTTTTGAAGATGGTGTTGAGCCGTGACTTCTCCTTAGAAGATTTTGCATATAGGATTTCTGCTTGCCCCATTAAAGTGAGCTCGTCCCCAGTACTAAGGGTAATGTTGTAAACTTCAGTGTCTTCATTGCATTCACCTGAAGCTACCTGCAAAATAATAATAAGAAATATGGTTTTCCCCCAATGAAGACAATACTTCACATCAAATCTCCCGAGACTGAACTTACAAGATTGTGTATTGGAAGAAACAAAAGTAACTTTATTTGAACAGCTGACTGGTCAAGTGCAAGGTGTTTAACCTGAAACTCAGATGAGTAACCTTTTAAAATTGTTCAGCACATTCCTGCATCTTACCTGAGAGGAAAGAGCCACCTGAAACTGCCAAAGAAGGCATGAGAACAAACATCACAATTTTTTAAAGAAAGGGCAAATCCACATATCCCAGCAAACAGCTGCTTGTGTCATACAGCTATGACAGACCATGTCTGGATTCCCTTGGGTATCTTTTCCCCACACCCTTGTTTTTGCTGTTTGTTAGAACTTGTTTGCCAGGCTCTTGAGGAAAAGAAACTTCTTTCACCATCTTCAGCTCCCTGAGGAGCAGAAAAGGTGATCTCATCATTACAGATGAAGCACATCCCTTTGATATAATCTTTTCCAGGCTAGGGGGAATGACAGATGACATCTATTCCCTGAAGGAGAAATCAAGAATATCGGTCTATCCCATATGCCTAACTCCCCCCCTGCTTTGCTCTCCTAGTCATAGACTTCCTTCCTTATTTTTTGATCATAATTGCAATTTAAGAGATTAAACAACATATGCGCAGCCATGTGTGAGCTTTTCTAGTATGGGAATTGTACCAGGAAAAAAAAAAACCCAACAAAACAGATGTCCAAGGCTCATTTGCTCCTGAAGTTATTTCCTTAAGACTGAAATAACTCTTTATAGACAAGATTGCTCTGCCTCGTATTTGAATGGTTTAACATGAAAAGCCCTTTTCAGGCACCTAACAGAACCCACCCAATTCTTTGGTAGCAGCAGACTCCTACTCATAAATGAAGGTGCACCAGATAAACACTACTGCTCTATTATAGACCATTTTTATTTCAGAATATCGAACATACTAAAGAATTTGCCAATGAAAACGTATGCTAAAATTGTCTATCCCTCCCTCACCTCTGAAACTCCTAAAGACTTCATGGACTTGAGTGAAGTTCAAAATCCAGGCTCCAAACCCTGGTATCATCACACAAGGGCCACTGCATGAAATGAAAGCTGCAATTCCAGTAAGTTAATAACTGACGAGCGCTGTGAATAATGCTTCCTCTTGTAAGACGTGACCTGCAATTCCCCCGTATTTGCGGAACTGTGATTATCTTCTGCAAGCCTCTCGAAGCAATTGCACAGGCAGCTCAGGCGAGGTGTGCCGCCTTAGCACTTCAGGCTTGGGGTTTCCGGAGAGGAAGTCATTCAAACCCTGAATTATCTAAACAAACACTAATTGGTCTAATCCAGGAAACTACTAGGATTTATGGTTCGTAATGCTCATTCGCAGTTTGCAGCGCTGGCCTGACAGCATTTTGGAACACCACAGCGTGAAAGGAAAGCGCTCAGGATTTTTTTGCTGATAACACCCGTGTGACGTTGCAGGTTTCTCCTCAAACTGTCACAGAGCGCTGCGTTGGAGCTGCAGCCACACAGCCCTGCCTTCAAGGGGCTGATAAGGGCTGAGGACACACAGGGCTCTGTGCCTGTACCATGCAACAGCTCCTTTCTCTTTCTGAGAGTGTGCATTCTCTAAAAATATTGGTTTCTAGAATCAACGAGTGACCACAAATGGCTGCCCTGACAATGCCAGCTACACTGTTGGACTTTTCACTCGATGCTGCACGATCGATCACAGCTTTTCCTCACTAGCTGTGGGACACTGGAGCGAGGGAGGTGTCACAACCTACAGCTCCTGTGGGAGCTCCTGTGGGAGTTCCCTGGTGATTCACAAACAAACAAGCCACTGTAGGAGGAAATGGTGGGTCAGATGTGAAACCACAGAGGTAACTAAACAGCTGAGCTTCACAATGAAGGTCTTGGGGAGCAGCTACTTATTAATATTATCCACTTCAACCAGCCAAAAAAGCAAATGGACTTTTAGAGTCAACAGGCATGTTTAAAGACAAAGTTATTTTCAATTAAAGACTCTACAAATATTTTTGCATTGTTAAAAAAAGACAGTCACAGGATAATTACAGGTGGAAAAAGGCTGAATTTAACCCTGGATGTGTGTACAGACTGGGGAATGAGATGCTGAAGAGCAGCACCGTGGGAAGGGCCCTGGGGTTCCTGGTCACTGGCAAGCTGAACATGAGTCAGCAGTGCCCTGGCAGCCAGGAGGGCCAACCCTGTCCTGGGGAGCATTAGGCACAGCACTGACAGCCAGGAAAGGGAGGGGATTGTCCTGCTCTGCTCTGGGGCAGCCTCACCTTCTGAGGGCAGTTCTGGGTGCCACAATATAAAAAAGACATTAAGCATCCAAAGTAGGGCCACAAGGATGGTGAAGGGCCTTGAGGAGAGGCTGTATGAGGTCACTTGGTCTGTTCAGCCTGGAGGAGGAGACTGAGGGGAGACCTCATTGCAGTTACAACTTCCTCATGAGAGGAAGAGGAGGCGCAGACACTGACCTCTTCTCTCTGGTGACAGTGACAGGACCCAAGGGAATGGCCTGAAGTTGTATCAGAGGAGGTTTAGGCTGGATATTAGGAAAAGATTCTTCACTCAGAGCATGGCTGGGCACTGGAACAGGCTCCCCAGAAAAGTGGTCACAGCACCAAACCTGACAGGGTTCAAGAAGCATTTGGACAATGCTCTCAGGCACATGGTGTGATTTTTGGGGTGTCCTGTGCAGGGCAAGGAGTTGGACTTGATGTTCCTTGTGGGTCTCTTCCAACTCAGTATATTCCATGATATTTTATGAAAAGAAAGATGATGCCATGGTTCTAGTTTAACACTCTGAGAAAAACACTGTTGTGCATTCTTCCTTCTAAACAAAAATATAAGGTATCAGTTGCTGTCCAAAATTATAATAAAAACTGAGAACGTGAAATTAGAAATCCAAGACTGCACAAATATATTTCTATCCACTGAATTCTACTATGGTGATCTTAAGACTGCTGATACATCCCAGCAGGCTCATTATACTTTAAAATAGGTAGGTAAACGGTAGGTAAATATGTGTCCCAGAATATTAGCAGAAAAGATATATCACACATATCATCTGTATCTCTCTCAATACACATAACAGTGCACAGATATCACTCAGCTTTTGTTTTGCATATTACAGAGCTAAATTATCTTTACTTTGTCCTTATAGCAATGACACATGAAAATCAGACTTGCTCTGTCTTGTTCATTCAAACATTTCACTTTATCAATGACCACAAAATTTACAGAAAAATCAATAAAGAGCCATGGACTTTAGCTGGGCTTCACGCTGCCTTTGGTGAACTTCTCAGGGCCTCCAGAAGCCTAGGAATCAGTCATGCAGAGCACTTCCTAAGAACAGATGGTACAAGAGGAAATGGCCTCAAGTTGCACCAGGGGACGTTTAGATTGGATATCTGGAAAAAATTCTTTACCAAAAGAGTTGTCATTCACTGAACAGGCTGCCCAGGAAAGTGGTTGTGTCACCATTCCTGGAAGCATTTATAAGACGTGAAGACGTGGCACTTAGGTACATAGTTTACTGGTAGAGTTGGCAGTGCTGGGTTAATGGATGGACTTGATGATCTCAAAGGTCTTTTCTGACCTAAATGATTCTATGGTTCTATGCCAAATAGTACACTTATATACAACATGAAAGTGCATATCATAAATTATCATAAATTATTCCTAGAAGGCAGACTGGGTAGCCCCACACCAGACCCATCTCCCTCTACCCTCTAAGCTTTCAGCACCGACCCAGCAGGATTTGCATCTTCACAATCCCACAGTCCTGCTGAGAGCACTCCCTGGGCACCCTCTGCTTCCTGCTGTGCAATTGGTGGCAGGGTGTGGCAGAGCCCTACACTATTTCAGACACTTGGACCTGCTAGTAGCAGGTCCCAGCTGGCAGGTGTGACACAGCATATCACTGGTATAGGATGGACAGAAAGCAGCAGCACAGAGGGGCAGAGTTACGGTGGTCCAGATCACAGACTAGTGCAGAAATAATTACACATTTTTTGTGGTAAACTCTTAAAAGTTTCATAACTCTGGAAAAGAGGTAATGCTACAGGAGGTAGAAAACACCCAAGAAGCTTTCACTCAGCTGCATCACATATCCAAGAAGGGTTTTATACATTTTAACAATAATGTTTCATGCTGTGAAAGAACAACTCCTGCAGTTTTTACTTTGCACTCGCCCCTCTTTTGCTGTTCCCAGCCACTTTTCATTGGTAACAGGTGAGAATAACCAGTGCTCCCAGCTTTGTGAAAGAGGCAGTGCTTGCCACACTACACTCCAAAGCCATCTAGGAATCTCTAGTAGATGTTCAAGCTAAAGAATGACAGCAGAAGATCCACAGAACAGAACTTCCTCCCTGTTGTACTTGCCTTCTCCCTTCTGACTGCCAGATGTTGATCCATACTATCTGTTCACTACTGATGCTGGGATGCTGACCAGAAAGGTTACCTTTACCAAACACACTGCCAAACAGCACTGGGTTAAGTCACTATAATATTTTCTATTCTAAGACTCACACAATTTCAGTAACATTGAAAAGCCAACTGTAACTCTTGCAGAAGACAGGCATCAGGAAAGCAATGAACAGTGAATGAAGGAAAGGCTAACTTGGAGTAACATATTTTGTTAACACCTGAGTCAATATGCTGCCTTGGACTCCAATTAATCTAATTTGTTATAGTTTGAAGCAGAAGCCTTTAATTACTTGGACACATTTGAACACCTTTACAAAAATAATTTGTGGCTTTATATTGGTTGGTATACCTGCTAGATTTTATTAGAGTGATGCAAGCTTTGCATTCACTTTAAAAATACAATTAGGATTATTTTCTTTTGGTAGAGCTCTTTGTAACACTGAGGTCTCTGATTCATAGCTACAGCACATGGTTTATACTATTAGAGCCAAGGGACCAATCATAGCACCACACATATATTTAATAGATAATATATAGTAGATACATATATTTATTTTACAGGTCACAAAAATAGAAAAAGATTTTTAAAAAGTTAAACATAGTCTACAGAAGAGCTGTTAGCAGACAAAAAAACACAAGGAAACGTTTTCAAGGAAGTTGGCTAAATTCAGTGAGACAGTATCCCATTTTTCTTTTATAAATGTCTATTTCCCAAGACAGAATCAGCAAGTAAAAGTCTTCATGCTAGCATACATTTATTTCCCTCTGGGATAAGAGGGACTTTGCCTAATTGCTACATTAACAGCTGGCTTCAATGCTCTTTAAGGATGCCTCAAATAAATCAGTGTTCTAAAACTGCCCCAAAAGGTGGAAGATATTCTTGCAGAGCTGTAACATGGAACATCGCTTTACACGAGTGCAACTGAGCCACTGAGGCAACAGCACTTGCCACCCAGGCTCCTTTCGGAGCAGGACCCCCCTCACAGGTACCCCAACGTAGGCACGCAGCAGCAGCAGCTCTGCTTCCTCTGCTTCTCTCTTACTCAACCAGCCACCTTTTTCCAGGAGGAAAAGAGGCAGACACAGCACTGCACTGCCAACGCAAGACACTGAGGTGTCGAGCCTGTGTGTACCGGGGGTAAAGGGGAAAAAAAAAAAGAAAAAAAACCCAAACCTCTTGCAGCTGAGTCTTGCTGTTCCATAAGGCTGGCATCAAGCCATGAGGCTACTAGAGCACTAATTCTTGAGGTGAAGTATTATGAATTGCCTGAAAGTCTGGAGCCAAAACCTACATACCACCTCATTTCAAGAAAGTCACTACTGCAGCACTTAAGAATGTCACCGTAGGTTACAACCTACTAAACATTAAATATGTGCTTTATGGAAACTCAGAGTGAGTTTATCAGAGGCATTAGAATTGGGAGATCAATTTTGCTCCAGTGTACTGGACTAACATCTGCCAAAGAAAAAAAAAAAAGCAAAATTTTCACTACATTTTCACTACGGATTTCTTTCTTTCTGTGCCAAAATGCCAAAATGCACACTGTATGGTTAAATCATTGTGAAAAGAGGATTACATTTAAAAAGATGAACAAATCAGGTATCAACAGTTCACACCATTCATATAATGTCTTTGATAGGTGAGAAAATAATCATTATAAGGTTAATTCACTACTCCACCTCTCCATTTTGTCTGCAAACAGCTTTACAGACTCTCCAGAGAGACCAAGTGGTGTCTTCAGGACAAAAATGTTATTCTAGAAAATCTGAAGGGTCCTGCAACACTAAGTAGGCTGATTTTGAGAGTGAAACATTGGCTTGTCCAATGTTCAATCTATTGGAAAGTACTCCTGCTTTTTTAAGAGAACTTTTTGTGAATTGCCCTCAGTGCAATGTCGGGGGTTTGTTCCTTGTTTTGTTTTTAAGTATTAGTGCAAATAGCTTCCCAGGTATTTGTACACACTGCCATCTCTATGGGACCAGAGCAGTCGAGAGAAGGAATCTACTGTGGTTGCTTGAGCAAAAGATGTGGGGTAGCTCAGCTTTCTAAGTATTTTGTTCCTAGTAATGGAGAATAAAAAAATTCTCATCTTTGTAGCATAACGCTGTAACATAAACAAAATCTTCTTCAATTATGCACTGAATATTAATACAAAAAAGTTCTCACCTATTTGGTCAGGGAAGAAAGGACATAATACCTCTAATTTTCGATAAGGAGCAGATTAAACTACTGACTGAGTGAAAATCACTTATCCCCAGGACTCTCTAAATTGCTGTGCCTGTAGATGCTGCTGGGTCAGCGCTTGAGACAACCTACTGGGTATCCAAGTGCAGAAAGTAGGGACAAAAAAGTTACTAAGTACTTTTAGCCATTTCAAACATTTTATTCAACCTAAAATTTTTGTTTGCTATTCTGTGAAAAGTGATACCACCTTTCCCTCCTAGCTGTGCTTGCTGGCACGTGTTACGGCTGTCCTTCAAATACCTGGCAGGTCCTCAACCCCTGCCTCAGGACACTGCCCAGAAAGCCTGTCCAGCTGCAAAACCACAGGGAAGGAGGGGAGAACCATCTCCTCTGCCTCCCCAGGATAAGGTGGCCGATTTTCCCCTTCAACAACTATTACAAGAAGGAAAAATAAAGCAAGCCTCTTAGAAAAGATCTCGCAGCCCACCACAGTGAGAAGGCAGCTTGCTGAATGGCAGCGGTAGCTGTGAAATCCTGCTGGAGCAGCCAAGGATTTATGCACAGGAGCAAGGTTCACACCGAGTGGAACCATAACTGTGGTGTACTGGCACATGCAGGCACACCTCAACAAAAGCACACAATGAGTGTCTGGTCACCTTGTAACTCTACAGGCTTCTTCAAAAATTATCCACTGAAGATTTGAGTGTTTGGAGCACAAAAGAATTCCCAGACTCCAGAGCTCCTTCTCATCTTAAGTGCTTCATCAGATATTTTAGGCATTTTTTTTAATTTTTCTATCGGATTAGCTACCTTCTGATACTCTCTTCTGAATTTAAACAGACACGCTGCATTGGACAGAAATCAACTGTACTTAGTATTCCTCCCTTTGCTCTAATCAGCTTGACAGAATCTCTCCTGTATTAAAATTTTAGCGTACATAATTCTCTTGCATGTAAAGGGTTATTATACACTTTAATAAATCCTGCTAAGTTCATTTATTTTTTGGAAGATGATAACCTTGGAATAGACTTCTATGAAACTGGAAAAACTGCCAAGAGGAATACTGCCAAGATAACTGTGTAACTAGGTTAAACCTGGATTATTACTACTGTTATTTACATTAAGGAGTATCACTATAAAACCTTTTAAAAATGGATTTGATATCTAACAGTAAGTTATGCTTATTTCTCAGTTTGCTACATATGACAAAGAGTTTTAAAACCACTCATATTAAACTCAAGATACGGCATTTTATGTTTAAACAGGCCTATAGACAAATACTTTTCACACTAGAAAATCAAATCTGCACATTCTACTGTGCCATTCTCTTGGTTTGGTCATTGATCAAATGAGAAATAACAGCACAGCACTGGATAAGGTTAGCAGTCCCAAGGATTTTTTCTGGGCAGAAATGATATTTTCTTGTTCCCTTGCCTAAAGATACAGAACTGTTCCAACTTTCTCATGTAGCCTTCATTCACTAAAACCTCTGTTTTACAGGCTCAGGTTAATGCAGAGCACAAATGAAAACAACCTACTGTCTTGCAAGGTGTGAGTCTTTGTCACTGAGTAAATTAACTGATGAGCTCTTGCACTTACACCTACAAAAATTGTGAACTAGTTGGTGTCTTCCAACTGTAGCAGTGCAAGGAAGAGGAAAAAGCCATGAAAAGGTTGCTATACAAAGCCCATCTTGATACACATAGGACCAGGAAACTCCAGACTGGTTTTGCACCAGCAGTATCACCCTGTTTTGCCTCTAGGGTACATGATGTGGATCTACACCATGGCACCTCAGCTCTAGGATGCTCTTCTACCAGCCTGAGATGCTGCTGCTGCTCAAACAAACTAGATAAGCCTGAAAACCACTCTGCTCTCATGGCAGAGCTGACCTACCTTCTGCAGTGTCACACATGTAGGTAGGACAAAGAAGAACAAGTTGTGTCTTCACTGTTTCATGGCACAGCACTGCAGTGTGTTTGGTGACAGCAAACCCTCCCGTGGGATCAGTGACCCCTTGATAAGCCCAAGGGCTGTGCACATGCAAACACATGCACACAGAGAACAACTGTCTTTTTTTTTTCTTTTTTTTGTTATTTTTTTCACAATGCTATTTAGCTGCAGTAATTTTGAGACAAGCAACCCCATCATTTCACCCTGTGTGCTCTCTGAGAATGAGGCTTTCTGGAGAGGGATTTGAGCAGCTGCTGCTTAGCAGAGAATGAAATTCAGACTGCTGGAGGGGGAGGAGAAAGGGGGCAACAAATAACATTTGTTTAAAATCTGGCAGGAGCATCCTAATTAGATGAATTATTGAATGGATCATCAGGATTGCTCCCCAAAGTGCCATAGGGCAGGAGAGCCCTTAGAGGACATGTTGATTTAAGACTGCAAAAATGATCCCAAAGAGCACCATCACTGAATGTGGAACACTAAAGGCTCATTTGTCTCAAAAATAACACTGCCCACTCAGCGCCGTTGCTCACTTGCCATGTATATAAAGGTTGTAACAGTTAATCATTTAGACAGGGATAAATATTTATTCAGGGACTACCTTAACGTTGAATGTTATTTCCTCCATGACGTAAACTCGTTCAGGAAATGCTTTAGCCACCTCCTCCACACTGTTAAAATACTGCACTGGCTCCTTAATATCTCGGTCTTGTTCCAGCAGCTTAAACTGCCCTGAAAACAGATGATAAACAGAAGAATTGTAAGATATTTATACTGGACAACTGTCACTGTGGCAACTGCTGGCTCAACTTCTTCACCATTTTGCTCGGTCAATTTTTCCAGTTATTAACAACCAAACAAGAAGACGAAAGATTGTAGAGTCTCCTGAACCTGCCATGAAAGACACCCACTTTCACTGGCTCGGAATGAAAAGAACGCGTGGCAGCCAAAGTGAAATTAAAAAAGATTGCTTTATCACATGCTCTCTAGAAATGGTAAATCATTATGGAATTATTTGCATTTGTGTACTTAATTCAGTGTCATAGTATCTGTACAGATAGCACTTTTGGGCCTTTAATATTAAGTTTTACAGAATGAAACCACACCCATTACTACAAAACCTCAAAACAATAAACATAAGGTGTTTGGGTTTGTTTTTAGCATCATCAAACTATTAAAAATGGTAGGCTAAAACCCTTTTATCCCTGGGCTCCCTAAGAATGGAACAGCATATAACTTTCCTTAATCATAAACTAAGCCCTCTGAGAACTTTAGCTAACATAAGATATTAAACCACACACATTTAAAACTCTTTTGAAGGTGTCTGTCTTCAGAAAAGCATGAGAAAGAAATGCTTCTTGCTAACTTTACCTCCCCCGAGCAAGAAAACTTTGGCGATTTTCTATGTCTTGTAAAAGGCAAGAACTAACATGGAGGGAGCCACTCCAGGCAGACCTGCCAGGGACAGCCAGGCACATCAATCACCTTTGTGCACTATGAACACAAAGTTTAAAAACTTTATTTTGTAAATACAGAGATAAGAAAAGCTTAGACAGTTTACTGTTTGCATGACTTAAGCTTAAAATCAGTGAAGTAATCTTTCCAAATTTAGAAATGGTAACTACTACTAAGTTAAAGGGTGGTCTCAGCAAGACTTGATGTAAAAAACAACTCTAGAAAAGGAGAAAAAGGTTGAATAAAATCTATGGTTGGTGCCACTCTTGTAAATCACAGTTTAAAATTTGCAATGCATGCAGCCACTGGATTATTGTTCCCAAACACTACTCAACTTCATTAAAATACATCCAGTACATGAGGATGTCAGCCACCTACAGAAATATTTTCTCACTCCTTCAACATTCTTGTGCTCAACACCCTGCTGGCCCTTTACATCCCATCAGGCTTGAGACTTTGGTGACACGTTTGGAGAGTTCACCCACACTGAACTATTTCAGGCCACGTAACAGCAGAGGAGGAAACGAACGCAAACTCAGCGAGCCCTGACTCCCCATGAGAGAGAGCTGTCCTGCCCCCCTGCCAGCTGTGGGCACACACCTGTACCCACCCCCAAACTCCCCCCAGGAGAGGTGCCAGAGCAAGAGGCCCTGCCCATCCCCAGCACCTGCTGCCAGGGGCATACACACCCTTTTAATCAGCATGCTTGAGTTCTGTGGCTGTAACCCCGAATATCAACTTGCAAGGCAGAGGAGTTCCTTTAATACCCTTCCATATTTTTTATCTTTCTAAAGTGATCATGGTAACTTGGAAGTATTATCAGCAGGGTAGCTACAGATGCTGGTACTTCTCACTGCAGGACTCTGTTCTTCCAGTGTTTCAATAACCTTCACCATGCTTCCAAAATCAGTTGTGTTTTCCAAACTTTGTGTCTTCTTCAGGACATGCTATGATTTGAAGTTTAACCAAGACAATTCATGTACTTTGGAGACCAGCACTGGGGTAGAAGCCACAGGACCTTAGGTCTGACCTGAAGAAGCCCTTCCTATAGTGTAACACAGCAGGAATGCCTTCTCTGGGTCAGACCAAAGGTCTGCCTCATGCAGCATTCCACCCTAGACACGAGTAAGTGACAGCCATGTAAGGAGGCTAAACTTAAAGCACAATTAGCACTACCACCCAGAACCTCCTTTACAGCTCTCATAGGAACTCATGGCTGAAGGATGCCCAGAGCAGGAAAGGGGTTTTGGGCTTAGTAGCTCCAGAGGTTTTCTTCCCTGTAAATTTGTTTAATTGCTCACTGAAGGTATCTAAAGCTTTCATTGTAGACATACCCTCTTATCTTGAAAAATTTTGGCAATCTCTTTTTCCACAAACTTTAGAGTACCGCTGGGATTGAGACTACAATTTGTAGGAGTGATAAAGATACACCTGGCAGATAGCATGGGTAGCCACAGGAAACCTGACAGCAGACAAGCATTTGGAAAAATGCTTCACATATGCAATAGAAACATGCCAGCATACTAAAGCTGAATTCCTCAGCCTGTCCACTTTGAGCCCCTTTTGGTGCAAAGCAATAGAGGAGCCAGGCAGCCAACACCTTTGCTCTAAGGAAATCTGAAAAATTGGGAGGAAGCTGCTAATTAACTGATGCTGGAAAGTGCGTTGTGACTGATGCCAAGGCACGCACATAGAGGGTTGAAGAGCGAACTGTGTTTTTTAATCCCCGGTCTGCCACAGACCATGCAAATCCTGTCTTCAGGATTTTCCTGTCAGCCACAGCCTAACCAAGAGGAAGATGCATTCCCCAGCTGCACAGGTACTTTCCCTCACAGGAGCCCCACTTTGTTTGAAAAGAAACTCAGGAGTGGGGGGAGCTGAGTGACGCCAGGCACCCTCCTACATGGAGTCAGCATGTGCCAGGACATCATGAAGCAGCAGATACTATGAGCTGCATCAAGGAACATTCAACAGCACAGAACAACCACTTCACTAGAGCACAGAGCCAGTAACAGTACTTCAGATAGTCACCAAGGGCAGGAGATGCTCTTAAATTTAACAGATGTCACACAGTGTTCCTTCTCCATGGGCTCACCTGGGGCTGTGCCTACTCTCGATTGTTATCCTCTTTGACTACTGACACAGCCATTGGGATGCAACCCTAACTGGGATCCAGTTTGGGATCCAAGAGTCTGATTTGCAAGATTCCTGGCTGTGGCTACCATTGGAGGCAAGCTGTGATTGTAGTTTATAATGACAAAAAACCCCGAAACCCAAACCACAGCAAGTTTAAGTCATCTCAGACAGATATAAAATGAGTGGAGTTACTTCTGATTTTTTGTGCTTTTTTGTGCTTATGCACAAAACAGAAGTGAATATGATATTGCATGGAAGCCACGGAGCTTTCAAATTGTGATATATTGCAGTGATAAAAATTTGCTAGTTCAGAAAGAAATTGAGAACTCTCACTTCAGAGTGGGAACTGAGTTGGGCACTGTAACAAAGCATGATTTCACATGAAGGAGGAAAGAAAACAAAATGCTGAATAGTAATACATGATATGAAGAATACTCATCCAGCCCTTTGAAAGAGACAGTAGTCTTTAATTCTAGGTTCTCTAGTTACTCTGTTTGGAAGCATAGTAATACTGTTTTTCTATGACTGTTATGTATTTAACAACAGTTGATCTGGTGGCAAGACAAGGCCAGTTACTCCTTGCAACCCAAAGTTGCACAAAAAAAAGTCCCAAACTCCTCAGCACAGAACAAATGCTTTAGGCTGTGTGCAACTGGGAGCAGAGTCTGCTCTTTACTGCAGAATTACACATTCCTGCAAAAAAAAAAAAAGGAAAAAAAGCAAAAAAAGAAAGGAAAAAAAACCCCAACCCATCATTGGGAGCTTTGGTTGGGTACAAAGCAACGCTCAGAGCTGTCTGTGTCGCTATCTGTGCCATCCTCCCTGTCCTTCAGCTGAGCCTCACAAACACAAAGCCGTCTGTGCCCTCACTGCTAACAAGCAGCAGTTCACGAGGAGGTTGACGACAGAGGAGTACACACAGATCCCAAAGCACAGAATAGAAGGGCAGCATTAATCTCTGCCTGTTACGAAATCAAGAAGTATGCTGTGCATGGAGGCTGTTGGGGCTAGACATTAAAATGCCTCTTCCTTGAAAAAGATGGGTTTATAACCCGAGATTTTCTATGGGCAGGTTTTAAAAATTTATTTCCTCATTGAAAAAAGTGGACTTTTTTTATTGGAAGGAGAGAAAGAAGGGCTGAAGAGGAGCCTACAATACACATTTGAAACAGATGTCAGTAACTAACTAACGAATGGGGAGGAAGCAGACAATTTCTTACTATGTTTCTTCCTGGTCTCTATTCAAGCCTCCATAAAAAAACAAAGACAGCACAGCTGAAACACAAGTTTAATGGACATAAGTACGGCTTGACTGCATGTTAAAGTGGAATTTTATTACACTTTGCAAGGGGCACGATTTCATTGGGAGGCTTTACGGAATCGACAGCAAGCTTGAACAAACCACAGGGCAATTTCACTGTGTGTTAATTAGGATTTTAACAAAAAACACAAAGAAAACGTAAAGCAAAAACTATACTTTTATAGAGCTCACACCCCTTTCTCTCTCTCTCACAAGGACAAAAAGAATAATGAAATATTTCTGTAGTAAATCAGAGAAGGTTCAGAAAGATCAAAGATTCATAATACCTGCACAGTTCACTGAGCAGGTATGGCTATTCCTTTGCAGCCAAATGCAAGGGAGAAATGAACAACTACTGCAAGCTTTATATCTCTTTATCATTCTGTCTGGCCTCTGGCAGGCACAGTATTGGAAGAGTTTCATCCTAGTATATATTATCTCTGTAGATTATGAATTCTTATTTCTCTCTGAAGGTACTTACAGCAAAGACAGTAAATCTACTACTGGTGGAAATGAGTCTGGAAAGCTAAAAAGGCAAGGAAGGACCTAAACCAGTGCTTATTCTCCAGTTTATGAGGGCATTTATTAAAACCCATCAGGAGCAGGTAGATCAGTCTATCTTCCTTCTTGCCAGATTGGCCCTGCAATGGCTGTGAGAGGGGGCATTAATCAGCCCTTTCTGTCCCAGCTTCTGCTGCTTCCACTGCTTAGGTCCTTGCAGGCTTACACACGTTCCTAACTCCAACCCAGCTCATACAGGTTATTTCTGTGATGTAAGAGTCCCTGGTTTTTGCAGTGACTTACCCCTTACCCTCAAACAGTCCAGCAGTTTCCAACAGTCCAGAATGTTTCCAAAACAGAAGCATTCATTCTGTACAGAGGCTGCACTGTGCCTAGACCCAGGCAGTCTTTATCTATGGCAGGCGTTCACAGGCTGGACAGTCAAGTTCTCACTGATATAAAAGCACGAGAGCACATTTATGCTCACACACCAAAAAGAAAAGCTGAGAAAAAATGCATGTCATCAATAGGAAACATGGAAGGTCACTGAAACATCTGCTCAGCTGTGTTAGCTGCTAAATGTTTCTCCAAGGAGGCAGGAGCTGTATTGTCTTTCAGCAGCTTTGATTATTTAGTAGGTCTCACAGCCCTCTATGAGACAGCATGCAAGGCCCAGTGCTTCTCAAGAATGTGCAGATGGCACAGCAGGGTAGCAAAAGTACTGCAGAGGCTTACATTTAATATTATTTGTTGACTGCTGACTGCATTTTAGTATTTCAAAGAACTGCAGAGCTACCCAAAAAGGAAAGGCTCTACCTGCCAGAATAACATCATTTTGGAAAAAGACACTTTTGCCTAAATTTCTCAGCATTCCTGTGCATAATACAATATTCCTGTGTTTTTCTTCACAAAATTATTATCCTTGATATAACCTGGCAGAGTTGAAGAGCATAAGCCAAAAGTACACTTCAGCACACGTGGTTCTTAGATGGAGCTGTACAGTCTTTATCTGATTGTGTACACAACTCTCCTCAATGCCTGATATAGATATAAATTCATTTTAGTGCGGGAGGATGGAAGGAAATCTCAGCTTACAGTCTCCCTTGTCAGCTCACCAACTAGATCACATGGTAGAGCTATTTCATCCCTAAGTAATCTTAGACGAGGCAGCCAGTTGAGAGTGAGCATGGCAAACCAAAGACTCAAAAATAATAGATCAAGCTATAATCATAAAACTTCAGCCTACCTGCAATTAAAAAAAAAGTCAATTTTTATTTAAATTGACATTTGTCAATATGTCTTTGCATAGAACCTAAATGTGGCATTTTGTTGTTGCAAGAAGTGCTGTCCTGTGTGTTGTCCTAGCTGTCCTAAATGTTGTCTAGATGGCTGGAGCTGTCTAGATCTGAGAAAAGGAAGAACAGAAGAAGAGCCTATCACAATCTTTGACATAGCTACCATGTGGCTAACTGGGTCCATGGTGTAGAATTAATTCAGATGTTTTTTCAGGTGCCTATCACTAAGCCAGCATTAAAGGGCTTGGCAGACATGCAGAAGTAATGATGAGTGGGAAATAAATGCCTTGGTTCACTTTTGTCATCTTCCAGCTTGTTGAAAGTGAGCATTAGTTCCCATCTCCAGAGGAGAGAAGAGCACAGGCACACTCAGGTCCTCTGGAGCAGCAGAGCCCCACTGCAAAGAGAGAAACTGTAAGTGTAAATGGAATTGCAGAATGCTGTTTTTAACTGCAGGAGCAGATGGTAGTCTACAAATGGGCTAGTGCAGGCAGGCTCACTGCCCACAGCGAAGGCAGGAAAGTGAATCACCTGCTCTATTGTCTCAGGGCTCCCCACTGAAGTAGCTACAGATTTCATCTCAGGTTGGGATGTGGCAGCAAACTAACATGGATGCAGTGCTGTGGTAAGTTCAACTCCTCAGTCAAAGAAAGACCAAGAAAGCCCAGAGGGCACAGGTTCATCCTTATTTGCCACACTGATGGCTTCTGAGAGCTATGCAAAAAATCGCTTGAGGGCAAAGAGGATATTTTTTGGAGTTATTCATGAGAACTTCTTTGTTTATTTTCATATTGTAGCCTGCTGAAAGCATACAGGAAACTATAAAAAGGTGGAGAATACAACAGGAAAATACACAAGTATATCTTTGGTACACAGCTTCCAAAGGATGACAAGCGGGACACAAACTAGAAATGCAATGATTGATTCTTAAGGCATGATCACCTTAAAACAGCTATTAAAGAAACCAAAATATTCCTTCTATTTTTAAAGAACTGCCTGTAAATACTTTTTCTTGAGGAGCAGGGTGAAGAAGAGGACTTCCTGCATCCCAACCTATACCCAATCTTCTGGAAATTTTGGGAATGTACTAAAAAAACAGATGGAACACGAACTAGAGACAGATGTAAGTAAACATAACACAAGTAGAATTCATCAAGTGTACTGGAGCTAAACTTATGGCACTGCAAAGCAGAGGGCAGGGCACAAAGGTACATTCACTCAGCAGATATTGTGTAACACTTCATGGGGAAGGAGCCCTTCAGAACGAATAGTTTTACTTCTTGGAACTATTATGAAGATTTTGAAGCCTTAAATGCCTTTATTCCTCACTGTGTCATGTCTGTGGCACAAATACCCAATCAACCAAGAGAGAATGAGTCAGGCATCACAACCTGGTGAGACATGTCGAAGCAGAGCATCAGCCCACTGACACAACACCTGTGCGTATGCACAGACACCATCTGAGAGATCAAGGAAGGGAATCCAACCAAGCTTCCCACACGGCAACGCAATGCTTGCTAATCAAACCCTCTAATCCTCTGCTGGCACAGCAAAGGGGATGGTACAGCCTAGCATTCTCTTTTGTCTTATCTTACTTTTATGATTCGTAAGTGGCATAACAAAAAAAAAAAAAAGATTCTGTTGGCAGCATAACAAAGAAAAATCAGTTCAAATGGTGACTGATGATAGCTTAAAGCAGATTTAACTCACAGATATTGCAAGAGAGGGAATTTTAGGTTACAGATGATGTAAAAAGACAGACAGGGAAAACAAGCCTAACCTCCAACCTTTGTTTCATAAGTTATTATCATCACAAACACAAGATTACCACAATGAAATGTTCCATTTTACAGGGTCACATGTTTTGAGTGTCTGGACTGTAAGTTAACTAGATTTAACTTACTGGGTTATCATCAATCTAACCTGTAATTAGCATAATTTTCTTCCTTTCCCATGTGCTTCCAGCAGACACGAGTATGTTCCATACAGCAGTGTGTTAATTCACACACTCAACTGGCCATGCAGAGGACTCTGAGGAGTGCCACACTGTCTGACTTTCCTAATTACTGCCAACAAAAGCTGTGGTAAGTTTCCTGTTGAAGAGTAAGAATATAAAGACACACATGAAGATGGGATGCTCTCCTGGTGAGTATAGAGATCAGATAGTCTCCTGATCACTGCTCAAAAAGGGATCAAGAGAAAGAGAGAAAAGTTACACAAAGCCCACCTAAACCAACCCAGAGCTCGCATGAAACAGTTTTGAGGTGACTACATTTTACAGCAGCTGCCCAATGACAAAATCTTTCCTTGTGTGTGTAGGAGCAGCATTCCCTTGGTACCAGAGTGGATAATACCCACGCAGATCTCAGTTATGGCAATGTTTAATAGTCACTGAAAGCTTATGGCTTCAACCTACTACAGCAGCACCCAGGATCCTTATGAGAACATCCAATGCAACTGCCTGACACCTGATAAGAAGGTAAAGACAACTTAATCCCTCACTTAGAAGAAGCCTCTAGCAAAAACTACCAGAAAAGAAAATGAAGCAGAACCAAAGGTGAAAAAGTATATGGTTACAGTTCTTACCACATTTTGAAACACTTGCATTTCTAATTAATACATTGGTTTCACTTACACATTAAGTTACACATAACACTGATTTGGCACTAAAAACCAATCCTAAAGGAGCAGAAATCCATCTTAAATATGTAAAAGCAAACTGAACATCAAACCCTGCACTGGGTAGAAGATAAGACCCTTAAAAGAATCTTACAGTGCTCTG
This sequence comes from Erpornis zantholeuca, assembly GCA_013400515.1. NCBI lineage: Eukaryota > Metazoa > Chordata > Aves > Passeriformes > Timaliidae > Erpornis > Erpornis zantholeuca. Next base: position 268,120 of record VZTN01019487.1, on the reverse strand, counting down.
CCCATAGATTTTTCTGTTTTAGTGAAAGACATCACACACCTTTAAAAATAAAAAGCAACACAGAGCTAATCTGCCTTTGGACCTAGTTATAGCTAGGTGATCTCCCAAATCATCAGTGTAGACTCATCCCAAGATGAACATACATTAAACGAACAGGGTTGTCTACAATAGATTAACATTTAATTAAAGCACAGAAGAAAGCTGAGATGAGAGTAACAGAATAAACACCTGGTTAACATTTGAAATTAATATTACTAGTTTCAAGCAGGCTCAAACAGACTATGTTAGAATACCTGTTAAAGGTTAGCCAAGCATGCTGGGATTTTGTATCACAGCTGCATCCAAATATTCTACTGTTATACCACAGATTACTCACTTTCTTAAAACTGATTTCAGAAGAGATTATGGATGTGTAAGATTTCCTCCTCAGTGCTGACAGAGAAAATCCCTTTTCCTTTTATTTCAAAACAAATTTGTAGTTAATAATTTGGAGAAAACATAATAAATCTGTTCCTGTGGGCTGATGCCCACACCAGCAACGTCGCAGTTGTAGTCCATAATGTGCATGGGCATTATGCACTACAAGTGCAATGAGTACAGAAACACAACGGCACCCTTCCCTTGCCTCAGCAGATGACTCCTCACAGAAAATCTACACAGGAAAAAAACCCCTTTTTTCCCTTTCACTCTTGCCATTTTGGTTGCTAAACAGTGAACTTCAGTTTCTTGTGCAAATGAAGTGTCAATGAAAGAAACTGGAATATTTTCTGAGGGCAGCAATATTTCAGGACCTGAGTTCAGTGGAGTTCTAGTGGAACAGTTTCATCTAATTCCAGTGTCTAAATTTGTTCAAACAGATGAACATGATTTTTTGCACTGATAGAAAGAAAAAAACAGATAGCATTTTAAAAAGAAACTATGTTCACCTGTGGCAACAGAAAAATGTTACAGTGACAGATGGAAAAGGCTTCATTCTTAGGGAAACAGATGAGTTTGAAAACAGGACTAATAATTTTAGGGGACCAAAATTTGACTGCATTAAAGAAAGCCAACTTCTGTAAATTAGAAAAAAGCAGGTTCCGGCCTCTGTGTCAGGCCTGCTCTGAATCCTATCATTTCATTTTGATTAAAAAATATTGAGAGATTGCAATTACAGGGAGAGATTTAAGATGTGCAGAAGTGCATTTTCACCACAATATGGATTACAGGGGTCCTAACCACAAGGAAGATGTGGATTTACACCAGACGGCTTTTTGGATTTGGTATCCAACTCTTAAAAAATAAATTTGCAAAGTGAAAGCAGTTCTTCATAACAAGTTCATACACATTCTTCTATTTCTTGGTAAGTCAAAACTTTCACTAAAATAACAGCAGCAACCTCTGAGCTTAATCATTACCTTTGCCTTACTAACAGCTTTTATTTATTTATTTGGCAAAAGCTTCAAAGCCCACACTCACCAAAACTCAAGCTCTTAATGTTTCTGCCACAGTGCAAAGACACTTTCTTCAACTGCAAACCAACCATCCTTTACGCTTTCTGCTCTTTTGCTGACGGATCTTTTTCCTCCTGCTACTCCCACGTGAGTATCCCCAATTCTGTGGCCTGACTTGAGCACCATTCTTTGCCTTCTTGCTCACTGAGCAGTCCTTTGTGCCTTCCAGGTTCTGACCCCATCCCATGGGCAACATGCTGTGGCCCAAGTGTAGGATGGTGTGTCCTCCACCCAAGGAGGGAGTCACATCCACAGCACTGCCCCTGGCAGCCACTTGTGCCACAGTCCACAAAGCTAAAGAAAAAGTGCATTCACCGAGCAGAAATCTTTAAAATGCACATAGATCAACTCTGTATAAAAAGTGCTTTTGTTTCCTGCTCAGGAACAGGTTTTTTAATTAACTGAATGGGAGGAGTTGTAAAAAACATGAACAATGACTGAGTCAGCAGCTCAGTCAGTTCTCAGTAGCTTAACGGGGTTTTACATGAGACAGAATAAACTTATTTCATTCAGTTAGACATTTTTATCAATGTGTAGAGAGACTTCAGAGCCAGGGCTTGGTATCCTGAAAGACTGTCTGTGCATTATAGAGCAGCTTATTGTTTCAAAGCTTGTATCTCGTTTGCTTGCTGAATATATATGTAGTTTCTAGCAGAGCCTGTATTTTTTCCCTTTCTCTCTTCTCTCTCAACTTAAATCTACTAAAGTATTGTACTCAAATTACTGCAGAACCTGTCGCTCAAACAGTTCCCAACATTTGTGTATTTGAGAAGGAAAGGAGTAGTTGCTGTTATTCTATGTAATTAAAAAGACAATTTTCTTTGGAAAAGTACTATCACTTTGTATTGTCAATGCAGACTATAGCTTAGTTTACATATTTACAACATGTTTAAATTAGGAAGGAATTCAATTTATTAGGAAGAAATTCAATTTATTATAGCTCCGACCACCAGCAATCATGACTAAGTTCCAAAAAAACAAGTTCACTTTACTTCTGGAACAAATTAAACAACATTTTAAAAACTGAAATGAAGCCAATTTCCAAAGAAACTCTTTAATTACACAATAGGTCTGGTTTATTCATCTGAGGTTTCCTGTCAAGGAGAGTATTCAGCTTTAAGTACATTCAAGCTACAGCTAAGATTACATTAAGGAGAATTTAAAACAAGTGTACAGCCAAAATAATACATGACCTGAAAATCACCTTGATGAAGTACATGCAGGAGCTTATGCTCCAAAAACTGTCATCTGTAATGCTGGAATATCTATCAAGCATACAAAGTAACTTGCAGCAAGCAAACATTTCTAATTTTTTTTGGTTTAGGATCGGCAGTCACATTTGTATCACCGCCTCAGTTGAGAGGCAGAAGGTGTTTTGATCCCTGCATTCTGCATGAGCTAAGCCATCTCTTCACTCACTCCCTATGAATGCAACAGAGTTTGTCAGAATTGTCTGGTTTCCAGTACAAGAGGACATTGATTCAGCGCTGTGCAATTTACCCACGAAGCAGACAAAGCTCTTGATAACAGCCCAAGATGAATGAAGGCAGCTTTTAAGAATGAGCATTTTGGCATATGTTCACAGCATGTGCTAAAGTGTCACCAGAAGAAAAAAAAGGGAAAGAAGAGATGAGCTGAAAAGGTGGGTGAATAGAGATGATGAGTAAGAGCACATTGCTTCAGCACTGCCACTTCACTTAATTTTCACTGCTGCTCAAGAAAGCAGCAAAGATGATAAATCTAAAATGCAGATCTAAGCAAGATATGCATCTGTCTCAGTTCTCTTGAATGCATTCTGTCACACACATTTTGTTTCATTACCTTAAATAAGGAGGGTACCATCTAAACCTCTCTCTGCCAGTTCAACTTACCATAGCTGAATCCAAAAGGTATAAAGAAACAGAATGCCCAGCCAATTTTTCCCTCTTGTAAGATGCCTGCCAGCTTGCTGAGAGCCAAAAGAAACCCGTTACTAGAGGCTGCCAGCCTAGCCTAAAACAGCTTGACAGAAAAATAAATGCTACAGACTACACATGGGGTGGTTTAATTCCAAAACTGTTTTTAGACCACCACTTATGGGATTTTCTTTTCTCCATCTAAATGGTAACTCATGAGTTACAGAGTTGTACTTGTGAATATTTTTCCTATATGTGTTTCTAGAGAAAACTCACTAATACTGGTTTGGGGCATCTCCCGTTGAAAGGCATTTTTGCACCAATCCCACTTTGTAGCCTTTCACTGAAAGGGCTCTGAAGTGGTAATTATCAGGGTGGCTGGTTGCCTGTTTGTCTTTGAGTGCACATGGACTTCCCCAGCTGCTAGATTATTACGAGATATATTATTACATACTGATTTCTAAGTACAAAAGCTAAGGTTAGCAGCCGCAAACATTCCAAGGAAATTCTGTGCTTTAAATTTCTGCAAAAGAATTTTGCTTGTAAAAGAAGGTGATCTTAAATCTGTCTGAGAATAGGAAAAAATTAATAAAACTTTAATTAAAAAAAAAAAGTTATTCCTTGAATAATGAAGATAAATCAATACTGTGCAGTTTGCCTTAGCACATAGATTTAATGTTGTGAAGATGCCATGGACAGGAAAAAGGAAATTAGGGTTTCCGACAATTAGAATTGGTTGCTGTAGGTATTTAGAAAGGGAGGCAGATGGTGCTTAGAGATCAGAAAAACGGGGATATCCCAAGCTAAAAGTAACTCAGAACCAAAACCCATCATAAGATCAGTCTGTCAGAGTTGTTACAAAGTTTTCCCTTAATATTCCTTTCAGGAAAACGACTATTTCAGTCAAGATTTTTGAACATAGGAAACAGCAAGACAAAGACGCTTAAAAATCCTGCCTTTGAAATGACATGAATTGTGCTCTTTCGAAGCACATTTTTCCTCAAAAAAGTGCACTCCTTCCTTTTTCAATTGCACTCCTGCACACCCAGTGAAGCAAAACCCAGCAGTATGCAAGGCCTTGACAGACACACAGTGGCACAGTCATCACTGTGCTGCACAAGGTCACTTGGAGAAGGGCCACCTGCCCCAAGGAGGCAGACCAACACTCCTTTTACTCCTTCAGTCTGACACCTCCTTCCACCACGCTGAGCTGCCTTGAGGGGACAGAGTGTCCACGCCACCAAAGCCCAGCCACTGAAAGTGAGGGTCTCAGCTTGGCCATCAGTGCAGGGTTCACAGAAAGAAGCCAGGGGCACGGTGTGCTCTGTCCAGATGTACAGCCCCACAGCTGAGAGGCTTATCCACACACAGCTTCAGTGCCTGCCTAAATTAATCAATACAAAACACATTCACTTAAACCACTAGAGAGACTGTGATCAACTAAGCAAATCCAGACCCAACCTGGTTTACAATCTTTTGTCTTTTTGTCTGCTGGGGGCTCATGGAGGGATATCTAAGTGGACAATTCACTTTTCCTCCCTGCAGTCACTCTCCATGCTTTGAGCATGTATTATTTTGGCCCCCTCAGCCACCCTTCAAGCAGGAATTGCCCAAGTGGCTGGGAGTCTAAACACCTACAGCAGTTACTTGATGTCTTACCTGCATATTACCCTTCACCGTGCCATGCCCCAGTGCCGCACCCCTGCCTGCTGCAGGCTCCTCATGGCAGCTCATTTGCCAGCTCTAGGAAGACTCAGCTGAGCCAGCTCTCAGAAAGCTGTATGCCAGCTGACCCAAGGTTTTTCTTGGACAGCAATCAGAAAACCACTCTGCACACTTTCCATCTGATCCATATTAAAGGAGCCTTCCAGCAGCCAAACACGGTAAAGTGACAAAACTCTGCACCATGGGAAAAAGGTGGCTATTTTCATTTTCCACAGTGAGGAAGATGAGTGGTACATCCAAACAGGATGAAAGCACACACACAAGTGTCATGTCACACACTCCTGCTCCCCTGAGCCAGCAGGTGTGACAGCAGAGAGGCAGACATGGCAGCACCACGTTCCACCAGCACAGGATGCCTTCCTTCCAGGGGCTCCCAGCACACAGACCTTGGCTGCCATCAGTGCCGGGCTGCTGCTCCGTCCCCACTGCTGTTAAACAGGCAAGGAAAGGCTCTTACACATCCATGGGGTATGTGGGCAGGCCCTTATGCCTCACTTCCAGGGCTTCTAGGGAAAGTCTTAGACCTTGCAGGCAGCTGATCCACAAAGCCTGCACACATCGCCAAGCATTGCTGAAGGAGTAGCATGGCCCTTTCTATTTTATTTACTCACTTTCTCCCTGATAAACCTAATTTCTGCCAATGCCTCTCTGCTCCCCTTCTCCCTCATCCACAATTATCTGCCTCTGAAGAAAAGGAAAAGCAAGCAAAAGAGTACATTTGAAATTATCTTCTGTGATTCTCCTCTAGGAAGTTGCATACCCAGGAATAAGTAGGACCCAAATTTCATAGTGAACGGATTAAAACGTATAGTAAAGGAATCTATGCTACACAAAATTATTCTTTTCTTCTACCATTAAAAAAAGTTTCACAGCTAGTATTAATATTTAGAGAAATGAAAGTCAAAAGCATTCTTCTCAGAGTAACAACACAGGATAAGTTTATCTATGACCACATAGCACACCACTCTAATATCAGTGAAAAAAGGAAGGTTAATTAGTAAATAAATTGAGCCAGAAACCAATCCTTCACAACAAAAAAGCTTACATATACCAGAAATATCAAAACCACATGCTTAAGATCTTCATGCAAGATTACAGCATGAAGCACTATGGGCTAATCCAGGAACACCAGACAATTTAATTACATTTTCTACTCAAAAAATTAAACCATTTGCATAGCTCATCAGATCAAGCTTTCTAACATGTGTCTGGTTTTTATATCCAACATCTGTCTGAAAATGAGATTTTCAATTCCCTTATGAAAACTGATTGATGGAAAGAAGTGAGGGAAAAAGAACAAGTGGTGGGTCATCTGATTTAGCCTTATAGCTGAGAGTTCAATATTTAAATACTAAAAATCTTAGAATACAATAATTCTTTCTTCACAGGTGAAGGCAATAGGGACATGCAAGAATAATCAGACTTTTTTTCCCTCAAAAAATACATCCTAAATCATCTTCATTTTCTTTCTTTAGGACTACAACTAATTAGGGTCTCAGCTGTTACTAAACAATTTCTCCCACACTGTAGTGGTCCCTCACTAGTTTTGGCTGTCTCCTTGAGAAAACCTTGCAGAAAGACAGCACATGTGTGATCTATGGACAAAGAAATGACATAGCACTTCTGCTGGATCAGCTCATCTGTCACCTTCATCACCTGTCCCCCGCTGTTCCAGAGCAACGCAAAGCACAGTGAGCTTTAGAAACCTGCCCATAGGAGGATCCAGAAATATTCAGTGTGCCAGCTCCTGTCAGCTGAACAACACCTATACAAAGGAGAGCCATGGAAGTAGCTATTTAACTCCAAAAAACAGTTGTTGTAGGTGTTACTTTACAAAGTTGAAACACCAAAAAAAGAGTGCTTTTCTAAAGGAAGAACACAAGCCTGCATATTCCATCTGTATTTTACCTTATGCTAGCAATGTGCTTGCCATGTCTTTCAGCAGCCTCTTTCCAAAAGATCTTGAAGCTCTTCTGAAAACTTTATTTCACTGAGTGTACAGAAGAATTCTGTATTCAGAAACTTGGTTAAACTTTTCTGTCCCTCATACTGATCTGAAGTTTTAGAGTTGTTTCTTTCTTTTCCGCAACAGAATTATTCCGAGATCCTTTCCCAGTGCTTTGAAGCCTGCATGGGATGCCTGCATGCACTCGGTGCCACCAGCTAGGGCTGGAAAAACCTTACATCTTGGTGAGCATCTTGAGGTCACTCCACTCCTCTGCTGTTTCATTTGAGCTGTCAACCTGAATTCAGTTTCTTACATCCCTGCTACAAGTTCAGTCTTTCTGCCACAGTCAGAACTGCATATAAAATAATATAAACAATACTTTAATAATTATTAATAATAATATTGATTATATATTATTATAAATATATTATTATTAATAATAATAAAGTAACTGCTCCAAATGTAATCCTTGGGGTGAGCCAGCTGATTATACACTTTTATGGTCAAGAAACTGTGAAAATGGAAAGCAAATTTTGAGTCATTGGTCCACATCCAGCAGGACAGGAAATGCATGAGTATACACATCCTATATGTTATTTGCAAAAGTTTTAAGACACTGTTATTGTATGGTACAATTTTCTATTTCCGTTGCAGATCTGAGAAGCTTCTCAATTAAGAAAAAAAAAAAAACCAAAACCAAACCAGAAACCTACCTTCAGATTGAGCTCAGCTTGGTGCTACAGAAGTGTGTACCGTTCAGCATGCCCAGGAAGAAAATGGTATAGCTACAAATTAATTCTGCCAATGCTAATTTCAAGCCTCTACGAAGAGATCATTATGAATGTTCACTTGCACCATTCACCCACACTTACACTAATAGCCTCTATTTGACTACAAGCTTCCTGGTGATGGAAATGCAATACAAAGCAAAGCAAAATGTCTTGCCCACACTGCTGTCAATTTAGCAGAAAAAAATTAACCTGCATCCTCCTGGTTCAGGAGAAATTTCATCAATACACACTGGACTGCAGGGTCTGGAGCTGTGAATATGTTCTTTTAATGATTTCCAGGTAGCATTTGCTCATTACATTACTTAAAATAATAGCCCAACTCTTTCAGGGTTAGTAGTTTTCTAAAGATTAAGCTGTTTTATTTCAGCTTCCATCCAGCAAAAGGAGTAGGAAATTGCTCTTACACCAGAAGAGGGTTCCTTCTGACCAAGCAATTTACAAGATAATCCAAGATGCTGCAGCATTTGGAGAAGCCAGCCAGCACAAGGGGCACATTGTTAGAAGCCCCCTGCCTTGCAGGGGCACCCTGGTTCCCCTTAGGGCAAGGGTTCAAAGGCTTTATACAAAGCTGTGGAAGGGGCAAGCTGCAATTCACCCTCTGCCCTGTTTTTTTCTCCTTGCCTGGGGTGCCAGAGCTGACGCCTTGGAGACAGGTTTCAAGGATCAGGTCTCTACCTTGACTTTCTGCACTCAGTTCTGGCTTGACTCCCCTGAAGGCTGGTGGCAGAGAAAGGGTTGGGGCTGCTTTTCCTTCCCTGTCAGGACCAGTCCCACAGGAGCACGCAGTTCAGCTATTACACAGAAGGGAGTTTTGTTTCCACTTGGCATCGGAACTGATGCAGAGAGTCAAAGGGAGGATCAGCACTGAAGATTCATTTGTATATCAAGGGGAAATCCAGAAGCCATTGAAATTGTTTACAGCAGGTTGAAAGAATAATACGAAGAACAAACATTGTGCTGACAGATATCCAGATGGCTTCTGCAGGCAAATCTCAACGCCTTTAGCCCAGCTAAGGCTCATTAACATTTACGTATCATCTCAGGATTTTATTTCTAAAATTTATAAAGCACCAAATTATGAAGGTTTCAGGGAAATGGGAGTCATCATGCCTTCTCCCACCCCCTCCCGACTTTGCTTTGTGACTGAATCGAATTTACACGGCAGAGCAAAATGGTTCAAAACAACCTTGGCGCAGATGGCAAAGAGGGGAATGGGGAAAAGGTGTAATACATGGGGGAACTAAAGGATGCTGATTGTGCAGCCCTGTGGACAGGGCTTTTCTGGGGCAGAATTTCACAGAATTCCTGCAGTTTCACACTGCCAGGACAGGCTCCTGGAAGTCTGGAAAAGGCAAACCACACATATGGTAGGAGATGGCAGGTTCATCACCTTCTATCCAAACACTCAGTTCTTCCTACATAAACCCACCTGGTGATTTCTATTGTTATTTGACATCCCTGTATCTAAGAGGCATCCCTGTACTATGATAGCAAAGTACAGCAAGGGATGTTTTCCTACCAGACACAAGAGCAAGTCAGGAGTGATGCATCAAGGAGTTGCAGCATCCCACAGAGGCCACTCTCCTCAGTGGGAATCAGGCAAGAGTACCCAGGCTTGGAGAGAAAGAGCCATGAAAGTTGAAAATATTCATCCACTGCTCATCCACAGCCAATTTGTGTGGAAAAAATAAAAAATGTTTACCAGGCAACCCCTTTTTTTCCCATGGCTCCCCCATTTTGTGATACCAAAATTCCCTGACTTCCACACCAATGCATTCCTAGCTACACTTCTGACCACACTGTTTCATGCACTGGGAACAGACAGAGTATAAACACTTAACGTTTTAACTATCCAAATAAATTGTTCCAGTTTGCTGCTGGAGGTAAGAAAGGGTGAAAAAGTAGCACTGAATCCTTCACCTTCATGTAATGGCATTAAGTTAAAAATAGATTTATAAAATATTTGTAATCCTTAATCTCCCCTCAAATCAAACTGATGTTGAGATTCACCAGTATTTAGAAACCCCATGAGATTTATTTGTAAATGGCTGGCTCAGACTCAGCTAAATCCTCCTTTTTATTTAGCCAGTTTGGTGACCTGGTAACTATTCAAAACATAAATTTTAACGAGAAAAATATCCAACCACCTCCAGCACATTAGGGTTCTGTAACAGACATTATAAAAGAAAAGAAAAAATAAGGTGTTGGTTCACGGAATGCTGGGGGGAGGGGAGACCTTTTCAGCAGCAGATGAATTCAGTGCTCGGAAGAGGCCTGCATCTTCCACACAGGCAATGCGTTTTGTGTGGTTCCCTGCACAACTAATCTGTTGTTACTTATTCTTTTTTCCTGCAGTATAGATGGACCCTGTGTAGCAGGGAACAGGGTTTTGGAGAACAGCCCTCATTTTGTTCAGTACAATACAGCCCTCTCAACTCCTAACGCTGCCACTTGAACCCTCAAACCGTACACAGGCGAGAGGAGAACAGTTTTGAAATGAATAAAGCAAATAACTGATTTGAGTCTCCTTTGGGTGTAATGTCACATCCCAGCTTAAGGGCTAGTAAGAGCTTTTACGGAATATATTCCACACCTGGAAGTTTATGCAAACACTCCCTATGGGTATTTCTCAACTTTCCAAAGAAAAGAGACAGTTGCTATTGTCCCGAACAGATTTCCAATCAGATGGCTGGTGAAGATCAGAGAGGAAAGGCATTACATGTCTGCTTGCACATGATTAATTGGCATCACTGCAGACTAGTGGATACCTTAATTTCTGTAAGGAAAAGGTTTTAGGCTTTACCAGTGACATTTGAGATCACAGCCAAGGAAGCTTTGCTCCTCTACAATCACTCACCCAGATTAATACTTCCCATAACAAATTTAGTAATATGGAAAGAAGTATAAAAGTGTCCACAATAATCCAGAAAAAAAGCCTACCACTGAAAGCCGTTTTTGGTGAATGATGGTATTATATCACAAGACCCGAGAACACAATCCACATGCTAAATCTGTTCCATGTATTTTAACAGATTTTTATCCATAAAGGCATAGAGACATGCAAGCTCAATTCCCAAAAGATGAAGGAATTCCCATTCTCATAGTTAGACGTGAAAGGAGTGGGATGGAGAGGGAAATGACTGTAGTTAAAACTGTCAAGGAGTCTCAAGGAATGAATATGCATTGCCTGACCTGAATCTGTTCCAGTTTCACATGGTACGAGAACAGAACATTTGTTTCTGTATGAAAAACAAAAAAATAAATGTGTTTCCATGGCTTTCCTGGGTAAAGCTATATTTGAATCTGTTTGGAGATGGCACTTTTTGTAAATTGGCATTGTTGCTATTAAATAGTTCACAGTACTTCAGGCTGGTAAAGGATAAACTAGTTGGCTCACTAAAATAATATTGCTCTCAAGTACTGTAAAATGAATAGAAAAACACTCTTAATTTCAAGAAAAAACCCAACTGAACATAATGGGCAGAAGAGCTCTGTAGTTCATTAAACAGGAGGGAATTTACTGCTCAGTAAGGAAGTTCAGGATGTCAGATTTTTGCCATTTGGTGCAAACCTGGATGTTGGTGTGAGAAGCAGGTGTGACAGAGCACAGAGTTGTACAAGCATGCTAAAGCAGGAACGTCCTGTGAACTCCTCCAGAACACTACAGCTTCATTTACTCATTTGTCATCTTAAAGTCAGACTTGTCAGCTTCAGGTCTCTGAACCCAAACACAGCACTGGCACTTCATGCACTTGCCCCTGAGGAGAATGTATGACTAACACAACTTTTAAGGATACCTACACTGTGCTATGAGACATGGGATTCACTCTTGTCGGAAATTCTGCACTGAGAGGGATTTAATTTTATCTTTTATAAGCAACTCTTGGCAAGTGTCTTTATCAGCACTGGAACAAAGAAACTGTGGAAGATGGAAAAGGAAAGACAGAAAAAAATTGGTAATATTAATGGTAATATCTAGCAAGAAACTAAATTCACATAAAACTATAAAGTCTAGAGATCATGGTCTTTCAGCTACAGAAAAGGAAACTCTACCCTATTTAGAACAGTGGAAGTAAATCTATTCTATCCCAGGAATTGAGAGGAAAAGAGAGTTGAGGTGAGGATTCAGAGGAAGCTATTTGGCAACCATCCCAGAGAACTGCTAAGCCCTCTCCTTCCATCCCTGCCTGAAGCCCCAACCCACCAGATCACAAAGAAGAGCTTCCAAGGAACTAACTTATACTCCATAAGTTAAGAGAGAAATCTGGACCCACACATATAAAACAGGAAACAGCGAGGGTGAAGTATACTAGGGTCATTACAGCTGATGGCCAAAAAGATTGAATGTACAGATAGTTTATGGGAGGTGGTATGAAAAGTAGGCAAAAGGCTGTTTATTCTTAAAAAAAACTAAATCCTAAAGTACAGAGCTTAGTTTCTTTGTAAAACACTTTCTTTCTGTGTGGCTTTGTGAAAACCACCCAGTTGCTTTGTGAAAAAGTGTGTGGATGTTTGAGTAGCCAAAGAGGCAACCTGGAAGGGTGGGGAAGATTTTGTGGGTAGAAGCAAGAAAACAAAGAGGTTGAAAAAGAAAAAAAAACTGTGTACATCAGCACAACTGCTCAGATGAATATGAGTATTCCCAATTTGGATGCATAAGGGCTTAAACCAGTAGAATCCAGTTTTCACAAGTTCACAGCCATGAGCAGAGAGACCTCTCTCCAGAGAAGGGAAGAGAGGGGGAGGAGAACAAGCAAGTTAGCCAAGGAAGGCCATCTGTTAAGTGAACTTCAGCTATGAACTCAAGACCTGCCCTTACTAGGCTCAAACATTAATAGAAGTGTCCAGAAAACACCAACAGCCAAGCAGAAAAATTCCTTTAAATCAACAAAACTGAAAAAAGCCCATTAAAAATGGAGGTGTCTTATTTAAAAATAAATGCTATAGCCACTTAGTCACAAGTTAGATACAAAATAAACCTTAAAACCAACTCCAAAGCAAAGCATTCTTAGTAATTTCAAAGGTGTATTTTCATCAATTAGGAAAAAGTGAACATGCACATGCCAAAATTTCTCCTGGCAGCATTTTTAAAGTTTAGGAAGAAGTATTTTGGAGAGATACAAGAAGAAAAGGGAGTGGGACAAAAAGCCTCCCACACACATAGCCAGCTCTTAGCAGAAAGGGAGAAAACAGCAAATCTCAACATCAGCTCCAGATTTCAGGCAGCAGAATGTCAGGAAACATGAGAAACTGGACGGCCATAACCCTTACCACTACACTTTGTGGTACACCATCAAACTTCCTTTCCCACAGAAAGAAACATCACCACTGCACTGCAGGTGATAAAGACAGGTTCATTCCTTTCCTCACCTTGGTGTCCAACTCTTAACAGCATCACATACAACAAGACAAACCTCAGACTAAAATAGTCTATTTTGAACGAAGGTTTCAGTACTACGGATTCAGCATTTAGTAATAAGCAGGAAATAAAAGGGAGGAATGCCTGTCCTCATGGGACAAATCTGTAATGTCCTTAATCAGGCAGGGACTTCTGGAGGTCATGAACTACTCAGAGCAAGACTAACTTGAAAGGTGGATAGCAGCACCCATCAGGGTTGGAAGGTATCCAAAGATGGACACTTCATGGCACCTCTGGGTGATCCTTTTCCAGCTTTAACCAAAATGATAGTGACAAAGCTTTTCCTTACATCCAAGTGTCATTTTCCCTGTTGGACATGGCATACATTGCTCTTTCATTGTGTACCTCTGAGAAGTGTCTCACTTGTCTTCTCTCAAAACCCCCTGTGGCTGGTGGACACCGCCACCCCCCTGCACTTCTCTTCTCCAGGCTGAACAGGGCTAACTCCCTCCAGCTTTTCTCAGAACACCACGTGCTACAGCCCTCAACTATCCCAGAGACTTTTTCCTAATGATTACTAGTTCACAGATACACTAAAATTCGCAGAGAGCTCTTCACAGCTAAATAAGCTTGCCAGTAAGATCATTCTGAAGTCAGCAACCTTCCTTCTTTGACATTCCCTTTAGATATAGTATGTTGCTGCCATTTCCCTCAACATGAAGTATGTATAGTTTCACAGTTTTATCTATAAATGGTTAAACACCGGGAATGTAAACCAAACCTCCTCTACCCCCCAAAAAATTCACGATATATTTAACATGTACAATATCCACACCACCAACTACTTGGTTCTGCATTTTTGTCAGATTTTACAGTTTTCAGGATGTATTTGTACAGTCGTTTCTTTAGTATGAATGAAAGAAGCTTGCATCAGTAATTATGTGACTCCAGAAACTATGGTGTCCAACAAAAGAACAAGTGAAATGATTACTGAAGAAAAAAAAAAAATTAAAATCAAGAATTGAGAGGAATTCCCTTGATAGTAAATGAACAGTGTCCTCCCTGCTAAAGGACAGGCAGAAGAAAAGCTAAAATACACTTCTCTGATATCAAAATTGATAGAAATACTAATGACCTAAAAAGAAAAGGCACAAAGACTGAAAACACCACTTTCTGAGAGAGATTACAAAATGCCAGTCATGGGAAAGCCCTCCTTCCACTCCCACCAGAGCTGCTAATCTCCCATTTAATCCTCCCCCTCTCCCTCATTTTGTAAAATAAATTATGAAGCCAGAAAGAGCCAGTGTAATCATCTAAGTCTTTATCTCTTTGATAGAACAAGTCAGAGGATTGCAATGAATTATTTCTTTTGAGTTAAGGCTTATGTGTTTTTGCTTTTTCCAAAAGGGAAGAAAAAACTCCCCTGTCAATCTTGATTGAAATGTTTCCAGGGAAGGAAGTTCTACCCTCAAATTAATGTTTTTGTCCTCATGCTGATTGCTACCATTTTGTTTGCTTTCGATTCCAGTTCTGATGGGACTTGGCCTGGCAGGCTCTTCCAGCTTTAACATTGCATGGCTTAATTTCACTGCTTAGATAAGGGAAAGCTCTCAGAGACTACAGCTGAATAAAACTAACTTCCCTTCCAAACTCCCAGAGTCCACAAGTGATATTATTGCCCAGCCCATCATGTTGATGTGTCTCTTCTAGGAATCCTGCTTTCCCCCAGTATCTGTTCCACTGTGAAAACTAGACATAAATACTATTCTGGCTGCAGTCACATCAGTCCCAAAGTGATATTTGTATATGCCTCTGTTTTCTAAACCCATTGGTTACCATGAGACCCATTTACCACACATTAAATCAGATTAAAAAATTTAAATTGGATTAAAAAAATCTCACAGTAGATAATCAAGACCTTTTCAGAAATGATGCTTCTTAAAATAGTGTTTCTTGATCACATAAATGTAACTTATATGCCTTTTTTTCTACATGTAATATGTTTCTATATATAATTTTTATATCTGTCTATAATGAAATAAATACTGTTTTAATGTACAATAATATTTAACCTAGATTAATTTTCTACCTGTGCCTGACCTTTTGTTTTCTAGACATTTAATTCATTAATAAAAATGCTAAAATACAAACACATTTGAAAAAGAATGGGCATGAGCAGAGCTTTATTATAGCTCAGTTCTTAAATCACAACAAACAAGAGAAGATGTCCAAATATTCTCTCTTCCCTCCCTTCTCTCACTTCCAATGCAGAATTTGTTATCTCTAAAGCAATCCTGGCAAATATCTGATCTGTTTTTAAAGCTTTTAGCATAGGAGACATCTCAAACTGTCAAAGCACTTTATGTCAATATGTAGCATCTTCACACGCAGCAAAGTTTTTTGTTTTACTTGGAATAACTCATTTAAATCTCCTTTGCTAGGACTGTTCCCTTCAGAGGTTGCATTTTCTAGCTGTTGATTATTCTTGCTGCTGTCATCTGGAATTTCCAGTTGCCTGCACTTTTCTCGATGTTCGGTGTCAGAAGTGAACATGCTGCTCAGCTCCCGCCTTACCTACAGCTGAGAGAGCAGAACCGTATCATCCTGCAGACCAAGTTTCATCTCAGACACTTCACCCCTCCTCTTTCCTTCAGGCAACAACACAGTTGACTCATGTTCAGATTTATAAACAGAAGTAAACTATTACTAAATTTGTTTTCCATCTCTAAATATCCAGCTGAAAATAAAATCTTTGATGTCTGTTGCCAGCAACGCGCTCGATGCCTGCCTGTAACCTTTTTACATGCTCTTGTTCTAAAGCAGATTCCATTTCAGCTGTCAAGAATTCCAAGGCTGGAACAATCAGGAGCTCGGATGGTTGATTTTCAGACATATCAAAAGACCACTTTCTTAATAAATAATAAAAAAAACCAGTGCAAAGCAGTAGATGTAGACCATAAACACTTCTTGCTTGAATCTCAATTGCATGTATGGGTGAAGGAGCAAGCTTCCATTTTGTTTACCCCCAACATACCAAGTCCACATGGACAATATCTGCTATTTCTTCAGGAGAAAGAAAATCTACCATCAAAATGAAACAACAAAGAAAGAATGGAGTAAAACAGCTACTGATGGCAAATACAGTATTTTTAAAAAACCAACTCAAGTGTCACACAGTACAGCAAAAGAAACATGTTTTTTATTTGCCCTCTTCTTTAGAGCTTCAGTGAGGTAGAACATCTTGGAGAACTGACACACAATTAGAAAAAAGAGGCGCCAGCAATGATCAATGTGTCCAGTAGCACACAGAGATTTCTGTCTTTGTAGTAACACCAAATTAGACTGTAAAAACCCAGCAAGGGAGCTACAATCCTCAGGCTACAATCCTCTAAAACATTCCTGGGTTCAGAGAGCTTGTGTTCCTTATGTATAACAACTGTTGTAATCTAAGCTATACTCCCCATGTTTTAGAAATGTGTGTCAATAACATGCACTACAAACTGCACTGCATTACCACTTCACAGAACATATGATGTTTGTATTAAACATCACAATAGTTTTCCAAAAGGGATGCTGCTGTGCAAGAGCAGTGAGATGGCCAGTGAGTTGAGGAGGAGTCAAAAGAAGCATTTTAAATACATGAAGCATTGGGTAGGAGATATATCATGCATCCGTAAGCATGTGCTAGGTTTCATTATTTCCTAATGAAAGAGATGAAAAAAACACTATGAAGAAACTATAGAAGTCTTCATTTTAATAAAAAATATTCCTAAAATATTCCTGTTTTTTTCTAAATGCTGTTGGACAGACAGATAGTGACTGACACAATCTGTTGCCTGAAGCAATTGAATTTATGTCGTTGTTCATCACCTACTAAGGTGTTGTTAAGATCAGCCTAAAGTTCTAACACGGGCTTTGAATTCCTCAAAGTAAATTAGTGCAAGAAACAAACAAAAAACCCCAAAGAAGCTTCTGTTGAATATCCTCCTTCTGAAATGTGTCAGGCAAACATGTTCTATTTTTTTTCCCCTCCTAAGGAAAGTAGTCACAAGAAGCCTTAAGACTACATAAGAATTTACAGAAATAACTGCTGAAGTAATACCATAAAAGGCAGAAATGAGCCATAAAATTAAGAGCTACAAAATGTGACATCTCCATGGTGCCTCCCAAGTAATGATTAATATTTTCCTTGCCTCATATACCCATACAAGTTCTGGAAGCTGCTACAGGCCTAGCAATATCCTTCTTTTCAAAAAGAAATAAAAATCCCAAAATTTTTCTTTCAACTGTTGTAAACCAGAGCAGCATGAAGGAGTTTAAGTGAGGCAGCTCCTGTACTTTGTACACTGAGTGCAGAGGCCATCCTTTAACCATCTTGAATTTCAAGGCTGCTCTCAAGCATTAGCAGCTACACAGTGCAAGTCCTCCTGGTTCTAGAAGGGAACATCATTTAAGAATGCTGGCTCATTTCTGAATTGCTAATTAAGGTAGATTTTATTGAATATGTCCAAATGCAGCATTTTACAGCACTCAAATCTGACAGGAAAGGGAAGTTCTTTTAAACTTTAAGTAAATATTAAGTAAATTAAGTAAATATTATTAAAACCCCCTTTCATTTATAATGAAAGATGCTACTGACTTACATGAGATCAACAGATACGAGTCACATTTTCTGTCAATGAACACAGTTCAGCCTTTTCTACAACTTTATTTTTCACATTTTACTAAACAGTTTTCTACTAAATCATAGTTTTTTAGTTTTCCTTATGTGAACCCATTTCCAGCTGTAGGGTGAAACTGACTTAACCACAGCCAGCATTTCAAAGTCTTTTATGGAAGCAGTGTTATTTTTACCAAGATAAACACTATATAAATTTCTACAACAGTCTTGTCTGGAAACAGCATATGAAAGTGTTCTGAGTTCTATAAATATTTCTAGATGTCCAGCAAATACTCTTTTAAATCAAGTGATTAGATTCCTCTGCCCCCAATCATCAACAACAAGCATTTTTTACAACCTCTTGGCTCATCAGAATTTTCAGGATGCTGTTTGCTTAAATACTACTAAGCCTACTACCCCCAGTAAAGACAAATGAAACAAATCTAGAACTCTGTATGCACGTAAGACATCTTAACATACTTATCTCTTCCGTTACACGCCTCCCACACAATGCTTATAGTGACTCTAACGTTTAGGGTGTGAAGTAAAACAGTGTTAGGATCTTACTTAGAGAATTAAAATTTTCTTAAAATCACTCTGAGTTCTGTTCTATTAGAAAACACCAGTAGGGTTTTTTCACATGGTGAAAGGGCCCAGATTAAAATCTTGCATGTGTGACCTCTTTAATCCAGATTAAACACACATGGTGAACACATGCAGTACAAAAGAACATGCACCCAGCTCACTCTCTGAACCCTTCTTATATTGGTAGCTGGTAAATTAATGCTTTTGAGGAGGACTTACAGAAGTCCCCTTTAATCCCTTCTCAATCAGGTAAGTGTAAAACCACACAGTAAACAACCATCTTCAGTCTTCTAAAGGAGAAGTGGCTGAGATTAGGATAGGAAGGCACAGGCAGTTAGTGACATTACAGCATAGAGATACATTAGTCAGGGTTTGTTTGGCTTTTTTCTTTGCTTTTAAAAATAATATTAGAATTCCTTAATTTGAAAAAAATTCTCTATTTTAACTGTATAAATCAAAAAACAATGGTTATTTCTAAGAAATCTTCACTGGATTTTTCTACTACAACATCCTTCACCATGGTTCACTTCTCTAGATTTGGGAGCACAGGCAACATCTCTCTTCTATGCCTCAAAAACCAGGCAGTGATCAGGCTCCCTTGCAACACACTGTCTTTCCACTCAGCTAGACCAGGTATTGAAGAGGAGATGATTCATGTTCATAAGCACTGCTGGCTGCACTGAAAGAAGGTCTCCAACATGGCTATTTTTCTCCTCTCTGTGTAAAAAGAAAGCCTCATCTCCTCACTTGCACCTTCCCACAGAATGCAAACTTCCCAGGTGCCGAAGCACCAACCACTGGAAGTAGCCTTAGCTGAATGCACCACTTCCCATCCAGGCTGCATCAGGCTTTGAGTGACCTGCTCTAGTGGAAGGTGTCCCTGCCCATGGCAGGGGGGTTGGAACTGGATGATCTTTAAAGTCCCTTCCAAGCCAAACCACTCTGTGCATGAAAGACAACTCGGTTCCCACAGAGTACTAAACTGAGTGCTTTCCACACTGTTATCTGTTAGTAATAACAATGCCTAGTCAAAGAGAAAAGAAAGTATAAAATCTCACCCCGTAAAGATGAGATTAGAGGCTGAGAACATTTTCTTCTCTACGTTGAGCTGTTCTGCCCTCCTACGTCAGTACTCAAATCCTCCATTTATTCTTCCCGCCAAGGACTCCGTGTGTCTCATCCCTCCCATGCAGTGCAAAAATAGCTGTTGCTCCCTAAGAACCACGTGCCCAAAAGTCTGCCTGCCTTTTCCAAATGTATCTTGTGAAATTCCAGCTGGTCTAACAGAAATATTATGCCTCCCTATATAACTTGTTGTCACAGTGAGACAACATACCTACAAACACTACAGTTACTGCCCCTCTCTGCCTGCGTTTTCCCTTCCTTCATCCTCACTTCTTCCACAGAGAAAGAAATGGCACATTCCAGGGTATCCAGGTTTTAAAACTTTAGCTAACATTTAAAGTCAGAGATTAGACTGCTACATAAAAAGCTGTAATTTATTTGCTTTACAGGAAAAAGGTAGAAACTGCTCAGACTGCTTGCCAAAGGCCTTCTGCTCCTTGATACCTCAAATATCAGCAGGCAATTTGGCACCAGCAAGAGTTAAAATGCACAGAAATGTGGGATTAGAAAGTCCCCATGGCCGTTAAGTTCAGGTTTCTGATCAATCACAGACCATCACAGTAACAGCTCTGTAGTCCACCAAAATTGGCAGTATAATCAACTACCATTGATTATGGACACAGAGGGATTTTGCACTGGTCTCTCTGCAAGTAGCAAAGGAGGACCGTGCTGGAACAAGTTCAGAGGACTTGCTCAGGCCACAGAGGTGATCAGAGGGCTGGATCACAGGCTGAGAGAGTTGGAATTATTGAGCCTGGAGAAAAAAAGACTCTGGTTAGACCATAGAGCAGCCTTCCAGTACCTAAAAGGGGCCTGCAAGAGAGCTGGAGAGGGACTTTTTACCAGGGCATGCGTGGAGACAGACAAGGGGGAATGGCTTTAAACTGAAAGAGAGAAGGTTTAGATTAGATTTTAGGAAGAAATTAGATCCTGTGAGGGTGGTGAGACACTGAGAATGGGTTGCCCAGAGAATCCCTGGAAGTGTTAAAGGCCAGGTTGGATGGGGCTCTGGTCTAGTGGAAGATGTCCCTGCCCATGGCAGCAGGAACTAGAGCATTTTTAAGGTCTCTTCTATGATTCCATGATGTAGCTCTCCAACAGCCTCAGCAGAAAAGTGGCTCAGGTTTGTGTACCCAGATTACAAAAGTGTAGGTCTCCATTTTCTCCCAAGCAACTCATTCACATCCCAGAGAAGACAGCATGCTCCCTGCAGAGCCAGGCTGGTTTCTCATCTCCCTGCCCTTTGGAAGAGGTGGTTGGCAGCTGTAGCTCCAAGCAGGGTCTCTACCACTGCTACCAAGCAAGAGTCACTCCAAAAATATTTTAATACTGAACTCTCTCCCCATCGACAACTAGGCTTAGTACTAGGAATCTGCCACCATCTGTAAGTCTCAGAGCTGTGCCTAGGGCTTGGTTTCTGCTCTGATCACAGAAGGTCAAAAACACCTCACCTCTGCCAAGGACATAGTGGCCACCCATCAAAAGCTAGTTTCCCTGTTAATACACTCTATGGAGAGCATTCTTCAGTTTTGGCTCACCTGTGCAGGATTTACAGCCTCTGAATGTGAACTGATGCATCACATATAAGTCATGAGCTTCTAGTTTCAATTCAGATAGAGGACAAGCAGAGACTTTAAGCTTCAATTGAATGCTTTCATCAGTCTACTTACATTTATTTGCCCATGCAAAATTGTCAGGCAGCTTTTTCATTTGCTGCAGGACAGTCATAATTACCTGTAAACCTTAAGTCCTTATATAGGTTTTAATTAAATGTGTTTATAAACTGATTTATAAGATTACAGACAACATCTGAATCTCCAGGAAAGCCCTTAGGAAGCATTTAGTAAAGTAAGAGAATTCACAAACAAAAACACACCTGGAAAAAGCTAGATAACTGAATGCTTTGGCAGGCCCCCAACAATTCTTTTACTGGTAGTGATCAACATCCACCACAGACTCTGATTTGTCATCTACTACTTTCAAAATAATGGGGCAAATCCATTAGCCTCAAATACCATCTTAAGCAAAAAATTCATTCAAATCAAGCTTCCAGAAAAACTGATTTAGGAAATCTACTCGTCTCCATTCTTGTCACCACCAAAAGTTTATGCTTTAGAGTAATGACGTGACAAAATAAAGTACTTGGTAGTTATAGTTATTCTTGATTAGTCCAGAGATAATATGTAAATTAATTCAATTTAATGAGGTACAGGGCCATCACAATCAGCTAGGCATAACTTAGTCAATATGCAATCAAGAGTCCTCATAAACAGAAGTTTCATCATTTAAGTTAGACCAGCTTGTCCTTTGATGGATGTAGCACACATCAGCCTGCACAGGAACTACAGTTTTTATGTACAAAATAACCTACAGAGCAGCAAACCCTGCACATCCTACTCATCCACTAGGGAAGAATTAGACTAGCAGAGAACTGACAGCCATCAACATATTTAGTAACCAAAGCCTGGTTCTGTCCTCCTACTCTGCTGCGCTTCCTGTTCCTACCCTCACATGACAGATGTCATCATTCAGTATTGCCAGGCTTGCTCCACCTCCATCACTATTCCCGCTCTCTTTTCATCCAAGTTCTTATTTCAATACACCACTTAAGTAAAAATGTACCCAATGGACACCTTTGGAGAAGATTTCCAGGTCTGTGCAGCATCAACAACAGAATGCAGTGAGAAGTACCATGCATCTGTCTTTTATTTGGCTTGACTAATAGTTGATGACCATCGTATTTCTTAAAAGAGAAATATGTTTTCAAGTATGTTTGATCAGTGATGTGTGACCCTTAATTTTTGCTTTGCAGTTGATTTTCTACCAATTGCCTTATATTTTCCTGCAGAGGCTTAGAGATGCTAGGAGTATACACAGTTCATACACAAGAGACTTTTGAGGGAAGAGGAAGCCTTCCAAGTTTGTTAACCCCTGAAGTAATGGCTTTTAACTGTTTATGGACTACACTTACTGCAATTGTGAAAAGCAAGGAGTTTTTCTGTTGTTGTTGTTAATCAGCTTATACTGGCATTAGAAATATCAGAATCTTTACAGAAAAAAACCTTCAAATGGGTTAAAGACATACCATTAAAAAGAGAATCCTGGAGAACTTCAACAGCAGGTAAGTGGTCCAACCTCTTCAGCAAAGTTACAATGACTGTCTCCAACTCCACAAGCCTGCATGAGCTTGCTGTACTAAAACAGCCTCCAGGATAGTCCCTGTTTTTAACTTTCAACTGTTAGGTAAAAGTTGGAAATAAGGAACACCACAGTGTCACCACCACTTTGCTAGCTCACCAAGGACCAGCTGGCAGGTGGTCCCACAGGGTATAACCTAAAGGTCCTCTGCTGGAATCAAACACCTCCAGGAACCAGTTAACTTGGCAAGATTTGTGAAGAGTAGCAATGAATGAATGAATGAACTCTAAGACGCTCGGTTCCACATAAGCATAATTAATGTACCCAACTATGAAGCATAAGACTGACATTATCTTGGAAAAACTCCAGGGGTCACAGGCACAGGAAAGGAAGCTACAGAAGGAGCTACTGTATTTGCTTAATAAATCTATTGCACAGACTGCTGTCAGTGGATTTTGTTCCAAGAAACTACACAAACAAAACAGTCTTTACAGACAGAAGGGAGTGAAAGGGGTGGGAGAGGCGAGAAGGATTCAATCTCATGATCGCTAACAAGGCTGAACAGCTGAAACAGTCATGGACAATGTCTGTGGAACTCATGGATTTCCTGAATTATTGTGACAAACCTCAATTTCACAACCTGAAGGAGAAAACGACCACTTCTTTAAGAAACCAAGTCACAGTTTGTCATTTAAACATGAGGTTGTATTTAAACAGAAAACAAACTTTTTTTGTTGAGGCATTTGCACTCTTTGGAACACTTTTCATCATTTTCCATGATGGGAGTCATTCACATGTTGTCTATAATTGCTTTTTTAGTAAAATAAATGAATCAAATTGTATACAATCTGCTTTCCTATAAGATCACTGGAGAACTGTAAATATACACTAAAGTCTGATTTTTCACACTACCTTTTCAAACCACTTTAGTTTAGCTAATAGGATTTTAACTGTGCCGTCTTTGCAAGGAAGCATAAATGTTAAGAACAAAAAAAGAGATGTCTTTAGCAGAAATTCTCCTAAGTTTAAGACTGTATACAATGCAAGTGTAAGGATGCCTTAAGATTAAACAAAAATAGTATTCCTAATTCTGATTTAGGAATATGAAAAATGCCAAAGGATAACCAGTTCTTCTTATATCCTTCAGCTATGCTGCCTTTCCATTAAATTTAATTAATATACCCCAAAAAGCGTTACTTTCATATAAGACTGTCTGGACAGTAATCGTGGAAACAGAGCATTAGGTAAGATATTTACACAGGGTAATACTTGCTCTTTCAAAGTTGTCCTGAGGAGACATTTTAGACAGGACTCTGAGATGACTCAGTAGGATGGCAAAATTCCCTCTACTGCCAATTATTAATTAAAGCTTATTCTAGAGAATTAAGCTGACATACAAGTGTCACTTGTAACTCAGAAACTCCTTGCAACTAGGCCTTGGCACATGATTCTGGAGCTCATTACCTTCCAAACAGGCTTAATTATTTTGCAGAAGTACTTTTTTTCTTTCACTTACTGCTTTTAAGGAAGCTCAGT
The DNA here is from genome assembly GCA_013400515.1 of Erpornis zantholeuca. Classification (NCBI taxonomy): domain Eukaryota; kingdom Metazoa; phylum Chordata; class Aves; order Passeriformes; family Timaliidae; genus Erpornis; species Erpornis zantholeuca. Next base: position 243,865 of record VZTN01019487.1, on the reverse strand, counting down.
ATTACTACCCCATTATTCTTCTGTTTGCAACAAGAACTTGGCCTTCAGGAAGAGCATCAGGCAACTCTGAATTGTTAAGAGTCACTAAAAAAAGTGGCAGTAGTAATTAGTAATCACATTTTCAGATAGATAGATAGATGTGTGTGTGTGTATTTGGATATGTACAAGCATATGAGTATAGATGGAGACAATACATATATACATATAAATTTTAAAACATGCACCTTACCGATAAACCCCTGCAAAAAAAACAAAACAAAACAAGACAAAACCAAAATTCCCACTCCATAAACTCTTAATCTCACACCATCCTCCCCCCAGCTTTCCCTTTTCCACATCTACCAGGATACACTTAAAGCATCTGTAGATGTCAGAATAGCACACCCCTGGCTCCTTCAACACATAACGCTGACCCACTTCACAGCAGAAAGCTAGTGAAACAGGCTCCAAATATTTCACTCTGCAGCTGGTCTTTAAGCCCTAATAACCAAGGGAGGTTGAAGTCACTCTCTAATCTCCTAATGTGTAAGAATCAACAGAGCTCCCCTTTGAGCAGCCAGCCTACGCCGGAGCACAGAACAGATTGTGTCAAGTGACAGCTGCTTTCTGGCAGAACACGCAGGCTCCCTACCAAGAAAGGGAGGCAGGAAGCATCACTCAGCTGAGGAAGAGGTTGCCAGATATTAAAAAAAAAAAATAAATTATACAGTCATTTGAAGAAGACCCATGCAGCTCTAAAGAGTTGCTGGCATATACCCTGAACATACACACTCTGTTGCCTTCTCTTCACCTCTCCTCTGTTCCTTGCCTTTAGCAGGAAGAAAGTTTCCCACAAGGACTATTTGCCTATGTATCTGAATGGTGCTTCAGGTATTATGGCTGCTCTACAGAGAGAAATAATAAAGGACTGTCAAGCTCTCTAACTGGTTAAACCAAGTTTGAAATTGAACATGTCATACAGATACTCGCTTTTCTTCAGAAAAGAATTAGTTGTAAGAAAATGAGCTGTAGTCTGGTGATTGATCATGGATATTACTGTGTGCATATACACATGTACAAACTCCTGGAAGCACATTTCTTTCAATTGTGTCAGCATGCAAGAACAAGGCACGGAATAAAAAACGGTTTCATGACTCCATGTTCTGACCAGCTTGTACAAGTATTTTAATTTCGAAGTATCCACTAAATACAGCTTAAGACCAGTCACGGCTCAGTTCAAGTAAGAGGTTTCTGAAGTCACAGTAGCATTTTTTTTCTGGGTGCCTACAATGTTCTGCAGCACAAGGTTAGAATTTTTTTTTTTTTAAGGCTACATTTTCGAAAATAAGTTGCCAGAAGAACACATTTGTACTTCTGGATGCATTAGGTTCAAAGATGAGGGAAAATATTCAGCCCAAGCACCTTTTCCACCTCTGTTAAAGAAAAAGAAACAAAAACCTCCCCAAGACAATCTCAGCAACAAAGCAGCAACTGATTTTTTCAGAGGACTATTTAGATATTAGGGCTACAACACTTGACAAATTTGCATTCATATCCTTTAGCTGTATGATTTAAGCCCTTGTTAGCTGGATTTCAGTCCTGCTTAAAAACTTTGTCAGTATGTTAGACATACAGCAGGCTAACCACTAACTGCTTTGTCAAATCCACATTTATGTGTAAGCATAACATACAGACAACATACAAACCCTATGAGGGGATTTTTACCAGTTAGTTTCAGCAGGATGAAGAAAGGACTAGAAAAGGCTATGGAATTGAGCATTTTTAGAGGAAATGTACTGTACAGGTTGACAGATCATAGGATATTCTGAGTTGAAAGAGACCCACAGGGATCATGAAGTCCAACTCTTAAGTGAATGGCCCATACAGGAATCCGATCCATAATCTTGGTGTTATTACCACTATGCTCTAACTAACTGACCTAGGCTGGCTTTTCCTTTGAAAGAAGGTCATATAAATCAGACTCAAAACTAAACTCATAATAGTATATGGTCAGTGAAGAATGTTAAACTGCAGACTGCATTCTTAAAAGAACTCGAAAATGGCAAATGGGTGTAACGTAAATACACCAGACATTAACAGTTCAATTTGTGGATGAAAGAGAAGTCCAAGCCCCTAAGAATAAACATACCTACAAACTGATCTGATAATAGGAAGGGTTTTTCAATACAAGATAATACTAATAAAACAGGAAAGATGGTTGCAAAATCTGTTCTTGCAAGAGTCCTGATTACATAATGAATTTAGGAGATTATATAAATTATTGTCTTTACTACTTCCTCTAGTGCTTTACATTCCATTTACCAGACAGAAATAGCATGCAAGGAGTTAGTAGCAGGTGTTCCACTTTGCTGTGCTGCAGCAGTGTCCCACTTGGCCACCACTGGCCACACACCAGCAGTGGGGCACCTCTGTAGAGCCAATGCTCCAGCCCACAGGACAACTCCAGAGGTGAGGCACAGCTGGAGCACATGAACGGATTCAGAATCCAGCGCTACGTAACCAAAAGCTGCTGCTTCTGAAATGTTAGTGGCTGGACAGACGTGATCCATTGCAATTACATGATGCTCTTCTAGTTTTGCATCTGTGTTCATGAATGCACTGCAACTCAGTGCCAGATTGCAACTATTCTCACAAATATTCCTTTCTACCCAGAGACCAAGTGCTTTTAAAGCTGGTCTCTGGTCAGGATCAGGCTAGTTCAGTTACTATTCTTAATTCTGTGTCCCTATTACACAAGCCCACACAAATACTTCAGCCCAGAGCCAGGAATTCCCCTTCATTTTCCATCACCTCAGCCTGTACCATCTGGTAAATAAAAATACAGAGTCTCTCATCCTAGAGGAGCAGCTTATCTAGACAAGGGTTATAACACCTTCTTGTTACATGTCCAGCCTGTGGAACTTCAGTCTCATCTGCCTTCCTGTTTCACCTGGGAAATTCTTGTTTTCTCCTGGCTGGGCCTAAACCTTGAGATGCCTCCAGAGCAAGATTTTTGACAGCAGGTTCATAGTCAATAACGCAGTTCATCTCACAAAGAACCAGGGGTTGGCCCTGCTGTCTTGTCCTTGCAAGACTGCAACAATAAGCAGCCTCTTATTGGAATGTTTACAGAACTAACAACCATAGAAAACTGACTTCCACCATTCTGGACCTGAGAAGGATTTATACTAACACAAAGCAGTCTTTAAGACCATATACCAATAATTTTTTAGGAAATTAATAATGGCTTTTGTCACATAATACGTCGGTCTAACTGCACAGTGAAATAGGGGAATGTTAAGGGCTTTTTTAAATGGCCCAAAATCTACTCTCACAGTTAACAGCTATTCAAAAATATAATTACAAATTTCTCATAGTCAAGTAGAGCTTAAAGGTATTTTTTCCACTACTGCTTTTCACAGATCTCAAGATCACAAAGCTTTTACTCCAAACTTAAATGCTAAGGTATTGAACTTGCAGGACAGTGGTGCTTAACAGAGGAACTCGTATGTCTGAACGACTGCAAAACAAGAGCAAGAGAGCAGTCTAAAAGTGACTTTGCTATATTTAGGAATAGCACAATCAATACAATACAAACATCAACTCCACAAATATAACTCGGGTTAGTCGCCAATGCCTGGAGCCAGCACATCTGCAGAGAAAAAAAAAAGTAAATAAATAAATAAAGAAACAGTTAAATCACTCTGATAACATAAGGGGAGAGAACCTAATAAAAGAATTTGCCAGACACAGAAGAAATGCTTTCCTTCTTTTGGGGGAATTTCCCAGATTTCTACACAAGTTTAGCCATCTCTTAGCTGTTCTTCGCATGTTTGCTTTGATTTTGCTTTAGTTACTGTGAGACTGTTAAGCAGCCAAAAACATTAAGGTGGTATCACACACAGGCACAAAATGACAGGAAAAGAAAAAAAGTGGCAATCTAACAACCTCTACTGACAAAATAACTGACTGTGCAGCTCAGAGGGAAATGTTGCATTATAATCTGGATGCAATCAAATCTCTGGTGGGTTTGTAAATCATTGCTAAGAATAATCTGTCTGGTTGTTTACACTATTTAGAAGAATACTGGTGTCAACACCAAAAGTTTGATTTCCATGTTGGCCTGAACTCTTTCTTCTGTAACTGTTTGCAGACAAAATTTTGTCATCTCTATTAGTCAGACCTTCTGGAACAGTCAAACACTGAAGTTATTAGGTCTCCACAAATCACAAGTGATAACTCCCATGTAGAAAAGGAAGAAAGAGAGTATCTACCACCAGACTGAAAAACACCCATGGAAACAGTACTGTGGGGTTTTACATTTACTGTGTTACTGACTTCTGCATGGTATATGTGCTATTCATGATGATAAATCCTACCAATGTACGTGGCCACAGAAACTGACTACTACAGTTTGGATGTGGGGTTTTTGGTGGGTTTTTTTGGTTTGTTTTCTTTTTTTTTTGTTCGTGTGCTTTTTCAAAACAAAAAGTTATACAGTATTAACCTCTAGCAGATAGTTTTAATGTTTGCAATTTTATCCACTGGAAGGAAAGGGAGGGGAAACGACAGTTGAAGGCATCTGTTTCCAAATGTTTGATTGGATATGGTTCAAAGAGTCTGCAGTCCAACTCTTCAAGAAGAGGTGCTCTTATTAAATAATAAAAGTCCTTTGTATATGATTGTGCACCTGCTCTTTTCAGTGGAAACCACATTCATACTGTTCTTCACTCCTTGATGTCTCTGAGCCAGAGCAACCAAGAGTGAGGAGTCTAAAAGGTGCTCCCAAAATGCAACACATATAAATCCATTGCTGTGGGTGGTTGGGAATGACTAATTCAGTGCATTTAAAATTAGTAATTGTACTTACATGCTCTGAGTTTGTAAGGACACATTTTTTTTGTTGCTGCTATTACAACCAAACTAAATTTAACGTGGAATCAATTTTTGTTGTTGCTGCCATTACATATGAACCACATTTGATAGGAAATCAGGAAAACAAATATAGGTACACTCCTATCTTCATTATCTCCATTCATCCCTGAACATTTAACTCACGTTGCTATAATTTATTTCGGTATATAGATGGATGTTTTTTTATAGCCACTGGATCAAGCTTCAATGCTTAGGACAAAAGGCTTTTGAACCTTAGTTGTCTCTGAGTAAGATTTGGAAACCTTGCCATCTGTAGCCTCTACCTCCTCCCACTGAAGTGAACCCCTACATCCAGGGCACTGTGTTCAAACAACCAAAAGCCACCCACATTGCTTCCTTCTATTTCTCACTTTTTGAACCATAGTAGTATGAGTAGAATACCAGAGAGAGAACACAAGTATTTCCAAATACTCAGAAGGAGGCTCTTCTCAAGAGCCTTTATTAGTAATCCAGCTCAGCTCCCACTGAAATTACTGGGACTTCTGTCACTCTCTTGGGAAAAAAATCAATGGCTCAACTAAGGAAATGCTACATACTTCTGCAAAAGCTTTCCTGAGAGGCCAGTGAAGAGTTTCATCTAATCCTTCCCCTGATGCTGTTTGCTTTTTTGCTTCTTCAAACATTACCCAAAAGTTCTGACATCACCCACATGCCATAGCCACTTTCTTCTTACAGCAAAGGAAGAAGAATTTTTTTCCTCCAGTGAGGAATTACCAAGGGAAACAACTGATGAGCATTTCAAATGAAGACAATACTTGGTGAAGAATTATCTGATGAGGTTTACTAAGCCCTAGAATAATAAAACCAATCACTCAAGACAGATTTCAGAGTTATAGCACTTGTTAATTTTAAGCATAATTAACTTGTGAAACTCATCTGGCCTAAGAAGCCATGATACAACATGTTTTAGCATGCAACAACATGGAGTTGTGGCTGTGTACCACAAGTAGAGCCTAAATGCAAAAAGACAACACACAAACTTATTTTTAAATCTATTTCAGAGAAACTGTCTGAGGACATAGGTAAGAGGGTATCTGTATTCATTTTCATAGTTCCTCACATGTAAGAACAAACTTTTAAAACAGTTTTGTTTATTTGTTTAGTTCAGAGAATTCCTGTGAGGGAGACTAGTATTTATAACAATGCTAGTCAAAGTATTCAGTCTCTATTCCCAAGATCATCCCTCCAACTGAGAAAAGCAAGAAACAAAAAGTCCCATCTGCGAAAACCAGCCCAAATTGTTTCTATTGTAGATTTCTTTTGAAGTCAACGATACTGAAGCCTTGGGCAAATGCTTACCAACCAGGTCCCCTATTTTAGTTTTCCAAATAGCTATCCAAACAAGGTTTTGAGCTTTATAAACAACAAAGCCTTTACAAAGAGAGTATGCTTTAAACTGATCCAGCTAAATTATGAACAAGATCACATATTACTCATGTGCTGCCTTTCAAAATGCAACAGCTGAAACTTTTGATTCAGATTTGGAAGAGCAGGGCTTACTGGTGCTCAAGGGGAGGCCCCAGGCAGTAATGCTTATTTTCTCCTCCACTTTATTTTATAAATGCATCTGAGGATCACTGACTGGACGAGCAACTATGGAAAACAATCAATACCCATCATCACCACACACAACACAAACACTAGAAACACGCACATAAATCACACATACGGTTCCTATGACACAGGTCCTTCAAAGTGAGAGTCTCTGTTTACACTCAGTACAACTTCTATCCATCAGAGCAGCTTATGAGCACAACAAGCATTTAAAGCTGAAAATGTTCTTACCCTGAAAAAAATAACCTGCTATTAAGCAAGGCAGCAGATAACTCTGCTATTGATTTGGTCAGAACAATCCTCTCAGAAGCATTCACGTAGTGGCTTGGTTTTCAGAACTTGGGGAAGAGAAATTTAATTTTCATAGGCCTTAAACACTTATTAAGTTTCTAATTCTAGGACTCAACCTTCCTTCCCCACTCCCTTAAGAGCTTTTTCAAAATGGAAAGTATGGACCGCAAATTTCTTTTGCAGAAACTTTCTAATGGAAACACCAGCTTCCTTGCACACCCACTCAGATGTACACAAAGTTGTGGCAACTTGTCATAGAGGAATTTCACAGCACCACATATTTCTTTCGCCATCTCCCTCAACCACATTAGTTAACTTTACTCTGTGCTCTAAAAATTTCTGACATTAGAGACCTTTTAGAAGCTAAATTAAATTACATTAGAAGCTAAATTAAATACTGAAATATATTGAAGTACTGTAGTTTTGTTGAAAACTGCACATTCTTCTGGCTATTTTTGGAGAACCAGAGATGAAAAGTACAAAAGCCTGGTTTTGGGCTAATGCAAAAAGAAAAAAAAAGCCTGCTCCTGCATTAAATTTTCTTTACCCTTTTTCAGATGAATTTAAGACAATGGAAATAAGCTGGATACTGTATGAGTTCCTTCCCAGATAGGACACTGACAACTACTTACTATACAGTCAGCAGGACCTACCAGCTCCTCATTGATTCTATTTAATTCACCATGCTATAAGAGTGTGCACACCCTTCATGCTTTACAACGGAAAACCTAGATTAAAAAAATGTAAAATCCCCCAGGAGCATCCCAACAGCAGAAGACAAAGTTTAACTCAGCCACATTGGTAAAATTAGGTAGGCAATTTTGGTGCATTGCTTTTTTAGTTATTTGCCTATCAGAGCATACCTTCCTTAAAATATATTTACATTTTTTCCCCCTGAAAAGTTCAACCCACTCACACTGTATGGTTTTTATTGCTTACACACAAAGAAGTATCTGGGAGTAGTCTGCCTTTGGGTATAGAGATACTTTGGAAATCAAATCAAAGTGAGATCTGATATTGGGGTGTGTATATATATATCTGGAGAGAGAGAGAGAGTGTGTGTGGCTATTATTCACACCTTGCTATGATAATATGACTTGGCAAATACAGAGGGTCAAATGCCTCTGCTCCCCCACCCTCCATATTGTGCTGCTATAATTGGTCACCAGCAATGTGACATAGAAAAGGTTTGTACATTCGTGCTCAGCTGGCACGTGTCCAGGCGAGGCCTGGGGAGGGAGAGCTTCCCAAGAGTCCCTGCTAGACACACACACTGGGAAGAAAGCCTGCAAGACTGAAGATTAACAGTCTACAAAAAAAAACCTCCACCACCCAGACTGTGCTGGCCAGCCGAAAAGCTCGTCCCCAGATTTCGAACCAGTCTGTCAGACACCAGACCTGGCAGCGCCTGAGGCCAGCAGCAGCTCTGTTTCCAGGCTGCTTAGATAACAACTGTGCAGCCAAGGGATGGACTGGGAGAAGTTATTTTAAGTTGCAATTGCTAGTTCATATGTTATCAAAAGAGCCGGATGAGCACAGTCATTGCTGCTAATAGCTTCCTTTTCTCTTCTGAAAGAGCCACAATAATTTTAGTCATGACAACTAAAGGCAAAGTAAATAGCACCAGGTGAAGAGTTAGGTGAACACTGCAGCTGCTAGCACCTCAGTGAACTCCAGTACCTCCCATTCTTTTTTCAGGCAGTCCTACTGAAAGAGGTCTGAAGTGCATCTCTGTTTTTTTCTCCTAGAAGTACCTAACCAGCCTCTTTCTTACAGAGGATCCAACAAACCCACCATGTAGTGGCAGTGCTCAAGATAAAGGACTGCTCAAGCAGCCCTCTCTCTTCAGCTGAGGGCTGGGAAGCCTCAAATGCACACAGAGGGTGGCAAAGTACTTCACACTTTCAATCACTGAGTGGCTAGGAAAAGTGCTAGAAATCACAGCAAGAAGGAAAAGCAGCACTACTGCACATCAGGTGAGGCAGAGCTTCAGAAGGGGTGAGCAGCAAGTCAAAGGAGCACGAGGTATTCTCCCTTTGCTACACACAAACTAATTCCAGTATGAGAACAAACACTAATGCCAGAGCAAATATTAAAAGTCATTGCCATAGCACAGAATATTCTTCAGCAGGAAATGTTAAGTGTTGAAGGACAGCCTGACCTTGCCACAAGTTCATCTGAAACCGTAAGGCTGAGTGAGGAAGTTGGGTATAAGTAAGTTTTTACTTGCATGAATCCTTACACAGCTACACCTTGGCAATGGATTTCTCTTAGATCAGTCACACAGCCATTACCCAACAGCAGAGACTGATCATCATAAATTTTATGCTCCCATACTGGTGGCACCCACAGTTTAGAAACAATGGTCCCATCAATCCTCCGGATCCACTACTGGCTACCAAATACAGTATTTTCTGACAAGTATTTATTGAAATTAATTTTAATGAGATTTTATAGACCAGCTGCAATCATTTACTCCAGCTTTTCAGACTACTATGACTTTTAGAAGTTAGACATTATTTTACTTTATTTTATTTATCATTGAAAATTTCACATGTTCTGAAAGAGTATATATGGTACCCATTCACCACTAAGAGGTAAAGAACTGTGTGCTTTCCTCTTTTCTAAACCAGGTTCTGGAATATTTTCTTACAATTTTGGTAACAAATTATTGCAGAAGCTGTTGTGATAGTGATGTTTTGTCTTTCTCTAATACTTACATTATAATGTTTCCCACCCCCCTTCCTGAGAGGAAACTCACCAAAAGGTTGTAGGATTTTATTTTTTTTAAAATCTGGCAAGAAGATGCTGCTCTAAGACTGTGCCACACACAAACTGGATGAGCAGCCAACTGCTGAGTGGGAGGCTCATTAAAAAGGGCCATTTGCTTGCCATATGTCTCTTTCTTCTAGGCAGACTAATTCTAGTCATTAGAATTTTAACCAGAAACGCAGGTTAGCAAAGAAACTTCTTGTTAAAATGGTACCAAAATTTTTCATACGCAGAGTACTGAGAGCCACTTGGTGCTCAGAGCAAGTTACCAGTTTGACAGGGGTGCCCTGATCCCAAAGCAGAATGCCTCATCCTTGCCAGCTTGGTGTTCCCTGACCTCCCAGTGGGGAGCCCTTGTCCCTCCATCTCTTCCTCCTCCTGCCATCCACCGCCACCCACAACGCTATTGTCCCCTACTTCCCCCTCTCCACCAGCACTTCCCCCTCACTCCTCTCTCTCCCTCCCTGCTACTGCCCTAACCCAACCAACAGGATGACTACAGGAGTATAAGCTGACAAGATCAGCCAGACCTGTCTGCCATTAAGAGGTCTGGGCACTTTGCTCCCAGCTCAGGAAAGCAGCACAAGCACATCTGCTGCCAGCCAGCTACCTAGAACAGCTCTTGCAGACCTCTGGATCCACTAGATCCTTTGGATCCTTTGACATCTTTGTGTGCCTTTAACAGTGTGTGCACTGACACACCAGTAGACAAACACAGGTAACCCACAGGCAGCCACAGACTTCCTGAAGTGGGACAGCGGTCAGTCAGCAGCAATCAAACTGAAAAAATGGAAAACAACCAACCCCAACCCTCAGGATTTCGAGTCCATCTCAGCCTTTTTTTAGACTCAGATAAAGCAGTTTTTCAGAGAGGAACATATGCATACTAGATCTTATTATAAATGTCAGTCTCTCTTCTATTTACATACTGTTCTGAACTCAAATTCAGGTTTTCTGTTGATTTTATCTATAAAGTTTGTCTGAATTCACGTGTTATGTTTCTATAGCAACTCTCCTCTTGGAAGGTTCAACACCACTGCATAGAAAAAATTTGATACCATGAACAGTTACAAGTACTGACCATTTCCCCATCCAACATCCCACAGTGTCCAGTGAAGCCTAAGGCTGATTTAATACCCTTCAGCAACTTAATTCCTACTCAGGGTACTTCTCATCTCACACCCCAGGATATGCTGTAGCTCCTCTCCTACGCTGACTCTGAGGGACACATCCTTCCCAGCAGTTGGTTCTGGGATCCTAAGTCACACTTGTACAAATCTCTCAGCTCAGATCCATAAATCTAATGCACCACAACTTTGTTTTTCTTCTATTTTTGGCAATACCATTTATGAGGCAAATGTCTTAATTCTACCACACACTTTGAACCCTAGTAATTAATTTAGCAGAGGTACAGTATTTTTTTTACTGGATTATACAAGTCACCCCTGTGACCCCATCTACCTCACCCCTGTTTCGCTTTCCCCATCAAACTTCACAGTGATCCCACTTGGTCTACACAGACTTTGCTTTTTGAGTCTGGAAATGCAGAGGCCCATGCAGCATTTTATCAGAGAGAGCTTTCCCCAATCAGTACTTTTTGCTGAACACTTCCTCCTCCACAGACACACACCTCACATTTGCCTATGCTCCAAAGGTTATTAATCATTAAAAAAATTAAATAAAAATACAAACCAATTATTCTGCCAGAACACAACGAATTTACTTCCCATCATTTTGATGAAGACCTTCAGGTGTGATCTTTCATCTTAGTCACACATCTCTCTTCCTTTTCGAGCAGGTGTGCAGCCATCACAACAAAAATGGGACCTTTCACATAATGAGCTGGTCCACACAGAGCAAAAGAAGGATCAGGTGAGCACCATGAAACAAAGCAACAAGGAATAGGTGCAGCTGAATTATTTCAGTCACTCAAATGCACCCAACCAGCCTTGGCTGGCTATTCCCAGTCCACTGCAATACAGAATTCATGTGAGATGAACCAGAAAGGTTGAACCAGTGACAAATATTTAAAAGGTGTGAAGTGCCTCCCTGAAGGTGCCTCCCGTGAAACACATAACCTTCTTAAAACATTGATTTAAAAGGTTTTTCTTAGAACTACATAGGCTATCAACCATCCAAGATGACAGTAGCATCTGTCAGTGCTGTAGATTTTGTGACAGGTGGCTCAGCAAACTGGCATTCCTAGTTTGAGGACATTTATGAAAGCCCTCTTACAGCATATGAGGGATTTCCTTCTTTGCCCCTGCTCCACCCACCTTTAGGGTCAAACTGCACACTTGGGTTCAACAGAAGAGTTGAGTCTCACCTGCAGTAAAGGGGATGAATGGAAGACAGAGCTTCATGTCTGTACATAAAGCTGCAAGAAAGTAAGCATAGGCTTTCAGTTTCTCTCTGTTGCACAGGTCCTTCAGAGCAAGAACTTAAATAGCCATGTTCCTGCTATCCAGGTAATAATGGTCACCTTTGCTATTAGTGTTAATAGCTTCCCCCCTACCACTGAAACAAGTTCATCTCTGCCAACTGAGAACAGAAAATCTCTGCACAACAGCCCACGACAGAGGAAAAAGCCAGTTTTTCCACTTCTTTAACTTTCAAAGCTCACAGAAGTGCCTTTCCCTGACACAGCAGAATCACTGCCTTGGATCACAGGCTAAATTAAACACACAAATTACATTCTCCATATAAACAGTTATACATGACTTAAATAGCACGGTTTTATTTTCCTATTGGCACCAATTGGTACAGTAGTTCAGTCAAAGCTTAGGACATCAGTGATGTAAGTTGCTTTAATTGGCAGCACTGACGTGACCAGCTCTCGTTCCCAGACACTAAGTGTGCCGGTTTCCATAGGGAGGATGCTGACTGAAGAATTCCTACCACACTTCCTATCAGTTGTTTTGAGCAGCAAATACTGCCTCCAGCAGAAAAAAAAAAATTAAGAAAAAAAAAAATCATCTGTTTGGGCATCCAAAAATTCACAGGATGACATCATCCTGTGAGACAGATTTCTCTGCAGCTCCCTCCCTAAACACACATGACCTATCAAAACTCCTGCTCTACATTCCTGCCAGCTGGGTTCTGTATTTACAGAAGGAAAAGACATCAATAATTTTTGCCTTGCTTGTTTGCCATGTTAGCTCAGTTGTAACAGTTCCTCCTCCAGCCCCCAGAAGGAAAAGGGACAGTCTGTCTGAAAGAGATTTCATAGACTAATTATAGAAAGCTCATGGCAATTTCTTTCCTCACAAATTCCCATGCAGATTTAGTCCATGTAACAAGTCATAATGTCTGTAAAGGAAAAAGTGGGGACGAACTTGAAAGAAATTGAAGCCAAAAGCAGAAGAATCAACCAAATGGAAAAAAGTGTGTGGTAGCCCATAACCAAATTCCCCAAGCATTAAGGACTGTACTTCTTTACAAGAGCCTTTATCTGCTACTAGCTATGAAGTAGCTGAACTATGATCCAGGTAAGAGTCATGGGAGAGTTGCACTGGTGGCTGCTTCATTCCTAGCAGTCACATGTGCTGACTTTCTTCTGCACCTGGTACTCTGTATGAAAATTCATGCAATGTTACGTAAGAGATTAACAAAAGCCATTATCGCCCATATGAACCATCAGCTCAAAATATACCATTTCCCGGAATTTAATAAAAATTCTTCCCCCAAGTTTGCACAGAAGGGAAAGCATATTTTTTAATTTGATTAAACATAGCCTTTACAAGTCCCTTCCCTTTATTCTTTTCTCCCATTAAGAGATAACTTCGAGGCCAGATGGGTGGTATTAAAAGTGTAAAATTCCTACTTTAGCAAACCTGGTGTGAAGCTCCAGATTGCAATTACAGACTATGGGCTAAGAGACCCACTTTGAGCTTCTCAACTGTCCTTAAAGACTTTTAACTGTATGGTTTTCTACAGGCTCATCAGGGTAGGCAAGGGGTGAAGCAGCTTCTCACTTTACTCATGCCTTGCTCAGTGCCTAGAAACAGGCACTGTTTCCTTGCCCCAACCTTGCTGGCAGCAGCTCATCAGCTGGGTAGGCTGTAGTGTTCATGCAACTCCTCCTTTTTGAATTCTGAAGTTAGGCCTCATGAAAGAGGAGAACAGCTGTCTCTTAGGAACTCAGGAGCCACATTTCCAATTTCCTTGTAGTTAGTGCTTGGGGTAGCTTCAAATCGTTAGAAATGTGGGATCAGACTGGAGCCTCAAGTGCAGCCCTGAAACCACCTCAGCTTCCCAGTGGAGATCAGCCTTTTTCTCTCAGCTTCCCAGTGGTTAAGTTAGGCAGCTTTTAAGACCCTCTCCCAAGCACTTAAGTCTTTCCAGCATCATGCAAATGAGCCCAGCACTCCCCTGTACCAGCCAAGAGCTAAGGCAAAGTAATTCAAGCAATGCCAAGCAAATCCTGTGTGATTCAGGCCATCTCCCAGTCTTCTGGGAACCAGTTTTCTGGCTGCTATTCTGCCCTTCTCTCAATTGCAATCTTTCAAAAAGTCATCCTACCCAGTTAATTTCTTTTGTACAAGCCTCTAGAACTTTTTCCTAATTGATGCAACTCCAGTCGGCTTTTTTGCTGCCCATGGACATCTGAAACAGGCAAACAAAATGAAACAAAAAAACCAACCACTACCTTACAGTGAATGCTTGTAAGGTTACAGCTGAATTTCAGCAAGTTTCAAGTTTGCAGACTTTGAGTAACAGCCAAGAGCTGTGGAAGTCTGAGAGGAACATGTGATACTTGAAGTCATCAGTTGTAAAAGCTGCAGGTTTTCCCTCTCTCTTCCTACATCCTTTCTCACAAATAAAACCAGTTCAGTGCTGAGGCAAATCTTAGGCATTTGTTTTTAAACAAGGGTAAGATTATACTTGTGCTGAAGTCAAGGTAGAGGAGAGCAAGACACCTGTATCTAAAAGGATACAGCTCTTCCCACCTAGTAGCTCACTGTAATAGGATTGAAAAATATCACTGTTATCATAAGCTTTTGGGGCCTTTAAGGTACAAAGCAAATCCCATGAAACCAAGCATATTTTATAGTAGAACTGGTGCCTACAAACCACAGATTCTTACTCCAGGTTAGAAAGTAAGAGAGAAAATGCAAGCATTTTCTTTCCATGAACTTCTGGGACACAATCAGACTTTTCCTTCATTACTTGGAATATTACTACCCTGTGAACTAATCCTACTTTTCTCATTACATCAAAGAGCAGCAGTCTTTGAGGGCTGCAGACTCTTACAGTAGTTCCAGTTTTGCTGTCTGGCCCATCTGAAATATCTGAAAGGTAAATTGGAACTAAAGGAGTGTTGAATGTGGTATCATTAGAAAGCTGGCTCTGGACTTTCCACCCACCAAACTGAACATCAAGCAAATTCTACAAGTTCTGTTGGGGATACCAAAAAACTTTCATAGATATGAGGTTGTATATATGCAAAGAAAGAAAGGGTTTCACAGTCTGCTGATTTTACTTAATGAGTATGGTAACTATAGGGAAACTAGACACTGCAAAAAAGTCTGGCTGGGTCCAGAGAGATGAAGTCAAAAGTGAAAGATTGTCAACAGTGCAACCTGATGAAGAACTGCACAGTGTCGTTTCACTCGACACTAAATTTGAATCATCTCTCCACACTGAAAAGGTATTGCTGATCCATAGCTTCCATTCTGGAAAGTTGTCAGCACACGACTCTAAAAGAAAGGGGTAGGGGGAGGGAGGGGGAAAGGGAAGACATATATATACTTTCCTCAACAGTTATAAAACAAAACCTGAAGTAGACAAGATTCTCCAACACAGGTGATCTGACAAAAGGGGAATATTTCATTAAAATTAGGTATAAAGCTGCTACTTCACCAGACTGGCTAATAGTGGGAGATGAAAGAACAGGAAGAACAAGTTGCACCCAGAGATGCAAAAGAAATCAGCAATTTTTGCCAGCAATCTCATTGACTGCATTTTGATTCTGCAATTTGATATTGCACTGTAGATCAATGGAGAAGTGTTTGCCAAAATTTAAATGGGCAAAGAAAGTGAAATAACAGACAGGACCATGGGAAAGTCTGACAACTTCTTGAAGGTAACTCTGAGGAAAAAAAAAAAAAGAGGAATATGGATATTTGCTTGTATATAAGAAGAGTTCATCCAGTTTTTCAAGGTGACAGGTTTGAAAAGTCAGGAATATGAAGAATTTCCAGACTACAAAGCTGTGGTTTTCTAGAATTAAAAAAAACCCTAAGTCTTTGTGGGGAAAATGAGGCAGCAACAAACTAAAATCAAGTCAATAAATATATTTTAAAGCATAAACATTTCCAGAAAAGCATGTAATGATGCTATATGGGTCATTACAAGAGTTACAGACATTACTGATCTCAGAGTTGAGGAGGCACAAACTGTTGAATAAAATGAATGCACTCTCTCTCTCTGCAATATTCAGACACTACTTTGCAATTAGACTTTTAAATAAATACCAAATACACTTTGTTCTACATGTTTATGGGGAGAGAAAGGATGCAATTCTCAAGAAACTTCACACCGTTAAGTATCCAGAACTATAGAAGTCATATTTCTCTTTTAAAAGCATGAAGGCTATATGCTGGTGGCAATGCTTTCTTTTATTAGAAGTACTTGTGAAGAAAAGTTTTGAAACCTCCCATTGCTTTTCAGATGCACAACCCTTTTCAAGAAAAAAAAGAAAAAAAACAACCCAAAACTTGAGTACTGGGGGGGTTAAATGTGTGGGTAGGTTGTTTTCTTGGTTTTGTTCTGAGGATATCCATTCATTAATCATTTACCAGCCCACATACACATGGCAGCCTGCCTCTCTCGGGAGCACTGCATTTGGGCTCTGCTCTCTAGAAAGTGATATTCGCCTGCAGAGCACAAAAGCCTCAGGAGAACTATGTGATAGCTCGGTGCCAGGGTAAGTTCAAAGCAAAACACAAATTAAAGAGCAAAACATTTCGTATCAGGGAGTGGTGTGCCTGTTGGCTGGAAAGGACTCACCTAAGTTCTCTACTCCAGAGCAGTGTGTCCCTCCCTGCCTTAGATCTCACCCACCTCTTTGAACTTAAAATTACCCCACGGGAGCTGTGCTGCTCAACTTGCACAGAAGAACAGGCACAGCTCTCCCTGGCACCACCTGCTCTTCCCAGGGAGGCAAAGCACTGGACAAAGTGCTCTTTGTCCGGCACCACCTTCCTTGATCAGCAGACAGCATTAAATTACATCTGAGGGAGTGGAGAGCCTGCATTGAACTTAAGCAGGCTCCCCCTCTGTCCCCAAAGTAACACAAGCTGGCAGCAGATACCATAATGCCAACAAACAAAGGATGTGTGACAGTCTGATGTTTGCTCTTCTCCCAGGGCCAGGAAGAGAGCTCTACAGCAAACTTACAGAAGACCCAACATACTATAAAGATCTAAGAGTGGTCAGCATCACCAAAGGAAAAATCTGAGCTCTTCCAGACCATGGATGCATCAGGTCCAGGCTGCCTAATAAGAAACAGCAGCTCAAGACAACTTGAGGTCACCCCCTCAAGACAACAGGGAAATGCCTAACTGATACCATGCTCTCCTCCCTCAGTGTCCAAGGGATGGCTATTCCAGAGTGGATAGCAACAGGCCTACAGGGATGGCCAAACCATCCCTTGGAGGCAGCCACGCCTTTGGACCCTAGAGAGAAACTTCTGCAGCTGCATGTTGCCAGATCTCAGGGAGCTCTCCAGCTCTTCTGCTGCCAAGGCAAGTTCACTCTTGAGAAGACCAGCAGAGAGCATCTTCCTCCATGTTAGGAGGACACGGGGAGGAACAGGCCCATCAGGCAGCGCTGCGTGATTAACAAATCAAACCAGTAGGAACAGGTTCCAGTAGGGCGCCTGTTGTACACCAGCTCCAACACCAGGGGAAGGCCTTCTGACTCATCCCCATCCAACACCCCACCTGGGGAAGGTTCACATGACGAGGTTTTATACTTCCTCATTTAAAAGACATTAAGAAAGCTATCAGCACACTTAGGTAAGCAACCAGAGCAGGGCACCAGTGATTACTCCGTGTTAGCAATTGCACACCTTCACTCTGTGGTAGGAAGGTGTGAGTCCACAGGACTGTTTTCAACATCCTAGATGTGTTACAGTGTGGCACACCCTGCAATTGGGTGTTACTTTCTAACATCTTTATAGAAGTATTTTTGTTATTAGTTGCCTCCTATGCACACACAGAGGGCAGCAGAGACGTAAGAGGCTTTCCCTCCAAATTCTGGGCAAAACTGAGTAGAAGATTACAAGAAAAGAAAAGGATTTTTACAGTAGTATGTTTGGGGTTTTCTTAACATCACCTCGAAGGAACAGCTTTCCTCTCAGACTGCAAAAAAACCAAACAGACAGTAGAGAAAATGAACTATCAGTTGCAACAACAGCGATAAGGCCCTAAAACCCCCAACATTAAAAGTCCTGTTACAATTTAATTAAATGTGGGTGTGCAAATTTGGGGCAAAATTACCTAAATGCTGCCAACCCATCCCAAAGTACGTTTTTCTTTCATTGCACTCACCAACACTAGCACGGCCTTTGAAAGAAAAGGCTGCCCTGCGTAGGTAGGGGTATGCACACACTCCACAGCCCTCTGTGCCACTTTTCCTGTACAGCAGGTTTTAAGCAACCACATCCAACTTGATCATCCACTTTCACATCAATAATCTGCACACATAAACAACTATGGCCACGTAGCACAGGAATTTACAACAGACTGAACCAAGCCATTTACAGGCAGAGCAGAACACCTCTGCAGCTTGAGCTGATGAATCCTCAAAAACACTTTAGATAGTTTTGAGCTTTAGGGTCCTGGAAGCTAATGCAAGAAGAGTCAGACAACAGCCAAGGGCCACAGTATTAAAACCCTCAGAGAGTGTCTTCAGTGCCTTTCAGTTATCACAGAATACATCTGAGATGTGGTCACCAGCACATCCTTGGGACACATCTTCCTATGCAGAAGAATGAAAAGTATCCTTCTTGGCAAGTAGCAGCAGAGCAAAGTGTAATTCTGCAAGGTACCAACATACCCTGTATCTTCCAAATTCATATCTAAAACCAGTGTTTCCCAGAGGCTACCAGGGGAGACATTTATAAAGGTAAATGTTACCATGCTGCCTAAGCAAAATGTAACAGTAATATTTAACATCAGCTGGAGGGTATCAGTAATCCCTCTTTTAGAGGAGAAATTCAGTATTATGGATATCAGAGTACCAAGAACAAAACAAAACTAGTTCAGACAGAGAGCTGATAAGACCTTCCTTGTAAGTATCAAATGTGAATTGGGTATCTGAGGAAAGCAAAGGACACCAAAGGAATGTCCTTCTGCTGTGATGGTTTACCTTGGATTCTTGTGAAACCCATTCTTTCACAGGACACTGTCGGGACATTAATTTTGATATGCTCTCCATTCTATATGCACGTGAACACTTTTGTTGTTTTAACAGCCAGAATCACATTAGTTATTTGGTTTTAATTACACAAAAATTTAACTTGATCTTACAGTAACTTTTACTCTGAAGAGAAGCAGACTGGAGAGAATATCCAAAGGAGAATGGTTATACTAACATCTTTAATAGCAAAAATTAACCATGTCTGCCATCACCAAAAGAAACAAACAGGGTTGCAATTTCATGGTAGGGAAAGGACCATCAGCAAGACTGCACAACTCAGGTTCTGTTAATAAAATTTCACTTAAATGTAAAATACACATTTCCCTTCTTTAGTAAAGCTTTATTGTATTTGTTTTGTATTTATTGTATTGTTTAATAGGTGTATCAAAATCTGATTTAGCAAGTAGCAAAATAAGATGTGCTTTATGCTCATATTTTTATATATGAGTGATTACTTTGTGGTAGTTAAGCCATAATCTCAGGAAAAAAAAATCTGTTTCAGTCTCTCTTCCTGCTCAACTGTTACAACCAAAATCATGTTGCAATTTGTGACATTGAAATTCTTCTAGGGATAAAAAAAGTATTCTATTAAAGACCAAACAGACCTAGAAAGTCATTTCAATGAACTCTTCTGTTCCATCTCTAAGGGTCATTCTGGTACGCAGTACATCTTAGCTGACAGAAGTTTAAAGTTTAAGTGTGCAAAGAGTCAGTCCTATAATCCAGCAAGCCAGTTCAGGCAGCATCATTAAACTTGGCCTCTCCAGCCAGGGGTTCTGCATCCCAGGAGCAGGGAACATGAGGCACTGCACTGAAAGCACACCCGGTGTTAGCTCATGGATCTCTGTAAGGTACTCCACAGCAGCACAAGTTAATCATTAGGGTATGGAAGACACCTCTAATTGCACTTATGTTAGCATCCAAGTGCCAAACTGCAGTGCTTTGCTAACTAATCCTTCACATGCCTAGTTCATGTGGGCAAGCCCATCAGACGTGCTCTGGTTCTGAAAGCGAGCACAGACATTTTTTGTGAAGTTCCTTTGGCAACACTGGAGCTCATCACACGTTCAGTAGGTGTCCTCACTAGGTGGAAGTTTCTGAACTTTCAGGTATTTTCATCTCATTAATGAGGGCTTTGTGGCAGGGAACTTTCTTTGACAGCAAAATGTATTTTGCTAACTAAACACACCCTCTTTTCCTGCATTAGCATAGGCGAGGAAGAAAAGCACATTGACACTTTTGCAGTATCTCAGGGGATAGATTTTGATTTTCTTGGTGTCTCTGTTAATTAAAGATATGAATGAAGGAAGCATGAAGAATCAGGAAACTCTGCTTAGCATATCTTTGATAAATTTAAAAATTAAAAACCAAGCCTTCAGTAAACCCCTCAAGATCTTCTTTCATGCCAATAACCATTTTATTTCTGTTCTCCTTTTTCCAGGAATCAGTGTAAGGATTTTAAAACACAGTATGAAGTTTGAAGGAAGTAAAGTGTTTATCTGTATACACAACTGGAGTTTATGCAGCCAGGAGGTATTAAAAATAAGAAAAGAAAAAATCAATGTTACGAAGCATAAGCACTAGAAACAGTTTATGCTGAGAAAGTTAACTTCAGAGAACTTTAAAGCCCCATATATTATGACACTATATGCCATCAGACCAAAGCTTTTAAATGTATCTTAGAAAAATTAACCTTCCAGAAGTGAACTCCAAGGAGAAACAGTACATAAGAAGACAAGTGGAATAATTTTCATCACTGGAGTAGGATGCATCACCGCAGCTGCAGCACTGGTGTTACTGACACAAAGCAATTCAGCCAGGTCTTGTCCAACTCAGCACACCCCCACTGCAGTGTTTTAAAGGAGACTGTAGCCAAGTACATTATTCAATTGATAACTGGTTGTACAGAAGACTAAATAAAACACTAAGCCCACATCTTTACTCTGTAGCCATGGCTCTTTCAGTTCACACTTTCCAGCTCTTAAAAGTTTTCTATCTACTGCTGCAAGATAAGCACTTCCCACTCACATCATATTGTTCTGTTCAGCTTGTCAATAAGAACACTAAACAGCAGGGAACAGTATTAAAAATAATTTCCTAGGAAAGTAAAAAAAACTTGAAATCATAAAATAAATATGGATTGGTTGGATCATAGCTACTTGGAACAACAGTATTACTCTATTGCCTGAAAAGGCAGACAAAGACAAGGCACTACTGAGGAGCATTAATTTAAAATTGCACTCTTGCTGTTTAACATGGAAATACCAAAAAAACCCCTCCAGCTTGAGTGTAAAATCTATTCCATCTTTGACCAAACATTCCAAGGCAATTTCAAACCTTCACACTTGTGTCTCCACACTCACACATGAGAAGTGCTGGCAACTCATTATGCTCAAATTGAAACCAATTCCTCTACACAGCTACGTGTTCTGTCAATGTGCTGTTCAATGAAATACATCTATTTAGCAGCCCTGGGAGCATGTCAGTATCTCTTGCTCTGTAACATTACTAAAAAGTTAACTCACAGACAATGACATGAGAGGGTTAGATTTACTCTCTCAAACATAGTGATCAGTGTAAATGATCAGGTAGGCAGCTCATTATTTTTGAATGTGTATTTCAGGTCAACAATAGCTTTACCTGCATAATGCACAGGGATTTCTATCTTTGGCCCTATGACGTAGTGACCCTCCTCCAGACTGTGAGCTGTGATTGTTGTCCACTGCCGACACGAATGAATCAGAAGATAATCGTTCTCCCGAAGACCTTCTACAGTTTCTCCTGCAAAACAGATGTAGGGTTTTTTTTAAAAAATAAAGCAAACCACACTTACTGCATGATGAATTAGGAAAGCATCAGAACAAGCATTTTGTTTTTGTTGGTGTTTATTTTTTTCCAGAGATTTTGATAATTAAAAATTCAATTAAGTAAATTTCAACTCTATACAGTATTCACTTTTGGAGCTTAAGCACCTTACCTTCCAGAAAACAAACATGAAGCAAAATATCCCATGCACACAATATCACAGAGATACAATCCAGATTACTGAGTAGTGGCTCAGAGGCTCCTTTAAGAGCATTCTGCATAAACAGACTTTTCAAATTTCTATTTCTGTCTGCCTCACTCAATACAAATACTTGAGAAGTCCTTCAGTTTTTAAATAAAGGAAAAAAAAACCCAATGCATTTTCATATTTTAGAAGATCAGCATCACACTACCATACAGTAGTAACTGGATATCACACTTTCAGATACATAGATCTCATCTTTGTTGTTCTATCCTTTTGCAAGCCACTGCTTAATTAGCCATTCAGATGTCTATAAACTTAATCCTATCACTTAACGAGGAGAAATGAAAAAATAAATAATAAATAAATTAAAAAAAAAAATCCATCCACACTAAAGTCCCCTCTGAGACTGAAATTCAACCAGAAGCCTACCCAGACAATGTGTAGCTAATCTTTCTAAGGCACTCTCTCCTACTCTGGGGTCTGTCAAATCCCTCCCAGCTCTCCTTTGTCCCCCTGTCCCTACCAAGTCCTCTGCATTTCTGCAGAGTATCCTCCCCTCCTCTACAGTTTGCAGTGCCTGATCAGGTCCAGAGTGCTTTGCTAGGTTTTCCAGCAATGGTAAGAGCCGTATTAGACAGACCACTCAAAGTGCCAGCTACACATCTCAGGCATGATATATGAACAAAATTTCACAGAGCAGAAAACTGTTCTGCATATCATCACAGAACTGCTCTCACACACCTGCAGTCCCACTCAGAACACTTCAGCGTTAAGCACACATGAAAACCCAGCCCTTCTCAAGGTATGTTTAAAGCAGTCACTTGGACTTTCAGGAACACTCAGTAGACACTAAACATGGGCCAAGAATAATGAAATTTTAAATTTCATTTTCCTTCTCTCCCACCAGCCCTCTGCAGTTACAGCCAAAAATAACGCAAGCAGTTTAGCCCTGGAATTAAGTTTGGACAAAGCCCATCCCCTTCAGCTACTACAACAAACTGAACTTTGTCCTCACTGTCCTGATATTCCTAAAAGTGAGTGGAAGAATGAGAATTTCCTCAGCCCGGGGCAGCAGACATTTCCTCTGTCAATCTCTGCAGAGGAGAGCTACTTCCCACTAGGCTTTTTTTTTGCCCACAACAGGCACTCTTCCACCGTAGGCAACAGCTTCTACACACCCCATTCCTGCCTGATTTCATGCTCCCATTCTATCAGAAAGCACCCTCCTACACGATTTAAAACACAGCAACTGGTGTGTGTGAGAATTGCTAGATTTTAAATCAGAAGAGACCATTACGACCATCTGCTCTGACACCCTTCAGCCACAGGATTCTGCTTGTTTCCTCCAGAAACTTGGATTTGGCTAAGCAAGGGAGAGACCTGGCCCAACCTGCAAAGTCCAATAGATGGACTTCCATGGGTCTGCTGTTCCATGGCCTGTTGAACCTTAAAAACGTTCCTGTTTTTCACACTTGGGTCTTTAACCATGCTATGGCATGGGTGTAGAAGAGAAACAAACAAACAAATTTACAAAAAGCTCCTTAATTCCAGTTATTCTTGCTCCTATGAAGGTACATTTCTAGGTTTTCACAGCACAGAAAGTAGCTTCCAGGTAAACAGGCTGTTTCATGAACTGGTTTCCAGGTGCTTCTTGGACCACATCCCTTGGCAGCCTAGATAGCTGCTTGACACCAGTTCCTGATCCCTGGGAAGCACCACCCCTCCACCCACACCATACTTGTGCTGCTGTGGAGTACCAGCACACTGGGATAGGGGATCTTGTAAAACCTAGGAAAGAGTGGCAACTCCTGGTGCTTCATGAGAAGTCTTTGGTTCCATCCATATCTGGAAAGAAATTCAGGTATATTTGCTGAAGGAATTATGCATCTGCTAATTTTTAGCAAATTATCAGACCTCAAGCATCTCCTGTTTTCTGCTCACAGGGCAATTTCTAATTTATATAAAAGTTACCTTCAGCATGCTGCAGAGCTTTACAATTTTGAGGGAAAGCACAATAATAATAACAATAATAACAACATTAATAATAATAAATGGTGTTATTTGAAACTCACATTTCAGTTTTGAGAGTTATGCTCATGCTTCCTATAATGCATGGCAACAAGTAATTATTCTGTCCCACAACAAAATCAAACCAGGGATACCTAAGGGAAGACCTAGTATTTTACAAGTTTCACTGACAGTAGTGAATAAATTTGGAATAAAGTACAAAGCATCTCCGGGTATGTTTTTTCTCTGCCTTACAATCTGTAGGTATAATTTCAGAATATTACCTAAAGGGAGGCTGGATTCTACATACAGGATTGCAGAGAAATAATTACAGTACGGGTCACCCTCGAAGAATCTGAGGAAGATATTCTCAGGAAAATAAAGACACCCATTATGAAAAGGTGCTTCCAGCCATGGCTCACATGCTGCGATCTGTTTAAGTGGTTGCTCCACTAAAACTGGGTGGGACAGGTGAGTGTAAAAAGAGATTAGCAAGGCAGGCCCAAGAGTGTCTACGTAGTTGAGTCTGCAGCTGGAAGTAGCTGTATTTTTTTAAAGAGAACCTTGGGAAGCACAATTCTCATTACACCAATTATTTGCTGCAACTGATTACATCGGAAACGAATTTTGTGCTTTGCCACAGGAGACTGTAGGAGACAAGGTAAAGCAGGTGTGACAGGGAGTTGACTTTCCCCTGGCTCCTTAACAAGGGGCAGGTCTGTCCTTACCAAGCCCTGATCTTTCCTAACCACAGGTGAGACAGATTCCTGGGGTTTGCTTTATAGGAAGAGGCTCTTCGTCACCAAGTGATTATTGGACTCTCAAAAACACCTGGCTAACCATGGCCTCCATGCTTTGTGAGGAAAATGTAACTGAGGACAACAAAGCAACTCCTTTCTACTCTCTTCTTCTACTGTGTCTCCCCCTTCAGACTTGCTCACTGATTTTAAAGTGGCTTCTTCCTGGATGGGAGGATCTTCCAGGCTGGAGACACCTCTGACTGACCCTTGCTACACGACTCATGTCACAGCCCAACCCAGCCCAGGCTTAGCCCTTTACCCTTTTCTCAGCCAACCATACCTTGCAAAACAGCCACACACATTCAATCTGATTCCCCCCCCTGCCACAGCAACATAAGTTATGCAAGCCTTCCATTAATCACATTTTAGCTGTGTGGGAGAGAACTCGGCAGCCCTCACATTCACCAGCTACACAACTCGGTTCTCACCTATTCAACACACTCCTACGCTGCTGCTTACATAAAAATAAGACACCATGAGAAAACAGAGAACAGAGGCCACTCATCTTTAGTAACAGTTTTGTCTCATGATCCAGTATGGATTAGCTGCTCTATCTTTTCGCCCTCTCCTCCCCACCCCACATGCCTGCAGTATAATTAAACCACTACAAAAAATCTACAGGCAAATACTTGTGCTGGTCTTTTACCCCTCCAAATAAAAGTCAAGAGAAGCAATGAACTATGACATGCAATTCCCCACCCTTCCCCAAGCTGCCTACCTCTTTCCAAAATATGAGTCAAGTTTATTCACAATAATGCCTGAGACTAGGACACCCGCGATTCGCTAGAAGCTCCTAAACCCTAAATGAAGTGTCAACACCCATCCTTGCCTGAGATTAAAAGCCTCACACCTCAGAAGCCAAAATTTAGCCAGTATGTTCTAACACAAGCTGATCTCTCACAGGCACTCTGACCACAATCAGTATTTGGGTACTTTGCTCAGCACCACCAAAGTAGCATTGCAATAGGTCTTCAGGTGTTTACTGCAAGTAAGATTCACTATCATTTTTTAATTGCATGACCCATTTATAAAAACCTCTATTACAACTTTAGTACAATTCCTAAAAACCTCTATTATTGCCAACACCACCTTTGTTGAAGGGTAGTTGCAGGGGAAACACTGATCAGGAAAGGAAAATCATTCACATGTTGAAACAATCTTTAAAAAAATAAAAAAAGGTAATTGATTGATCAAGACTCCCATGCTTATTAAATACCATCAACATTAAACACCAATAGTACTTTAATAATTCTTTCCACTTACAAAACCGGATCATACACATTTGGCAAATCTTAACTCTGTCATTGTAAGCACTCCAGTTTAAAATTAACAGCTAAGAACTGTAGCAAGACGGATGGAGGAGGAACATGATATCTCCATCTACAAATTCAGAGATGAAATTCTGTTTTCACCTGCAGCTTTTAAGAACCAGTTGAGAAAACAGAGGTCAACTACATGCAGGAACTGAGTTTATATATGTCTATGCTGCAGCACAGAAAGAAGCTAATTTCTTTTGAAAAGAGACCTCTCTGCAAGTTGTTGCCACTGCTTACCTTCTAAAGACACACAAATTTTTATTTAGTTTAGGATTTCACAATTCCAAAATGTCTGTGAATTCCCCAAAGTCTTGGGAGTAGAACTGAAGACCACTCCAGTTTTGAAGAAGCCTGAGAGCTCCTGCTCCTTGCTTCCTCCTGGATCATAGAATATCTCAAGTTGAAAGGGACTCATAAAGATCATCAAGTCCAACTGCTCGTACCTCACAGCCTGAAACTAAACCTTATGCCTAAGTATCATCAAGATGCTCCTTGAACTCTGACAGGTTTGGTGCCCTGACCACTGCCATGGAAAGCCTGTTCCAGTGACCAACCACCCTCTCAGTAAAGAGCCTTTCCCTAATATCCCATTACCGTCCACAAATAAAATTCACACAGGTCCCATGTACCTCTACTTGCCAAAGACAACAATGACTTTTCAACACCAACCACTAAAGAAAACTCATTAAACAAATGAAAAGAACCAACAACGAACCAGGAACAAAACTTTTCAGGTTCTCCTTGCAATATTGAAAAACTAACAGTCAAGTCACTGCAAAATGTTCAGACCACTATGACTCACTCACTCACAGAAACTACAATGCTAAAAATAGGCAGCAATATACAGGAATATAAATGCTTTATAATGCCACACACTTTGTCATTGTGGCTAAGAGTTTGCATCACTGCCTTAAAGCATAAGCTTTGCATCTGGAGACATTAAAATAGCAGGTAGTAAGGTAATTCAGAAAAAGAGAAGTCGTCGCATGCAAGGTTCCAGTAACGTAACAGACTCCATTTACACACACCAGATGAGCTAGATACCATTTCCTCCTGCCAGGAAGATGGTTACAGACAGATTCCACTCATCTCATTCATCACAGAGGACTGCAAAGTGAGCTGCATGCTGTCCCTTGCACATCGGTTCAAGCACGCTGAATTTGCTCCTTCTGGAATGAAAAGGCTTATGAAAAAGAACCAGGAGCTCACAAGAAACTTAAGATGGCTTTTGTGAAATAACTGATGAAAAAGATGCCTGTGAAACCCCAGGGAAAACTCATCAAGGCTTAGGGCCATGTGTTTTCATTAAGCCTGAACACCATCTGCATGCAAGGTAACAGATGCCGTACAATGAAGTGCATCACCCCGACTGTCTTGGTCAGTTAAGTAGGTGGTGAGTTTAATTATTCCATCTAATGTTCCATAATCACATTACATATCATTACATAGAAAAATCTCAGCAATATTAAAAATCATGACTGGGTGCTCAGCCAGGTACCTACCAAACCACACAAAAGAATAACATCAACATTATTCCCCCTCCTCAAGTTTGCACCAACATTTGCTAGGAATAAAGTGTTAATTTGTGCAACTGGAAAAAGAAGTGGCTGGCTAGTTAGGTGAGCAGCTATGCTGTGAAATAGGCACAACTGTCAGCATGTGGCTAATGTTACAATGGAAGGAGGTTTATCCATCAACAACTGAAAGCTAAGAGAAACCAAAACGATTAGAAGCCAGAAAAAAAGAAAGAAGTGAGATTCTTACTTATTCATCATGCTCTCATTGCACTGAGGAGCCCTACTTACCCACTGGGCATACAGCTTCCCTGGACTTTCCCTAGCTGAGGGCCAAACAAGCCATGCATTAAGATAAACCTTAACATTACCCTACCACACCACAAAAACAAAAGGACAGCCCCACACAGTATGAAATGAAGTTATAATCTATCTACTGTTTAAAAAAAAAAAAAGATAGCATTACAGACTTGCATGGCTCTGTGCAAAGAGATGTTTTGGGTCAGAGAGAGGTCACAGTGCTAGCACAAATATAAATGCCAGTGCTGCTTTTTCATGGAAAAAGAAGGAATCTACAAAACCAGGCACAAGTAAACTCATAAAAGCTGTCTTGTTTTTGGGAAGACAAACTTGTGTTTCTACAGACATAGACAGACAGCCAGTCACATAGCTCCCACACAAAGTAACACCTTAAGATGAATTTGATTTCTTTTCATCTTATTGGGAGATCCACAGAAGGTAAAAGATGAAGCCAAGGCCCCTTCTCAGCACAAAAGCTATGGGGGGGCCCATCTAAAAATGAGAATCCCAGGGCCCAGAGCACTGATGAGACAGTGATGCCTTAGGTTTTAACTTTTATATTTTTCAAATCCTGTGCTGCCTAGTGTAATTCTGAGGTTTCCTGTAGCTTGTTAAGTGCTGTTCTCTATGCTAAGATAGACATAACAAAACCTCTCTAGTTTGAT
>VZTN01019487.1:199680-215291 GCA_013400515.1 Erpornis zantholeuca | reverse complement strand
TCTGGAGCCCAGAGTGTACATCTGAAAGCCTTTCAAATAAATACCTCCTTTATTCCTTTATTCCTGTCTAGTCTCTGTTTCTAGGTAGCCCTTTAAGGCATCAATAGCACACCTGAAGAGACCACACACAGGTCAGAAACACCCAGCAGAGTACAGTGAGCACCTGGGAACTGCAGGCATCACACACAATTCAGTCTCCTTGGCAGTGAGGGTCTGGGAGCACCACAGGTACCTGCAAGCCTTCCCAAGTATGCTTTGCAGTACCACCAGGTGTCAAAACAAGGCTGGGTACCACAATATTATTTTGTCTTTAAAAAAATTAAAATAAGAAAGAAAAGATCAATCATAACTCAAGAGCCATTCTTATCTGAGAGTCTGTGTTTCCTCTCACTGGTGGGCTAACCCGTTACATAATCTTCAAAGAAGTCTCAGCACTTTGGTTCTTGTTTAGCCAGTTGTTTGTTTGGGCTTCTGATCTCTTAAAATACAACACAACAAAAAACAAGGCGTAAGATCCACAAAATCCAGCAGATGGCAACATCTTGTCCCACACAAACCAAGTAAGCCAAACCAGGCTGCATCACAAAGAGCATTCACTGTTAATTTGAATTTGGACTCATTTGATTCAGGGACACACAGAAGCACCACTAGTGCTCACGCAGCACTGAGTATGCTGCTTTCATGGTATTGAGAGTACAAGTTCTCTGAAAAACATACATAGAAAACCCCTTAGATTGTCAGCATGGGCATTAG
Source organism: Erpornis zantholeuca (assembly GCA_013400515.1). NCBI lineage: Eukaryota > Metazoa > Chordata > Aves > Passeriformes > Timaliidae > Erpornis > Erpornis zantholeuca. The sequence continues at coordinate 214,538 of VZTN01019487.1, read as the reverse complement.
GCTATTAAAAGAGAACTCCAAGTTCCTTACAAGAGTGCACAGGACAGCTTCCATCCGACTTGCACACTGCTGTCAACACATGATCCTTCACCACTTCCAGCACTCAGCTGTATTACTGCCACAGCATTTCACTGGCACAACAGCTGCCTCTTCTCCTACAGATCATTTCACTAACACCTAGAGCTTCCTTCTTTTATAAAGATGAGTTTGGGATTTACGTTTTGGGTGAAGAAAAAAAAGGTCTTGCTAAGTCTGCATATATATGTGAGGACAAATTATTATACTGTCATTTAGCAGGCTGTGCAACCTCTCCTCACGAGCACTCCACCTGAACTCTGAGGGAGGGTGGAGGGAGAAAGTCAAACCTTTTGTTTTCTGCACACTGCATCATACTGCAGACTATCTGCTGGCTATTTTATCTATGGAGACGCACTTCAATGAATGTCAAAGACTAATAAATATTAATTTAGGGTGGTTTGCTTGCTTAAGCTTTGGCACCATCCTTCGTTACTGAGTCAAATCTCCATTGAGCTGCTCAGCCTGTCAGCACTATTTCTTCTGCAAAAGCACTGGTCTGTGATGTAGGTCAGCGGAAAAAGTTCATTAGGTAGGGAACAACATCTGAATTTTCCAGTCTGAAGGAAATTTGTAGGAAAAAAACTCACAAATTATGTTCCTTAAAGGAAGGGGAAGAAAACACCAGAAATATTTTGCTACATGATGAAGCCCACTTGTAGCAACATTAGACCTACAAAAATTGATTTTTTTTTATATCACTATGACTGAACAGATGCTTGGAAGAGTTACTCTTGCATAAAATGTCTAATGGAGAGAATGCAAAAAGAGCATGCAATTGTAGAAAACACTACTACTACTGAAGAAAAATCTTCTCTGAAAGCTGCTTTATGTTATCAGTCTCACTTTATTATTCCATACAGACACAAAAAAAGGTTGATTAAAAAATTAAAATCAAGCTGATCAGAGAAACTTCTGTGTTTAAAAGAAAGCATAACAACTTGCGTGGGAGTGTATCATGAAAGGTCTAAATACAGACTGCCAGCAAGTTAAAAGGGTAAATATTGTAATTTCTAGGAGCAAATATTGTAGTTTCTAGGAGTAAGATGAAAAAAAACCCACCCAACCAAAACAAACCCAACCCAGTTAAAATTTAAACATCTCAGGGCTATATAATGTAGTGTACTAAATTTTTAATTTAAAGTGGACAGATTCATTAGGAAAGCCTGACAGTGGTCTCAGCTGACTTTCTGTGTCTGAGCATAGAGGAAAAGATGAAAGCAGAAGGCTCTGTACCCAGCTACACAATCTTTTGAGCTTGCAACACAAGGATGTAGAAAAAAATTCCAGTTATACCTAGGGCTATTGATAATCAGCCTCCCTTTTCAGTTTCCCTTCTTCCTTCTCTAACAAATTCCCCAGTAGTTTTCAATATGTGCTTCCATTTAACACTTTCATTTCTGCAGCACATTCATTAGTGCTGCTTCCTATTATCTGGATCAACCAGCATTTCTGTCATGATTCACACTGCAATTTAACACTCCTCTCTCTCAAAAAAAAATTCCAAATACTGACTTGACCTTCCATCAGTGGCACAGACTTCACATCTTCCAGTAGGTAAAAAGTTTCCTTTGACAGCATAAGGATTCATACTTATTTTTATTTTAAGATGACTTGTATTATTCCTTCTTTAGCCAAACAAGAAATGGGGGAAAGTTGTAAGTAAAGCATGAAGACCAGACAAAATTAGTTTAAATTCTTGTGTGCTGTCTCTCAGATTAAGATTCAACCTACTGGTGTACAGAGTTGCTTTTTAATTACAAAAGAGTTTAAAAAAGTGCTTTTTGTATTTTTAAGCATATTTTTATTTGAGCACTAGGCATCAAAGCCAGCTCAGCTTGTGCCTCACAAACTCACCAACAGTTTCATGCCATCTCTTTGTTAATTTGCTGCTAAGACAATGCAGGAAATGTCCATGAGACTTGCCCAACCCCATCCCGCCCAGAGTGCTGCCCAAAAGCTGCTCATCTGCAGCAAGGCCTGCTACCAGCAATTACACTTGTCTCCACTTTGGATGGTGGAGGGAGGGAGGGAGGAAGGGACATAATCTCCTTGACGCTTCAGGAAGAGCTGGGCAAGATGCATCTACCCAAGAAATAGTTCATCCAAGATGAAGCCCCTTGCCACTGTACACCTTGGATGAAATGCAACTGCTGTTGGCTGAACTGCAACAATTTTCAGTTGTCTGAGCAGTGAATCCAGTTTGCTTCACTGACCCTACCTGCTGGGTGAGGAAGGAGCAAGGGCAGCATCACCCTCAGACTGCCTTATGCTACTACCTGGAGTACTTTGTGCACTGATGTAATCCTTCAGCCTCACAGTACTGTGATCAGACTTTGCTCTGGGCAACCATTAAGTATTTCACAATCAAGAGAAAGGAGATAAGGCTTTATTTCTGCAATTTCCAATCCCTCTGCAAAAGCCTGATACAATCAAATTGCTTCAATCCCAACTGATGCTGAACTTAAGCTATCACCCACTAATACCTAACAAGAGAGCAGAGACTCCCAACCACCTATTCTTTTTATGCCTGCCAGCAAGAAGACATATTTATTTCTCTGGGATTAGCATTTTGCTATTGGAATGACTGGATATACCAGTACTGTTGCAACAAATCAGCATAAACCATAATCTCATTACAAAGCTATGGGACAGATTAATCCACTGAAAAATCCAGTTTGTTCCAAGGCAAGCTTTTCCCTAGCTGCAAATATACAGAGACAGCTTCTCAGTGAGTCTTCAAAAAGCCTGTTTGACCTACTGCAGGGAAGAGAAGAACAAATATTTTAAATAAGCAGTAAGTGGAATTTTGGTGCCACTGCTACTGATGGTAAACTCTCTCTGCTGACTCCAGCAAAATCAGTTTCAACCTTGGCATCTTGCTTTCTTTGTGTTCATAAGAAAACTAGTGAGAAAAAAAAGATAGAGTAGTAACAACACAGATTTCATTGAGCTTTGTTTGTGTTTATTTCAAGCCTTCAGAACTAACATCCCAGAATGAGAAACCTTACTTTTCATGAATTCAAGACAAACAAGCCAAAACACATCTTTCAACACAGACTGCTCTTCACTCCCACACAGGGGGAAAAAACCACTCACTACAACAACATCTTAACATTCACATTCCAAAACAGAATAACTTTCTGTTGCTACCATAATTACTCTTCTTATTAATATTGAGCATCATCAGATGTAAGTGCAGATTTGCTGTATCCTCATGACAGATTTAGTTCCATGATTGATCAAAACAGTCAAACACCATAGTTACTTACAACAGCCTAAAAAATATCAGCAATTCCTTAAACTGATGCTGATGCTCTGCAACACGTTGTATATGTGCCAACTATTAGCAGTAATGATTAATCATGGTAAAAAAAAGGAAGGAAAAAAAATATCTTAGGATCACTCAATTCCTTAAAAAGCGAGATTCTTATGGAAGAAAGCTCTCTAAAACAACAAATCTGAAGTGCTAAGAATAATAGCAAGGAATGACAAGTCTAACTGCACTGAAAATGGTCACAGGTTAGAAATATGGAGGAGAAAGCTAAGTAACTTTTCATTACCTGCAAGAGAGGCTCCAGCCTAGTTCATTGTTACCATAGGGAGTGAGAGAAAGGACTTATGTTGATCCTATATGTAGTGAATTTTCCATTTGGAATTCTCATGGCCAAAATCAAGGGGTTAAAAAAGTTAAAATATTTATCTGCCCTTTGCAATCAAGGCACCAGGGCTGGAAATGAAGAATGCATAGAGTAGCTTTCAAAAGCAGTCTGATAGGTACAGATAAAGGCAACAACAGCACTACCTGACCAAAGGAAAAATGCAGCAGTAATGAGACTTCTGAGCAGCTCACTGCCATCCAGATCAGCTCCTTTAAATACTTCATTGAGAGAACCGAGGTTCTCTTTCACTAGAGGCAGGCATTCTCCATTCTAGAGAGCTCCTGTTCAGATGAGTCTAGAGGCACTGTGAGGTCCACTGGAGGACACACTTCCAAGTGCCTGTGGAGCATCATGTGCCTGGCTGGAGAAGCTTAATACTTAAGAGGTGGGAGGTCAGCATTTAACATTGCACTTAACCCACTGTTTCTGACTTCCTACTTATGTCCAAGAACAGATACAAAGTGGTTGCTTTGGCTGATCAAGCTGGAGGCAGCTGCACTCCTTTGCTGCTGCACAAGTCAGGGGCAGTGGTTGGGAGTATGGCCAGGGAAGGCTGGAAAAAGCTCCCCAGATTTGGGATGCCAATGAGGAAAATTTTAACCCTACCAACCTTATGGATTTAAGAGTTAGAATTTGATTCCAGATTCTGCCCTGGCAGACAAAGAAACAGCCTATTCATTCAGACTTTTCCTGGGCACAGCATGAGAGCTGGGGAGCTCTCATTGACAGTTATTTATAATTAGATGGTATTTTAAAATAGCATCCAAGTAAACATGCTCTATCCTCTCATTATACATCCCAAGTCCTAAAGGGACACTATGCCACTTTGTGTTGCACAGCAGTGATCCCTGCTTGAACTTGGGGCATCTTGGATAAGCTCCCAATTAAAAAATAAAGTAGCCCAAATGCAGGAGCTGCTCAAGCATAGTTTTCTTTGGCTTTCAGAGAACTCATCATTACAATTTAATTTGTCTCTCATCTGTCTTGCAGCCTGGGTTAAGGACGAGATAAACACAGCTGGAAATGAACAAAATTTCAGCTCTGCTCTGAAGTGCCACCTGGCAGCTTGCCCAGTGGCCTGGCCCACCTCCCCGTGCCTTCACAGTCCGAACAGGCACTAATGGACTGTGCACACATGGCACCTGACTGTTGGAGCTGCCATTGCCTCTGCATTCCAGCTATATCCACCCTACCTCTTCTGCTCAACCTGGAAAAATCCAAGTAGCACTAATAAGTGGGTAATGCCACTTCAAACGTGGGCTGACTGCATATAGGGACAGAAGTATGGATGTTCAACTCTAATGAGGCACCTCGTTGGTCTGGTTACATCCTGTATGTGCAATATGGGAATACTAACAGGAGGAACACAATCAAAGCAGCCCCTACATCTTTTCTGATCAAGAACAGTCTTAATCCTGCATGCAATTTATTTCCATTGTTTCAGAGAAATCTACAATTAAACCGTAAGGCATAAAAAGAAGGGCTTTGGTTTTATTGAAACATAAAGGACAAGTGAATAACAGCTCTTTGATAATCTTTCTATCACCTTAAGAAGGCACAGACAAAAACCCCCAAAAACACAGCCTACCCTCCTGTGGAAAGGAAAGCTTTCTACTTTTGGTAAGCAGCATGCAGAGCTCAGAGAGAATAAAAAAAAGCCCATTATGCTTCACTCTCCTCTTGAGGGCACATTTATCTTTGCCCACAGGCAATTTGGTCTTAAGATATTTTGTTATATATTGACAGGAATCCAAATGATATTTGACATTGCAACCCATAAGACATGCAAAAGAAACATCTCCTCCAGCTCGTCCTACATTCAGCTGCAGTGCTGTTACAGCTTTGCTGCTGTTCTGCAGCCACATCCTGGGTCCAGGGGCTGCAGGAACACACATGTGTAACTGCATTTTGTATTTTGAGCCCTCTTGCCTCTCTGAGTCACACATGTGCTGATGCTTTCTGTATTTTCCTGCTATGACAGCACATGTGCTTTACATTCAGAGATTAAGACAGGAAAAAAAAGTTCTGACCATAATGAAATTACCTAAGTGCAACTCAGGTAAGATCTCAGATTTAACTCTACACTTGTGCCTGTAGCCCCTTCAAAGACGAAATGGGGCAGTTTGTCCCATTTATTCCTATTTGAATAAATAGAAGCCTAAACAAAAAAATATGAATAAAGAAGCAGGAATAATCAAATGTTTTGGAAGACAGTTTTTCAGCAAGGATATACACCTAAATTCTCCTTTCTGCTCATCATATCACAAATGGACAAGGATTGCTATCATTCTTGCAAATACACAGCACCCCCACTCTCATTCTCTAGGTCGAGCAAGCAACCAGTGTGGGCTGAGAAAAGAAAGCATTACATGCAAAGCCTATCAATTCACATTTGAGTCCTGCCAGCAAAACTCCCTTCACTGAAGTTAAACAAAACATCATGTCAACAGCAAAGTGTAGGACTCCTCAGGCAGAGATCCCACGTTTTCTGCGCTGGTATCAGCTACCCCTCTGCAGCAGGGAAGGAATTGCAGCTCCTTCTAACAGCAGTGAGCTGCAATTCCAGCTTCTGTTCCCAGTGACCAGAAACACTGAAGTCTCTAGAAATACTAAAATAACTTCCCCTGCTTGCTTTCTCACTTCTGGTAGCATATACACAGCTATCCCTCCTGAAACACACACAGCCAAACACCACACTGCTCCATTCTGCCGCTGCTGGACAGTACCAGGAGTTTTACCTGACAGCAACCATGCAGATAACCTTGCAACACCTCCTGGAAGCCCACAAGTGCAGGACAGTAGCCTGGGGGATGGAATGAATGACCAGGGTTCCTTGAACCCACCATGCCCTAAACGGACACACTGAAAGATGAAAAAGGAAAGCTGGACAAGAAGAGGCAATTACGCACATGTTTTCTTTCTCCTCCCCCTCCTTAAAGAAAAAGTTTCCTTCATTTTCCCACCCCAATCTTCCCCCCTTCATCTCCAGAATGGTGAGGTCCCAGGAAGCAACAAGAATGGCTTTCAGTGGGGCAAATAAGCAAAACTGCCAGTTGGGACCACAACAACAGAAAAGCTGCAAACTGAAAAACAAACACAGGAGAGGAGGAATCCAAGCATTTGTGGGCTACTTGGAAATAGTTCCTGGAAGTTAGCAACCTGAGTATTTAGACTGCATAGCTCTTACAAACCCAGCTACAAGGCAAACATGCTCTGCTTCAGTCTGGCTCACGCAGTGCAGGGCAGCAGCCCTGGCAGCGCAACACCGAGGCAGGGGCAGCTCTGAAATGACTGCTTAGGTTACACACAGGGACCAGTGGGTGTCTGTGTTCCTCCACTTGGGTCAGTCTCTGGCACACAGCCTGTCCCTTCAGGACACAGCGAAGCGTGTCTCTTTGGAGAGGTTAATCTCTGTTCTCTGTGCAGCCAGCTCACATCCTCCTTGCAGAGCAGAACAGCGTCCACAAGCAGCCTCTAGTCCAGCGTGTCGCCTTCAGGGGATGCACAGCCCCACACTGTATCCCAGCCAGCAGCTGGTGCTCCCCTAAGCAGTGTCTGCAGTCCCCCAGCCTGTCCCTGGAAACCTGTCACCCAGGGAGCCATGTTCTCACCCATGCCAGGTAGATGTTTTGCTATGAGGGCACATAATGGCCCTTCAAATGGGGTTTTTAATTCTTTACTCAGCTTTTCTTCCCACTCTCCCAGCTCTGACTGTAAGGAGAAATGCCCCAACTTCCTTGTCGCCACCACAATGTTTTCCCTGCTCATTTCACAAACAGAATTGCAGCATGTTGTGTTTCATATAACATTTGAGTCACTAAGGTTCAGCCCTGGTATGAAGCAATTCCAGTATCAACTTCATCAGGTTGAGCTCTTGGGCATCTTCCAGCCTCTGAGACCATGTTTAAATCTTTATTCTTCATTCCCTCAGAATCCCAGTGGCATTCTCACAGACCCAAGGAAATATGCACACATCTGTGATTACAAGATTATAACATCTGAGAGAAAAACCCCAAAACCGAAAAGGACACTTTTCAAGTAATTTTGCATTTCATGAAGGTTTGCACTTCCAGGAAGCTCCAAGTGACCTTCCCCACTGCAACAAGATTTGCTGCTTTTCCTGGCAAAATCACCATCCACTCCTCTGCTGAGAGCATATCACCTCTTGCCTGGGCGTGCAGATCTGCAATCCCTGGCACAGGGCTCCCCAGGCCCCCCAAACACACAGCCCTGGCAGCTATTCCTTGGCACTTCACATCTTAATTGTGGCTTGATCCACTCAATGTGCATCTTGCAGTCTCAGGACCATCTCCCCCTGCATAACAGGAACCTGAAGGATGAGGAGGCTGGATTCCACAGCCTCCCCAGCCCCAGGAAGACCCTTCTCCCCCTTGGCCCCACTCCAGCATGCAGCACCAGGCTTGGCAGGGCAATACATCACACAGCAGCAGTACAGGAGATATTGAGACACAGCAGCTATTCTTGTTGGTGCAAAGCCTCAGCCAAGCATGCAGGTGGCCTGGCAAAGCCATGATTTATTAGTTTTATGGCCACTTGCACACCGCCTCAGAGACTGCAGTGCAGATGTGGCTCTGATCCCCAGCAAAGACACTCTTCAATCTGCTTATACCCCTCAATTTTACATTTCTGTGCTAAGCCCTTTAGATGAGCAGACATCTCAGGTGGAGACAGTGAAGTTTGTTTCACAAGTTTTTCACACTGTAAATGGTATGAAAATCACAAACCACAAATTCTACGTAAAACTCTTTCCAAAGAGAAGCATCATTAAAAGAAAAAAAAAATCAGACTTGAAATATTGCCTCACTTGAGTTTTATGAAGGTTGGTTTTGAGTCATATGCAATCCACACTAAGGTGATGAATATTTTCCTATAGGGGAGAGACTTAAGCTTCCCTAATCCAAACAACTTGTTACTCCTAATGCCAAAAGGAAATACAGCAACACCCATGCCCTTTGCTTCTGACAAACCACCACTGGAATGACTGGAACACACTGCAGCTCTTCCCACAACTTCCACCTAGTCCTGTAGCACCAGACCATGCTGTCCAATATCCTCCAGCACTTCGTCTTGGCATCGTTGCCTTTGCTGGGGCATTACAGGGAGTGCCAGTTCACGTAATCGCTGAAGCCAGGAACACCTAGTTCCAGAACAGCACTTACAGACAAAGCAGAAAACAACGAAGCCCTTCTTTCCTATGCTGGACTTATACCATTCCTTGCAAGAGCAGCATATGATTCATCACAGCCCATTTGTTTTAAGATTAAGGGTTTGACTTAACTGTTTGAGGCACCTTAATACCTTAGATCTTATGTGTGTCTTGTGCTTTATTTGAAAGCTAGATGTAATTTAAATAGGGGAGGGGGAAGAAAGAAACTCCTGTGAACTTGAAGTTATAGCACTTGAATTCCAGTTAAGAAAAGACTAGTGGTATTTCACCTTCAATACCTGAACTACATAATTATCCAGGAAGTGTTTGTCCAGGTATGTACATGAAGGTTTCACCCCACAGAGTCAGAGCTTTAGAAATTGAAACCAAGAGCTAGTAGTTTCATGCCTCAAGTAACAGAGAAGAATATGAACATTTATTAAGGATGCAAGAAATAAGAGCACTGTAACTATTTTACATTCTAGCAGCCCTAACACAAGGGTTCAAACATCTGGTTAAGAACCCACAATATACACTACCAAAATGGGTATGATGCTGAACTCTTTATCTACCCCACTGGAAGTCCAGGGTACTCCTGGGAATAGGTTTTGCCAAGACACTGGCCTCCATCTCCAGAAAGACATGATAATCTTCACAGACACCATTCGGTAGCTGCAGGTTTTAAATGAATTAAAAGCTTTTTCACTAAAATGTTTCTGGAACACATCTCTGCCAGCAGGGGAAAAGGTAAAAAACAACCCAACCAAAACAAAAACCCAGGAGCAGTGGTTAGTGGCAACCTGTCAATTTTTTTTTTCCATTCAATTGTCTTGATGGAAACAGCAAACCATGCAGTAAAGGTAGAAAGAAGAGGCAGAAAGTAGGAGATGCTACTGGGATTATTCATTAATGGCAGAACACACAGCATAAACAGTTGGAGTTTCAAAGCTGTCCAGCACCTAAAGAAGAAATCAAGCCATGTGGATACAACGAACCTTGAGGATATCTGCTTTCAAATCAGACTCTTGTCTGCCCCATACATAAGAACTATCACCTACCACACCTCAGTGGACAAGGTGGCCCCACCTACAGTGGGCCATCAGATCATAGCCATTGCCCAGGCTCTGAGCATATCTGAAACCTCTTTCTCGGTCTGTTCAAAAGCTTTGCCCTACTCCCACATGATGCCTTTTAAAGATTTATTCAATAGCAGACTACTGAGACACTGCTGCACTAGCTTCTCAAAAGAAGGAGGTCATTCAAGACAATTAAAGCACGGATAGCAGCATTCAGACCTTTAAAGAATAAGTCTCTTTGTACTTTCAAAGTATTGTTCAGCTGCACAGATAACCCGCATTTGTGGAGTGACGCAAAGCAAAATTTTCATTATGTACACGGCCACGCTGTTCTATTGAGTACGATGTTCTTTGATAAGATGTGAGGGTGCTTAGTTTCCAGAACGGAATCAGCTCTACAGTAATGTGCTGAACAGAACAATAGTCCCCTGACCATGACTGGGGTAGACAGTTGTCACCATGAGAAAGTTTTGAAATGGAAGAGAAAAAGAGAACCTGAAATAAAACTAAATAAAATCCCTTTGTCCCCAGGAACAACAGCAGTACAAACTCACTATTCACCCACTGCTGATATGCACAGGAGTTCACCTAAGGGTAAGAAAGAAGAAAATCACCTTTTAAGTCTGTTACCATTTTATGGATTTTTCCTTTCTTTATTCTGCCATTTCATCTTTCAGCACATTTACAATGCATAGAGAAGAATCTCCTTCACCGTCTCAGTGGGGCTCATTCAGATCCATCAGCTCCCTTGCAGTAAAGTTCAGCATGTTTTCCCCACCATGCACAGTAGGGAATCACTTCCCTGTGAGTTGAGGTCAAGTGCCACTATATTTGATCCCAACAGCAACATCACATTTTTTTTTTCTTGGATACCACTGAGGAAAAAAGTAAATAAAATCAGAGGACCACATGGTCTTTTAACCCCATAAACTTTAGTCTTTGTACACAAACTGGGAACTTCTGTGAAATCCTCCAGTTCATATCCAATATATGGGTAAAAAATGCCTACAAGCAAAGGCTGATCTTTACTTGTGAAAACACAGCAAGACTGTCTGGGAAAAAAGGAGTTCCACTAAGAATAAGAACGACAGGCTCTTGGGAGACTGAAGGGAGCAGTAAGCTTACAAAAAAAAAGCTTGGCCTAGAGCTCAGCTCTATGCAAAGCAATACTTTCCAGATCTTAACCTTGATAGCATTTCTCTTTTACCCTCCAAAATTATCCTTAGAAAAATAATTACCAGAAATTTAAAGCCCTGAGATCACCAGGCGCAGCATCATTTCCGCATTAGCAACAAGACACAGTCACAGCTTCGCCATCAGCTTTTTCTCCCGATGGTCTGAGGAGAGCCGAGCCAAGCCTCACGTGCAGCCCTGGTTCTCACAGGCCAGCGATGCTCACCTTTTGCCCTGTTGCAACAACCACACTGTGATAAGATCTCTTTCTGCTGCGGGTTCCCAGAGCAAAATCTTTTCCCCACTGCACCCACCCACAAGTCTCTCACTGGGGTGGGATTCAGCTGTGACAATGCAAATCAGGACTAGGGGGCGGAAGGGGGGGACAGGAAAAACACAGCACAAAGCTTGTTCCTTTCTTGCTCTTCAAGTCTTGCTTCTTTTCAACTGAAAGAGCCCACTCAGTGAATTCCACAGCATGAGATCAAGTCCATGCATTTTCTCTGGAAGGGTGTTTAGCTCTCTTTTAGCAGTTTTGTATCTGAGTTATCATCTAGAAACATTTAAGTTGTTATGAAGGTTGGAAATAAGACCCATATAAAATCCATTTGCTTCCTTCAAGAGTGACAGGTTTGGGGTTTTTTCAGTCTATTTGTTCAATTACTACAACAATACTCACCAGCAAGACAATAAAACACATGAACACCTTGAAATAAACAAAATTCGATTTATGACTTAACAGCATCAAGAAGCATAACCTGAAATGCTCTCTCCTTTAACCACTCTTAAAATTTAATCTGAAAAAAAAACCCCAGAAGATGACACATTTACCATTTCTAGATGGATAAGGTAGGCACGAATGCCTAACTACTTCCAACTATATCTTGATGTAACAAAAGACTACTTCCTCCCGTACCATCAAGAAAAACCCTCCCTTCTTAGCAGAGGACCAAATTTAGTGCACATAAATATTTCATAACTTCATCCTGTCAAGAAAATCAAACTGAATTACTTAAGGGCAATTTTCCAGGAGCTGCACATCCAAGCTCGAAGAATAAAACTGAACTGATCATATCCATTCTTCCACTTCATACTGAAAGGCCAGAAGGTGAAGCAACAGTGAAAAACTGGAGATCTTGTGTGGGTGTCATCTAAGAACATTATCCACCAAGCACTAAACTCCATTAAGAAATGCAGAAACAACACAGTAAGACTCATATCTTCTGAAGAAAATACAACACCAGCTTTACAATCCTCTCCTACATCCCGGTCTGCCAGAAGAAACAAATTCTGGCTTTCACAAAACCTCATGAAAACTGAAACAACAGCCAAGAAACAACTTCCTGCTAACAGACAGGGCAACCACAGAATCAAAAGGTGACTGAAGACAGACATCTACAGGTGGTTTGATTTCCAACAGCATGAAAAACACACAGCTTCCACTGATCTGGAGAGGAATTCAGCACCTGAAGAAGACATAAGGCCATTTCTGTGCAAACGAATCCTGACCCAAAGATAAGAGGCACACCCTGATAAAACTGGCACAAGGTACTACTTTGCTAATAGAGGTAGCCTTAAACTTCCTAAGCACTGGATGACACAGATTTGGATTGGACCCTACATTTATTTTTTTCAGTGTTGCATCAAGAAATTCTCTGACAGAGAATTCCACTTGTTAACTTTGCAAGACAAGAACAGGGATGCAGAGCAACCATCCCACGACAGCCTGTGCTCCAGTCAATTCCACAAGCATTGCACATTCCCATCTTTCCTCCTTTAGAAGGCTATGCGCTGATTCATGGCTGCTTTCTCTTATTGCTAGATAACCTCCTTTGGAAGAAGGAAAAGCATTCTCTTTGTATCCCCAAGACCATGGCATCTGTGTTCTTTATAAAATATTGATTTGTCTGCTGTTTGTAGCGCACAAAGTTAAAAGTACATGCATTTGAGTAGGCAAAACCAGACCCACAAGCCACTGAACTGGGCAGACCTAAACCAGCTCCAACCTGAAGCCCTTCACACACAGCTCTACCTGAGCCTGCCTCCTGGCAGGGCTTAGTGCGGGGTTGAACCACTACTGCAGGACACTACACCAGCAGCTGCCTCATGTCTGGCCATCTCAGGGCACGGGTGGAAGAGCTCAGGACTGTTTACATCCACTCCCCTGTGCATATGCTCTGAAGTGTGGCACATGGGACAAAAATGCCTTTGCACAAAAGCCACAACACCTTTGTCACCCCAACAATTATGGGATATTCTTATCAACAGCTTCAGCACAAGAGTCTCCCCAAAAAACCCCAACAACCGCTTGCTTCAAAACCCATAAACTTTCTCTACCCACAAAGCTTTTTCAGGTGCCTTCCAACGAAGGAAGACAAGAGGAGCAGGGAGATTGGGAGGTATAACACACAGAGAGGGAAATTAATAAGTCATCAATATATACATCCCGTTAAAGCCTGAATCAGTGCCAGGAGCCTCAAGTAAATTGATGGCTTTAAGTGCAGTGACTGGAAGCCATCTTAGCTGTTCCTAGTGACAGAAGGTATTACCACGAGGAACTCCTTAACCAGCTTTGCCATTCTCACAGGACTACATACATCATTGCAGTATGATGAACAGGCAGATGCAGTTAAAAAAGAAAAACACCTTTTCTTTAACATGCTCCTGAGTGCCAGGTCTGAAGAAGCACTATGAGTGAAAGGAAAAATACTGCATAATCTAGGGGCAAAGTCAAAAATCATCAGTTCATTATGGAAACTGCAGTTAAGTAATAAAACAGCCTTGGTCTCGACCTGTACACTGGGGAGTAACAGAGGACGATGTCTGTGCTCATTTTTAACTTTTCAAATCAATACAAAACTTGATAAATCAATAACTGCTCTATTACGTTGTATGAAGTACACAGTGACTTCATAACCTAATGAATTAAAAAGCCTAGAATTTTTCCAATTTTTGAGTTGTCTTCTGCATTCCTTTAGAGAGCTGGACAATTTTCACGGAGCTACCGTGCAATGCACATATACTTTATTACAAAGCAGCTATCCGAGCCTTTATAAGAAATTTCCCATATTTCCCTAGCTGTCTGTGCCAACACATTACTTTCCAAGGCATGGATGTAGGAAAGGTAAGACGGTGCTGTCGTAGCTGTTCTGTCAGACCTGATTCATATTTCCTGGAGTAAACAAAAAAGCTGCAGACTTGGAAACGGCAGGTGAGTACCCAAGTGAACTGTAATAAAAGTTATCTGGAGACTGTAAAGGCTTCTGACGTTACTCATTTTTTTTTAACAGGTCAGTGGCTTTCTTAGGGCATTGTAACACTAGCGATTTAGCCCACTTGGCTATTTAGTATCCCTTCTTATTTGGCCTTGTAGCATCACTTCATCAAAACACCGGCTCTCCAGTGCTGAAAATGCCCTTCCACGCTCAGTTTGGGACTGCGAGGACCTCTCCCAGTGGGGCAGGCTGCTGACAGCAGACAGGCTCCACCGAGCTGCCCTCCGCGCACACGGAGAGGGCACGGGGACACATTACCCAGATATTTTGGTGCAGAGCAACGCGCGGACTCCGCGGCGAGTCGGAGCCCTGCGCCGAGCCCCGGCAGCGGCAGATGCCAGCTCAAGGACCGCGGGAGAGCGCTCCCGGAGCCGCGGGAGGCACGGGGCGCTCCCGGGACTGTGTCCGGCAGCCCGCCCGCAGCCCGGCG
>VZTN01019487.1:159245-199504 GCA_013400515.1 Erpornis zantholeuca | reverse complement strand
CTGCTGCTGCTCCCGCCGCCCCCCGGGACCGGCTGGGGCCGCCCGCCGCCGCGCCTGGCCCAGGAAGCGCCATCCCAGCACTGACTAATCAACAGGGTGCGAGCAACGCCTGCGCAGCTGCCGCTCCTCCCCGCGCCGAAAAGGAAAGTGCCGGGCTGCCCGCCCGCCCGGAGAGCCAGAGCCGGAGCTGCCAGAGCCGCCCAGCCCGTCCCTCTCACTCCACCCTCCGACCGCTCGCCCGACGTGCAGCCCGCGCTTGGGCTGTGTATCTGTTATTTTAGTTTTCACCTGTGAGTCATGTACATACGTGTGAATTCATGTATACAGGCTAATGCACAGAAGTCACTGCTACTGCACACGCAGCTATTACATATATTGCGTATTCAAAGGTCTTCAGACCATGGGAATATTTGTAGTCATTCGCTCTTCAAAGTGGCTTATGTGATAAAATCTTATATAATCTTCATTAGATATTTTATTTAATTTTATCCTTTATTTAATGCATTTTGATCTCCAGACTGCAGAAACTCTGAGAAATTAAACCGGAAAAATTAACTGCTGGGTGGTTGCACTGTACTGTGCTCAAGTTTATTTTGTTCGCTTCTGTGTCAAAACTGTTTATTTTATTGCCGTAAACTTGGCTACATTTAAGCCTTTACTGTTGACTAGAGACATAAAAGTGCCTTGCAGTGATTAGCAAAACGACTGACAACATCCACAGCCAACATCTCTCTCCAGGCTCCCGCTTCTCCATCTATCCTTGAGCCTGCTGAGGATGGCAAAGCTCAGGGAAGAGCTGTGGTACCAAGAGCCCTCCTGCTGCTCACCCTTCCTCATGGCCTGGGTGAAGGGCCAGACGCTGCTGCGTGCCTTTGTCACTGCTGGTGCCACAACACTGCCAGAATGAGGAGAGCTGAGACAGACACGCTCTTGTTCTGCTCTGCCACAAACAGAGACTGGGACTTTATCCATGGTCTCCAGAGGAAACAAAGACTGTGGAAACTAGTCAACATACAATATTACAGAAAACCCATGTTATCTTGCTTTAAGTGGATCTAGGTTGGCTTGAAGTTCATCCTGCTGTGGGTCCATGCTTTAGCTATACAGTGTGGCACTGGGTTTTCCCAACACTGTGAAAAACCTTCGCTCTCTACATTCTGTCATGCTGCTCTTAGATCCTACCTACCAGAATAGTTAGCGTTAAATTTTTTAAAAATTTAGCTTGAGAAGATACTTCTTTATGAAGCAGTTTCCCTTTTACCAAGTTCAACTCTTTCAACAACCTCAGTGAATTAAGCTATTGAAGTGCAAAATAGTATCACAGAGTGGGTCAGATTGTGAGGGACCACACTGGGTCATCTGGTCCAACCTCCTTGCTCAAGCAGGGTCATCCCAGAGCACATGGCACAGGATTGCATCCAGCCAGTTCTAGAG
Organism: Erpornis zantholeuca; assembly: GCA_013400515.1. Lineage (NCBI taxonomy): Eukaryota > Metazoa > Chordata > Aves > Passeriformes > Timaliidae > Erpornis > Erpornis zantholeuca. The sequence goes on along the minus strand of VZTN01019487.1, from coordinate 198,070 downwards.
TATCTCCAGTGTGGGAGCCTACACAACTTTTCTGGGAAATCTGTTCCAGTCCACAGTCACCTGCACAGCAAAGTTCCTCTTCACATTCAGGTAGAATTTCCTGTGCCTCAGTTTCTGCCTGTTGCCTCTTGTCCTACTGCTTGGCACCACTGAGAAGAGCCTGGTCCATCTTCTTGACACTCTCCCTCCCTTTAGGTACTTACAGACATTGATAAGGTCTCCTTTCAGGTGTTTCTCCTCAAGGCTGCACAGGCCCAGCTCATTGAGCCTGTCCTCATAAGAGAGATGCTCCAGCCCCTTAATCACCTTTGTTGCCCTCCACTGGGCCCACTCCAGGAGCTCCATGTCTCTCTTGTACCAAGGAGTCAGAACTGGACACAGCACTCCATCTGTGGCCTCACCAGAACACAGGAGAGAGGCAGGATCACCTCCCTCAACCTGCTGGCACTGCCATTCCTAATGCCGTTCCTAATTGGCCATCTTGGCCACCAGGGCACCCTGCTGGCTCATGGACAGCTTGTTGTCCACCAGGACCCCTAGGTCCTCCTCTGCAGAGCTGCTTCCCAGCCTGTGCTGGGGCTGGGGTTATTCCTCTCCAGGTACACAACCCTGCATTTGCCTTTGCTGAATCTCAGACCGTTCTCTGCCCATCTCTCCCACCTGTCAAGGTCCCTCTGAAGGGCTGCACAGGCTCTGGGGTATTGGCCACTCCTCCCAACTTCGTGCTGTCAGTGAACTTCAGCACTGTTGCTAAGAGCACTATTGCTGAAATATGGAAAGCATGGGTTTAGCTCATTCAGGCTTGATGAGGTTTCCAGGTGCAGTATGTAAAGCAAAGCAGATCAGATCAGACTGAGATTCACCAGGACTTGAAGCACTAGTCTGTCAGGAATTGTTCTTGAACACTATCTTGGGTACCATTAATTCCAGGACAGATACCATCTCACAGTTTATGCCTCTCTCAGACATCATGCACTTCTACTGTCTGGGAAGAAAAGCATCTTTCACACAGAAATAGTTTCTGTTGGTTTTTGTTGAAACATTTTTTCATTTTTCTGTACTAGATGTCCTACAGTCTTTAAATCTGCCTTCCTCTAACTGTGTTCGTGTTCTCTCCAACCAGTGAGAACCCAGCCCGCTCTTAACTGTTTTACTGCAACAATGTGCATTTTAAAAATGGGTAACTTCTAGATACTATCTGAATTTCATTCAGCTGTCTACAGGCAGAGAGGTCATAATGCTCACTAATATTTAAATGTCTTTTGCTCTTGGAGTCACTTTGTTATGTGTCTACATAACTGTACTCCCTGGAATATGTCCTAATTTTACATAAATGGCATTCAAATCACCAGTACATAACAGAAATTTCTTGTTTTAACTGCACCTTATGTATAATTAACACTTTAGAGATAATTTTCCTGATGTCTAGCAATGCCTTAGCATGATCTCTTACCAGCCTCCCACTGGTGCAAAATACTAATTAAGCCACCAGACCTGAAGAGCAAATCCACCCTAGAGCCAGGGCCTCAGTTACACAACATCTTAGTTTTTGTCTATGTGCCTTTCAGGTGGTGTTCAGAGACAGTCTTTATGAATCAACAGTAAATTCTTGCCATAAAACCATAAGCAATGGCTAAAGGACTCAGAATAATTCCTAAAATTATTCTTAAATGCATTTTGAATTGACTTTCATGTTGACTTCACAGCATATTTATGCAGCAGGCCGTAAAATCTGTAGTATATATTTATTCTATTGCCAATAACATTATTTTTAAAGCATTTCAGATCATCATCAGTTGATATCTGTGCTAACATATGAAAAGGAACTCTCTACAACAAACTCATTTTAGTACAAGTTTGGTAACATGCTTTACAGTGTAGTATGCATACATCAAATAAAACTGAGCTTTATACAGTAAGTTTCATGGGAAACGAAAATATTTGGTATTTCTTAAAAAAAAAGCCCCAGTAATTTGCATTCCTTGTTCCTATATGATTTTTTTATATACCAAAGGCCTGATTTTCCTAGTATTTACAAGTGGAAGATAACAGAAGACGCAGTGATAATTTCAGAATCACAGAATTACAAAATTATTTAAGTTGGAAAAGACTACCAACATCATCGAGCACAACTTTGACAAACATCACCTTGTCAACTAAACCACAGCACTAAGTGCCATGTCCAGTCATTTCTGGAACACTTCCAGGGATGGTGTTTCTACCCTGGGCAGCCTGTTCCAATGCTTAACAACCCTTTCCATGAAGAAATTGTTCCCCATGTCCAACCTGAACCTCTTCTAGCTGAGGGTGTTGTTTTTCTTCCCCAGTGGCACACTCTTGTAATTTACAATTGAGTATGTTTGGGAAAAGGCAGTTGTTTTGCTCCAGAAGATGTGAAAAGGAGAACAATCACGGTGCTCATGGAGCACATAGAGTGTTAGGTGAAGCACACTGCATTGGCTAGCAGGAGTTAGCATCCTGCGAAAACTACCAAGGGAACCTGAATATCTGCATCTCCCTCAGGTGGGACTAAGCACATAAGGAGGACCTAAGCACAAAAAGGAGGAAACTCTGCAAGAAGGAAGAATGTATAGAAGAAATTGCTGTACTGGAAATTCTCATTAGCAATAAAGAGAAGAAATCAAAATTACAAATTAATCTGACCCTTTTTAATTTATTTTGTTAGAAAAAGGAGGAGGAATTACATGGAGGCTTAAACCCAGGGAACTAGTAGCTGAACTTCTGTGAGTTCAGGACAGCTGAAAGTTCATCAGAAATCCACTGCTGAAAGGCAAAACTGCAGAATTTGATCTATACAGAGGAGGGGAAGGAATTGAGATAAAGATTAAGTTGGATGAATCATGAGAACTTCAATGACCTGAAAGAAAACAGAAAGTAGGTCAAATTAGTAAATTATTAATAAATATATAGACTATGTATGGACAAAACCTGAAAGGTAAGGTCCCAAAATGTTAGAAAATTGGATTTTAAAGATAGCAAGCCTGTTGATAAGATGCACAGTGAGAATACTAAGGAAAAAATTGGTCTATTATACAAAGAGGGAAAACTATTTAATCATCACTGATGATGCTGATACTTTCAACCTCAGCCTTCAATTTTAGAAGGCAAATCTGATTTCACTACTAGCAACACCAACAAAAGCCTAAGGTTAGAAAAATGAACAAGTAAGATGGAAAATACATGGCAAGTTCAAGACTTTTGGACAGACTGGACCTGATGAAACTCCCTTGTGGTTCAAACTATGTTAGAATTGCTACTGATTTATCTCCAAGAATCAATAGAATGAGATTCCGAAAAACCCAAAAGGGATTGCATCTCTCTCAAAGGAGGGAAGGAAATACCTCTGCAAACTCATCAAGTGAATTTCTACTAAAGAGGTTTTAACAGGCTTTGTGGATGGGGGAGAAAGACTTAGAAGCAAAACTTTGTGCTCTTAACAAAAAAAAAACCAAATGAACAATCTAGGCAATATCAATACAAAATTACTTGGAAATAATTAGTACTCCAAAGCTGAAAGGATACATTGAACAGGGTTTCACTTAGATCCATCTTGGATCCAGAACTATCCAGGACCATCAACTATCCAATGATCAATCAAGATCATTGATGACTGAACAGAGGACACTTACATTTGGAGGCTGTATCTATAGGAAGAGTCTCCAACTATGCTGGAGCACAACATTACAATTCAGAGGGATCTTGACAGACTGGAGGACCTGAAATGCCACTGAACAAGGAGAAACCAAAGGTTTTCANAAAAAAAAACCAAATGAACAATCTAGGCAATATCAATACAAAATTACTTGGAAATAATTAGTACTCCAAAGCTGAAAGGATACATTGAACAGGGTTTCACTTAGATCCATCTTGGATCCAGAACTATCCAGGACCTTCATCAAGATCACTGATGACTGAAGAGAGGACACTTATATTTGGAGACTGTATCTATAGGAAGAGGCTCCAACTATGCTGGAGCACAACATTACAATTCAGAGGGATCTTGGCAGACTGGAGGACCTGAAATGCCACTGAACAAAGAGAAACCGAAGGTTTTGACACATCCAAAGGAATAATCGACTGCTCAATAAGTAGCAGGATAAAAAAAAAGCTGTTCTATGGATCACAAGCAGTGGTAGGCTATCTTGCATTATGCTGATGCTGGAATGCATAGATAGGAGTATCACAAATAAGATAATGAAAAAATATTTTAAAACTATCTGGCTGTTTTTATTTAAACTGGAATAGTCTGCTCAGTTTTCAAGTCTACAGTCCAGGACACCTGAGAACCAATTCAAGAACCTCAAGCGGAGGGAGACAAAAAGGGCAAAAGATTCTAAAAACTCAAACTGTAATGGAAGGTAGGAAGGTCAAGAGTTGAGGAGAGGAGAGGAGAGTTGAGGAGAGTTGAGGAGAGGAGAGGAGAGGCAGAGGTGTTCACCTACATCAAGAGGAAAGGGAGAACCTACTTTTCATGTGTATCAGTTAGGTTAGGTATTAAGAATATTACTTACCAGACCAGTTAAGTAAGGACTGTTGCCACTCAGAGACACTCTGAAATCTCTACCACTGCAAGTCCCTGACCATCTTCTTGCATTACATCAGGGACAGCTGATCAGAGGTTGAGATATGATAAGAACCCAGACAGACTCTCAAAATCCCTTCCAGCACTATTTTCTTCCTCTGCTATGGTTTTAATGAAGGCAGGGATTATCCTTTGTTCTTTGTTTTCAGATTTTGTGATAAGCACTAGCTTTAGTGACTGGCCGTGATCAGTAGTCAGGAGCAGCTGTCAATACACAGCCCCTCCCATCCTTTTGCCCCCTTTCTGCAGGCACACTAAGTGGGCTAGGGGCACATGAACCTGGCACCTGGCCCCCTATGCTCAGGCCATGTGCTTCAGAGAGCATTTTCCAGTTGAGCTCCCTTTCTCAATACCAAATTTAATAATAATTTTGTATTGCAACAACCTACAAACAGCCCTCAAAGAAGCAGCAAGCATATTTCAGAAGGTTAGTGGTATTCCAGATCAGTAAGCCAGTGGGGTTAGTTATTTTGGATGTGCTGGGATGACTCAAACTGTACAACAGCATTATTCATTCACCAATGGTGATAAAACGACCATATCTCCTATGCAAGGAAAAAATAAGACAGTATATTTACCACAATTATTCAGGTTTCCCATCTTATGTTTGCTTTTTCCTTGTCCCACAGGTTTGAGTTGTGCTTGCTTTGCCTTTAAATAAAAAAAAAGTAACCAGCATCCTGATTCTGCCCTTGTTTAAAATTAAAGAAGATATTCTCCAGAGATTTTAAAGGTATCACAAGTCAGTATAAAACAGATATAAATGAGCAGAAACAGACACCTCCTCTATTTATACTTTAAGAAAATAACATAAATATATAATATCAAACAAAGCCTTTTATTGTGATCATTTGTGACTAAAAGAACATTTGAAAATGCAGGTATGCTGGTAACACCTGGGTAAATTATTTTAAGGAATTATAAAATTTTTTATCAGAAACATTATTATTATTAGTGGATGCATTCTGTTGTTCCATGTTTCCTGAATTCTTAGGAAGGTCCAGCAACATAATCTAGCAGAAGGTGTCCCTGCCCATGGAGGCTGGAACTAGATGATCTTCAAGCTCTCTTCCAACCCAGACCTGTCTATGACACCAATTTTTATATGGTTTATCTCCTTCTCTCAGACATGACCTTTGCAGAATCCCTATTCAAGGGTATTGAAGTAGCATGTATGTTTCTGAAATGGGTGTAAAAGAAACAAAGCAAAAAATTCTCTGAGACTTGTCTTATGGGATTGCAGTAAATATGAGGTACTTAAAGAGATGATATATGATTTCATATATCAGAAGGTTGCTTGTGTGATGATGTCAATGTTCATTGTATTACAAATCTGGAATAAATAACACACACAAAAAAAGTGAAGGGTGTTTTTTTAGTAACAAAAAATTAGTACACTTAGACTTCATTTCTGCAAACATTTTCATTCAAACACTGTCACCCTGTGATGCATCTAATAATTCCAAAATCAGATAACTGTTTTATCTTCACATTAAAAATATGAAAATATAGTATAAACATATAAAAATATTTGGCAACAAAGTCTGTGTAATACAAAGGATGCCTAAACACTGTGGTTTTGGATTACAGGCTCGCTTTTAAAATCTTTTATGTTCCTTTGTAACACTTGGTATTTCCTGAAGAGAAAATGGAATAAGAAACAGTATTTCAGAATGCACAGCAGGTTCTCTTCTTAGTTTCATTTAAAGACACAACATCTAAGTCATGTAATACACAGGATTTCTGTAAAACAAACAAAAGCAAACACTTCATTAGGATAACTAGAACACAACAGTTGAAAAGTTTCCTTTTTCACATATTTTAATGTAAAATATTTGGCGAAGTCATTGGATATATTTTTCCTTTGAATATTTAATTAAATGATCGAAGTTTTCTAATAAATTAGATGGAAACTGATGCCCATGCAAGTCCCAGTTTGGCATCTTCACATTCTTTAGCTGCCTGAAACATCTCTCCTAAATCTGAAGGTAACAGCAAGTGTCTTTTATGGAGTCACTACAAACCATGTGTGCCAATCCTGTAAAACTTTACCTACATGAACTGTTCTATAAGTACAGGTTTTTCTGTTAACTGCACCAATTTTAGCTAATTTTCAGTTAAGTACACTTATCTCTGAAATATTGAGCATGGGTTGAAAAAGTCCAGTTGAAAAGAAGAGGAAATAGAGAATACCAGTACTCAATAAAAAAAGGGCACAGGCTATTAACTGTTATAAAGGACATAAACTTATTTCATGAAATTCACTAAAATTCTATTTTCTTGCCTCTATTTAATAACCAGGAATACCTCCAAATGGAAACAGTTCAGTCTTTATCATGATAAACGATCAAAATAGCACTCCACCCTTGTAAAACATTTATGTACTGATTGAAAAAGCAGATTGTAACAAAAATGAAAATCATCAAAACCAGGACTCTTCCTTTCAGCAATGAACTCAACTAGATAATTAGTGTTGACCAGAGAAAGAATCAAACCCAGTTGTGCAATGCAGTACATGTCGCAATCTTGTCCTCTGAAACTATGAACCCTGAACTAGGGCACAAAGACACAGAGAATATTGTCACATGGAAAATAAAAAGCCCCAGCTTCTCTACCTGCCACCCCCCTGCCTGTGTTTACCAACTAAGTGCAGAGAAATAAGTGAAACCACTGGATTCACCACATTCCTCTCTCAACCTGAACCCAACAGCCATAAACAACCATTTCTGATAATAAAGAGAAGCTTCCAGAGACAACTTCTAAGCTGGAATGACTGAAATCCAAAGCACAAGAAAAAAGAAAGGAAAAAGGGGAAAAAAAGGCATCATGTAGTACAATGCTAATTGTACTAAACTTACAACTAAACTAAACTTACACATACAAAGTCACAGAGTAGTTGAACATTGAGTACATCCAGAAAGATTCACCTAAAATTACCCAGTTGCATCAGAACGAAGGCAAAATATAAAGTTTCCCCTTTGCTACAAATAAGCTTTATGCCTCTTTGGCTGAGAATATTCATCACTATCTAAAATTCTGGAGAAGACACATAAATTTTTTTTCCTTTTTCCTTCCTTTCCTTTCCATAGTTCAGTTCTTCCAGAGTGCTGGCTGCCCCGTGCAATAGACACCCCCACAAAGAAAGTGGCTGAGCCCATTCCTCCCTGGGGCTTCAGGGACCCAGGGAGGCTTCCACAGTGCATGGTGCTGAGGGAAGAAAATGAAAAACATCTGGGAAGGGATCAAAAGTGATGGATAGAGGACAGAGCAGAGGGCAGGAAATGTATTGTAGTGGCTAAACCCCAGGATGGATAGTGAAGCTGTCATCAGTAAAATTATTAGCAAATAGTGTCTGACTGTAGAGACTGAAGACTGACCAAAGACTGTGACGTACTGGATTTTAGGAATTTCTTGTCATAATGAATTATTGTCATAATGAATTCTCCACATAATGAGGAAATACAGCATGTGCACTATTACTTGGTTTTTTGGTTTTGTTTTTTTTTCTGAATTTATTTTTTGAGTGGTAAGGACCAAGAGACTTAACATTTTTGTTACCCTTGAGAATAACCCACATATACCACCATGCACCTTTACAGCTTCTGATTAGTTTTAACTTTTCACACAGTTGTGGGAGGTACAAGCATTAGCTATTATGATTTCTGATGGGCAAAGACAGTATGTGCTAGTCTGCAAGCATAGACAGTAAATTTAAAGTACGAAGACCTTTTTAAAAGATTTTAAAAGGCAGAATTAAAAGTACACAAACATAACTTTGTAATCTCAAGGAACAAGATACCATTCTGGATTAGAGGTAAGATTCAGAAGAGAAAATAGAAGCTTCTGAAGATAATGTTACAATAAAAAATTTAAATTCACTCAATTGACACCAAGAAATAACACTGAGCACTGATTGTTATAAGCAAATAAATATATTTTTGTTTCACCCTTGGTCTTTCTTGAGAAGAAAACAACCAGTTTAAGTAGTAAAAGAGTTGTAGAAAAATCCCTGTTTGAATCCCTGTTTCAGAATTCCATTCTCACTTATATAGAGGAAACAGGTAATTTGAAGATGTTGCAGATTATACTTCAAGATCAAACTTTATGCTTTCAGTCAAAGGGGAGAAACATTATTTTCTTAAACACTTAGGATGCTTATTTGCATCCTTAGCATTTTACTACTTAATAGTACTTTTGGGTGGTGAGTAAGCTGTTCATGAATCTTTAGCAAGGATCCTCAGTACTGTTAAGTGATTAAGAACGGTGAAACTGATAATGCAACAGTTCTTATTAATCTCTAAAGTCATTATTTGATAGTTCATCAACAAATTAGCCAGGACAGAAAGACAAGAACCACCACTCCACAAATACAGAACAGCCATTTTAAAATCCATTTAAAAGTCGAGGACTCTTACTCACTTCAGTTTTTAAGACTGTTCCATACAGGGTCTTTGTGAAGCAAATAAGGGTCTGGGATCCATTTAGCAAATGTGCTGCACAGACACTTAAAAACTGCACATTCACAATCTAAAGAGATATGACAAGTTCTGCATAAAGCTCTGAAGCAACGATCAGATTTAAGCAATCCCACGTAGAGCTCAGCCTCAGCCAAGCCTTGGGAGAGGTGGGGCACCCTGTCTCCCGAAATTACAGCAGGGAGGTATGCAAATCTCTCCCACCTGTGAGAACAAGGCGGGCAGCATTCCTCCTCCAGGGCTCCACGAACACTAACACTTCCAGCTCACATTTCAGCTCAGCTTGCTGAAACTCACTGCCCCACAAGTCAGCCAACAAACAGCAAAAAACTGTGAAAAAGTGAGAAGAACCAACACGGTACCAAGAAGCTGGAGTTTCCACTTGGGTATCTCGGGCAAAGTGGGGTTTTGAAAATACCGCCACAGACACAGATGCCACTGTATCCTGCAGTGATTTCAGTCAGATTTTGAAACTTCCTGCTATCAAATACTAGTTTTTCCTGTTGAATAGCAGAGCAGACATGTCTCACCTAACTGGCAGGCATCTCTTCAAGCTAGTTTTAAACTTCCTGCTTAAAACCCCTCCTGGCTGTCTCTAAGCAGAGTTTGTATCACTGGAGTGCAATAGATACCTAGACACAGAAATTGTGATGAGATGGCTGAATCACCAATTTTTTTTTTATTTTAATCAAGGTAAGAAAGATAGGGTGCTATGCAAAGGAAAATGTAATGAAAAAAAAGCCAACAACCTCTTTAAAAGGCTTTTGATAGGGTAAATATATAAATCTTTATTAAGTTCAGCTAACCATTCCTTGCTGCAAATCTACTCAGATTAATGGTGGATCCACCTTCTCTAGCACCAGTTTTTGGTATTTTGATACTGGATTAGTTATTTTGAAGGCAGAGCTCACTGTGGGTTTGAAAGAATGACAGGATTTTGCTTTATCTATATCACGTCCCCAGTCAAAGTCAGACCTGGAGCGCTTGCTGAAAAATTAGAGAAACAAACAGACGAGACTATAAATGAGGTTACCATTATTTATAACTTTAAATTTTGAGGATTTTTATAATGATTACAAAATTATCTTACTTAATTACTACAATAATTGTGTTTATATTTAACAGTGAGAGTTGACAAAGACTCACAGAGAGCTTTGTGCAACCAAGTCCATGTGACTTCTGTGCCTGAACTGCTAATAGAGAGAGCTCAGTTATTAATAACTGTTTATAACTCAGTTATAAACACTTTTTATGTATTTCCCCTATATACTGCAATTCTAAACACCTGTTCAAAATGCAAGAGAATAGTCTCACAATCACAACAGGCTGGACATGGCACAAGCAGTATTAAGCAACGGCTAGGGGTATATTAGCAGGAAAGGCAATCACTGTGGGAACAGGAGCAGGAGAGGAGGATATGAGGTCTGGCACAGCAGGATCTAGCTGCTACTGACTACATTCCTCGTGGAATGTTGATGAAGGTCTTGCTCCCAAAGCCTGATATTTCACCATGTCTAAAACATCTAACCCATTGGCAAAGAGTGGGGCTCTACCTCTCTCTCCTATTACTGCCATGCAGACTGTAACAATGCTGTACTGCAATTAGTTATTTCACAAACTTGAGAAGACAGCTGTGGATCTCCTGTGATGTTCCTCAGCCCTACAGATCATCAAGGTGAGGTTTAATGTAGTTGCATCATAAAAACGCTATTTAAGAGAGCAATATATCTTCAAAGTCAATATCCTGCAGAAGCATCACATGCCAGAAGTAAGCCAAGTCTGTAACTTTCTTTTGGTCTCCTGGAGTTAAATTTATTTAATTTGTATCATTTGAAACTATATAGGCTGAGATATGGAGGCCTCTATAACCAATGGAGGGAGAAAGGCACCTCCAAAACACAATTTCATCCTAAAGACTCATCTCTTTCCATTGAATAGAGATGATTCCAGACAACCAGACCAGTTATGCAAATTTTAGCTAAGGCTGCATGCTAAGATGAATCTCATCCCTTATACACAGACATTGTGATTAAGTTTTGTTTTACATGACCTAATTATATGCTACTGCTTCCAGAAGAATATCTGGCTCATTCAATGTCCAGAACAGACTTTTTAAAAATATTAAATATGATAGTATAGTTAAATTATGCCTTACACTGCACCAGCACGAAATGAGTTGGTAGCATTTATCCTCTTTGCTTTAATCTCTGTACCTCGGTTCCCACATGTACAATGTTGAATATACTACCTAATGTTACTAAGAAAGTTAAGGAGATAAAAATCTAAAATGGATCTAAAGTACAGGAGTACAAGCAGTATGAAAAACCTCTCGAAGGAATTAATATTCTGTGGTCAGTACAAGATAAATAAAGGGCAAATAAAGCCTGGGGCTCCATGCATGACTGAGGATAATAAAGAAACACTGAATATGCACTGCTGGAGACAGGGATCTTTTAGACAAACTAACAATTCCATGAACCTCAGCAATAATGAAATCCGATTTCCTATGGGCTTGGGTCTTGAAGTGAATTAAATTTGATACCTGTGATGCAAGCTCCAGCTGGAGTGGCTGGTTGAAGCATTTTTCCGTCTCTCTATGTAGTGGTCTCTATTTAATATTCTATAACTAATGCTGGAGACTTTCCTTCTGCAGAGTACTCTGCCTCTCACCTTATTTTCAAGGAACTACTCAGGAACTTAAGTATCTTTTAGTTTGATCTGTCAAAATTGTTTAAAATCAGCTAACAAGTTGCAAAGGTGCTGTAAGAGCAAAGGAATAGGAAACACAGTATAATCTCAAAAATCTTGTTGCCATAGGAAAGAAATGTAAAGAAATAAAGGAAGAGCAAAATTGAGGCCTGCTACTTCTGAATGTTCATCTCAAATGACACCAGCTGTTAAACATTAAAAGTTACTCTCAACAGCACAGGGTGAGGTCTTAAATGGATTTTCACTGTTCTCCACTCAGCAGATATATATTTATTTAATATGATTAAAAAAATCTTAGTAATCGATCATTCCTGGGAGGTAGGCAGAACATAAGTTTGGTTAGTTTTATTGCAGTTGTCAGTAAAAGGTGATAACTTCGTTTTTTGTTTTCCTTTTTTTTTAATGGAGTTTCTCTCCTGATCCTTGTTTAGCAAAATACCAACAATCACAAACCCAAGGACATATACAAATGCTTGTAATTTTTTTTTTAGAACCTACTTGAGAACACTACTGCTTGTCAGGCATGAAACCAAAGAACACAAAAGAGCAAATGCTGACTGTATTCAGGGTGGTATTGTTTTGGTTTTGGTTGTTTTTAGAGGACTGACTCACAAGTACAAATAGTTCACTGGCAACCAGAAGCATTGTCAAAGAACAGCTGTCATCTATTAATGAACAGGTTTAGGCATATCTAAGATTCGTAAGAATTGTGAATAACTAAAATATTGTTATTTGTCAACATGTCTAAGCAAACTCCTGGAATAATCTGTGTCATTAACATTTATTTCCACTGCAGACTTTCAAATACAATCAAATCAATTACTATTGCCTTTCTCCAAAAATTTGTCAGTCAGAGGAAGCTAAAACTCAAGTACTGCATTAGGTTATTATTAACTGATTGGTTTGAAAATTGGGAGTTATCAGAAATATGGCATGACTCCTTAGCTGTTACCAATGTAAGCTGTCAAAAAAACATTTGATGGTTTTAATGAGACTGCACGTGAGAATTACAGCTGCAGGACTGAGACCCAGCATAGAATGGCTGAGATGGAAAGTATCTGAAAGGTCAAGCAGCACTTTAGTTATCCAGACCACTGGGATACAGAAGTCTTCTCTCTCCCTCAAGCCCACTACAAGAAAAACTGCAAAAGAAGAGATGGGAAGATGCAGCACAAAAGAGTGACAATGTACCGAAACGCTTGCCCTTTTCTGTTTTGTGTTTAAATGTCTGAAACTTTAATATTTTTTCCCCCATCCTCCATTGAACCACAACCTGTTCTAGATTTCAAAATTTCAAGAAGCTTAGTACTTCTGTATGAGCACTGTAGGACATCAATCTTCCCCATCTATAGGAGTGTTTTGTGTAGATTAAGCTACTAAGAAAATGTCCACAGTAGATGGCAAGCAAGAGTGTACATAAAAAGTCCTAGATTTCCTCAGGTTAATACAGTCTACCTCCATGCATCTGAGAATGGTCTTTTGCCTGCCAGCCTGCCCTGCCTATTTATCTTGCCTCTGAATAAGCTTCATGCACTTCCCAAAAGCATGGCTATAATAGACTGTTCTAGGGAGTTCCTTTCTCCTGTGGGACTGGGAAAGCAGTGACGTGCTTCCACTGAAGCATCTCATCAGTCTGGGACAGGTGGTTCTATTGCAGAGGGACGGGAGGCCCGATATCCCCAGGTATAGGTGCCTTGGGCCAAAACACTGTGCAAAGCTCTATCTCCTTTTTTACAACCAGCAAATACATATTTCACCACTACCAAATGGATGTATGACTGAAATGATCTCAGACTGGCATCTATCATGTCATTTTTCACAGCTACTAGTCACACTTGCTACTGCATTTTCCCTTCTCCAAAATTTCATCAGTTAGATGAAGTTAAAATTCAAGTACTACATTCAGATTTCACAGTTTTGTGAACAGGCAAATTATTTTGTTGAACCTGAAAACCATGACGAAACTATATGGTAGATTTTTTTTTCTCTGCAAACTCTTTCTTATCAGGCCAGTGGTAAAACCAACTGGGCTAAAGGAGTTCCTGTTTAAATCAACATATGCATTTTACTAAAAATGGCAAATTATACACTGAAGTAGTAGTGCCTCATCAGGATTCCAAATATTTTTAGCTAAGGTGAAATGTTACTACAGACAAATATGACAAACTCTCATGGGCATATTTTCCAAATACATGTATATGCAGAGCATACAACTGTTCAAAGCAGTTCTAATTAAAACCAAGCAGCAGTGTAACATGTTGAATGTGGTCTGAATTTTTTTGCCATGTCCACACTACAAAACCCATGAACTTTCATAAAGGTGAGTAGGAATACTGAAGTTTCACTTACAGTAAAATAAGTATAGGCAATCTTAATATGAAAAATACCCAAACATCATTTCTACATGTGCAGAGAATTCTCCTAGATATCATCCAAATACACTCTGCAGAAATGCTCACTTCGCACATATTTGTCTTTGCAGCAGTTATGATCATAGCTATTGTTTTGTAGTTTTCATGTTTCATACTAACAATATATTCTCTATTTACAGTAGACAATGTCTTTTTCATCTACAACAAAATCAGAGTTATCTTGAGACTTTTTTCCAACAAGCTCAGTAACTCAAGGGCCTGCCATTATCCTCCTGTTCTAAACAATATTTGACTGTTCAGTTGCTGAGCTTCATTTTCATGTTAAAGTAACCAACAGATTTTTTTGCCTTCTTTTTTCCTCCTCCAAAATAACCAACTACAGCTTGTGTTAATATGTAGTATGACAGGACCCCGATTTAGAAGCAGTCCAACCCTGAGCTATTATTCTGACCATCCCCTATGGCTACTTAATCAAAACACTGCTACTTGTGACTTGGTCAGTAATTTTACTCATTTATCTTTATTATGACTTCAAGAGTATTTGGAGTGGAAGGTTAGTTTTGTATAACTAATATTGGTGATGAATGGCAGTGAGAATGCATTGCATGAAGAACATCTATTAATGTCTAAAATAATATTCTACTGTCTAAAAATAAATTGCAATGCAAAACATTTTCAAAGCTAATGAACAGTAATTCAGTCCTATGAAAGAATTGCAACTTTGAGGAGTAAGGACCTTTAAGCCAACACACTCAAGTTAGAGATGCTCACTCTGACAGCTACAATATTGATTCTACAAATAATTAACTCAAATCTTTAGGTCCTGATAACTTCAAAAGCATTAGTGTAAATCAGCAAAACACACAGCTATGAACCTTGGATAAAACATTTGACTGATGAATATAAAAGCTCCACTGATTCCATCCTCATGCAGCATCTTCACTGTGCGCACACTCTGCAGAAACCTAGAGGGAAAAGGAGTCTTCCTGGCATAATAGAACTGCTCTGGAGCTGTTAACCACTCTCTTGAAGAAAAGCATGGGAAATAAAGCCACAAATGTAGTCTTCCTGAATTTTCACTTTCTCTCTGAACTGTACTGTATCTGCTTGCCTCTTCTGTTTTTCACTTCTTCTCTCCCATGCTCCACAATTCTTCTCCCCCATGCTACTCCTTTGTATGCCTGCAGCTACAGGATCCCCCCAAAATACTAACTCTGTAACACAAAACCAGCATTGGCTGGTGCTTTGCTAAAACTATTCTGTAGTTACAACCTTGTTTAGACAATATGTCAAGAAAAATCTCTCATTTTCTTTCTACTCAGAAAAGAAGCCTACCTTTTCCAGGATTTCCTTAGTCAAGACTGAGAATGCATGCTCAATGTTCACATTTTCTTTAGCACTGGTCTCAAAAAATGGCATTCCATATTCCCAAGCAAGCTGAAAAACAAATGTAGGAAATAGGATGAACATTCTTTAGGAAAAAAACCTAATAGTCCCTATAGTCTCTAATACTAGTAGGAAGAGATATGGAGGTGTTCTGACTGCTTCTAACACACTATAAAAATACTGATTAGGTACATGGCTGCTCAGTAAAGTACTCTATATTCAGCCTCAGTTTATAAATTTCAGGTAACTCTTAAAACATTCTTCTTAAATTTGTGCATTTTCAAAACAGCTTTTTAAATCTATCTTTGCTTGTAAATAACAAGAATAAACTCCAGNTATGTCAAGAAAAATCTCTCATTTTCTTTCTACTCAGAAAAGAAGCCTACCTTTTCCAGGATTTCCTTAGTCAAGACTGAGAATGCATGCTCAATGTTCACATTTTCTTTAGCACTGGTCTCAAAAAATGGCATTCCATATTCCCAAGCAAGCTGAAAAACAAATGTAGGAAATAGGATGAACATTCTTTAGGAAAAAAACCTAATAGTCCCTATAGTCTCTAATACTAGTAGGAAGAGATATGGAGGTGTTCTGACTGCTTCTAACACACTATAAAAACACTGATTAAGTACATGGCTGCTCAGTAAAGTACTCTATATTCAGCCTCAGTTTATAAATTTCAGGTAACTCTTAAAACATTCTTCTTAAATTTGTGCATTTTCAAAACAGCTTTTTAAATCTATCTTTGCTTGTAAATAACAAGAATAAACTCCAGTGGGTCTGTTCTCAGTGTTTTGATTTATTTGGAAAATGAACTGTCTCCGAAGCAATTATTTACAGGAAACTATGGGAGTGCCTGCACATAAAAATATGACAAAAACTGTTGAAAAAAAGTGGCATGTTGAAATATAAAAAAAAGATGTTCCTTTATGCTAGACAGAGAGAAGCACAGAGGTAAAAGGCAAGCAAAGAAAACACATGCAAGCAAAAATATATTATGGTAAAAGGCAAAGAAGAAAATACTTAGAAGGGCAGTATAGACTTTACATTGGTTGGTTTTATTTAATTTACTCCTGTTGTCTCATTTCCAGTGTATTTCCGTTAGAAATAGCTTTGAATTCTGTTGGCATGAAGAAAAAAGTCCCAACACAACGAAACTAATAGTGTTTTAAGGTCCTAAATTTTTCTACTTTGTACAGTTAAATATATGGAGTAAAAGGAAAAAACCAATTGCATCATTGCCTCACATGGGAGGGGGCCAAGGTGGGAATAAACATGCCAAATAAACCATAGTGGGAGCATCTATTCCCACTGCAATTATTCCCATTGCAATGGATCACTTCTTGGAATACATCTGGAGAAGATAATCCCAGGCAAAGAAAATACCCCACTACTTATAATGTATACAGAAAATCCTATAATTACAGACCACTTAATGATTTATTTGCAAGGCTCTCCATTAGGATAAGAAGTCTAATGTTGGTAACTTCTGTTTGCTTTCAAGGTCTAGAAGTAACTAATCTACTCTTGACAAAAATTCCAAAATCAAGCATGAAGAAGCAGATACAATAATCAGACTTTAAAGTTTTAATAAAAATGTAATAAAGATTATGTTAAAGGTAAAAAAAAGGTAAGCAAAATGGTTTCCTTTCCAAAATGCTACACGCAAATGCAATTCTGAAAATAAAGATGAGATCTAACTGATTCTTTAGACAGAGACCACTTCATAAGGGATTCTGAAACTCAGTGGACTGCTGTGAACTGTTTTTGGTACTGCAGCAACTTGTTACAAAAAGCTAAGATCATTCAACTATTGCCAGTACAAAACAATGATGCATACTGGTTCATAAAGAAAAACACAAGCAATAAAAAAAAATACTGGGCTAATAAAGTAGAGAAAATTGGTTTGCTGATTATAAAGTACGCAGAAACTACTATTAAATAGCCCTTTCCCTTCCTTGTATCATGTAACAGGTTCCTAGAGGTTACCTATGTACAAATTCTGACGAACACAAACCAACCCTTTTAACCATGGAATCAGAGAAATCATTTTGAAAGATTATCCCACTTGAAATGAGCCTACTGCCCACACGATATTGGGTCAGCCGTGGACTTGACTACAAAAGTCTTGAAATCCACCAGTGATGGAGATAATGCAGCCTTTATGGGACCCTCCTTGACAGTCACAACACCCTTTTAGTGTAACTGGTTCTCCTCAACTTCAACCTGAACCTCCCAAGCCAGGACTTGTGTCTGCTGCCCCTCAGTTTATCATCAGTCTCTGCTGAGAAGAGTCTATTTCTGTCACTGCTCTGGTGCCACTTCAGTTGCTGTTAGACCAGTAACTAACTGCTCCTTAGCCTGCTCTTTACCCTGCTCCCTCTGCTCATGGAATACTGGTACTAGACCTCAACCACCCTTGTACTTGTCTGCTGGACCAGATGCAGTTTCTCAACACTCTTCTTCAAATGGGAGAGCCAAAGCTGGATACAAAGTCAAATGTGACCCCGCTGGCACTAAGTAAGGGGGGTAATAATCTCCCCAGATCTACATCCATTATTCTTCTAACATAGCCCAGCACCTTTTAACCCATGGGGAACACTGCTGATTTATATTCGAGCTGGTGCTCATTTTAACTCATGAGTCTTTCGTAGCAGGGCAGTGATTCATGACTTGGATTATTCTATCACAGGTGCAAATCTTTGCACTTCATGACCTTCATGACGTTTCTGCTGGCCCAGTTCCCAAGTTTATCAAGGTCCCACAGAATTGGTGATCTCCCATGTGCTGTGCCAGTCACACCCCTTAATCTCATGTTACATGCAAATCTCCCTCTATTATCTGCCAGATCACCAATGAAGATGTCGAACAATGTGAATGAGGCAAGGCTGACTGTCTATAGTTCCCTGAACCTTCTTCCTTGCCTTTTTTAAAAGATACACATGATGCTGGCATCTTTCTAGTCAAAAGAGATCTCTCCCAACCACCACGATTTTTTCAGAGTTGACTGACAGCTGCTCAAATCACAATGATCACCTCTTTCAGCACAACTGGGCAAACTTCATCATGTCTATGGACGCATCCAACTTTCCTAAGCAATTTCTAATCCAAAGCTTTCCCACCGCTAGTTGACCTGCTCCTTCCCAAACTATGACATTACCTGCACAGGCCTGGGAGCAAGCTCTATTTGTGAGGACCAAAGAAAAGAAAAATCAAATCAAATCAAATCAAGTCAAACAAAAAAACCTTGAGTATTTCAGCCTACTGTGTATCATGTTACTTCATTGCCCACTACATCTATCAGTACATCCCCATTTTCTCTATATGTGCACAACATGGGTCAAAGAAGATTAATGTACGTATTTTTTCACTTTACCCTGCATACTGCTAAATTCTGTGGCAAGTAAGTCCTCCAAAAATATAGCTCAGTGGAAAAACCCCACTGGTCCAGTGGTAAAGCACATGAAAATATGAACACACATTTGGCTCCTCCCTCTCCTAAAGACAACAGATGTCTTCAAAGAACTATTTTTTTTTTCTTTGGGAGCATCTTGAATGGATCCATAAATAAAATACCTAAATATACTTACAAACCTGAGAGAATTATGCTACTGGGAAATGAAATTTTATAGTATCCTTGATAACAGTTTGGAGAACTTGTGTGAAATAAGACACTATCTCACCTAAAACAATAAAATAAGCAAAGATAATACTACTTCCTAGCAAAGTGCTGGTATGATTTCTTAGTGTTGAACCAGAGACATATGTCTGAAATATTCCTAAACTGTGCAGAGTTGTATTACACGAGAAAAATCAGCTTTGAAACTATAAATCAGCTTCAGCTATGAAGACAGCAAAAGCAAAAAAAAGGAAGAAACATTTACTTGGCTTTTTCTGTTAGAAAGATTTGTTAAGAAAAAAATAACCACATTCTATCAAGTCATATAACCTTCAACATTTTTATCTTTCAACAAAAAATATAATGATATTGGGGAGTGAACGGAGGAGCCCAAGAAGGTTGAGTTGAAAATTTTGTCAAAGTGAATAAGAAGCAATTAATACAATGAAATTAAACTTCATAGTGCTAAAATTAAATATCTGACCAGAGCTGGGCACAAAATTAATCACGTAATTTTGATCACGTAAGTTTGTACAGTATGAATTATTACATGATTTTGTACAAAAAGAAACAACAAAAAAAATCTCAGCAGTAAATAGAAATGAAATTATATATGACAGCCCCTCAGTTATAGCAGATTTTTACAGAAATGCCAATACAGAGTATGAGATTCCCAAGGGAATCTAGGGTTCTTCTGTGCAAGAGACTGAACAGAACAATGCTTAAAGCTCATACCATCAGGGTAATATGAAATACGTAACTATGAATTATTATTTGTCAAAGTTAGAATCAAACTGTTTTCCCCTTTTAATAAGGATATTTTCTTCTTTAGAGTGAGAGGACAATTACTGTCTCTCTGCTAATGGAATCTTCCTCCAGTACACTCAGTCAGATCCTTTGGCACTTGTAAGTCATATTAAAAGAGGAAATAGTATAACACAAGAGCTACCTTGCCTCAAAACATGGGAAATCGAGAAAGTAGACTCAGTGGGGAGGAGGTAATGATTTGTTTCTGAATAAAAATACTACATTAAGAGGAATTTTGGTTGTATGGTTAAGAACCCAGAAGTCAGAAAATGTCATGGTTAACACCCCATGCAAAACCCTACTACTGCCCTCTTGTGCACACACATCCAGTGACTCTCAAGGTTTCTGACAGTGCATCCTTTGTGTGAGAATATATGTATTTTTCAGCCTTATCCCTTGCATACAGATATGGTACATTAACACTGAAAGAATCTTGCATAAGAACTATGAACTTTCAGGAGTGTAATGCTGGCCAAAAGGTGGTATCATTTTTTTAAAGTTTCCTAATCTGGGATTATGTAATTGGCAAGAAGCTATAAGTGTCTTTTACTTTAAACATGAGACTTCCTGACTGACTCACCATGCCTGAAAGCATAACAGGAGGGCTAATTCCAAGTTACAGAGCACAGATGCAGACAGTCTGCAGTAGCAAAATTTTCTGGTATATAGGACACGCTCTCCTGCAATATTTAGGTATTATCCCAATTTCTTCTGTCATACCATGGCTTCTGAATTTCCTCACTGGCTCTCAGTGAGACATTTGCCATTCCCTTTAGAACAGCAATCCCCACTTAGTAAGTTCTTTCCCCACCCATGGCCAGCAGCTATAAACTCTACTGTGGTCTCAGCTACATGTCACATAGGCAGTTATGGAGAGCTGGATGTTCAGTATCTGTCCAGTCTTTTTTAAGGCCACTCACAGACAATGCAGATCACTTTGCAGAGGCTGCCAGAATAGCTCTTTATAGTCAGACTGCAGCAAAAATATCATTGATGGGTGGTATCAGAAAAACTGTGCAGAATGTATTACATTTATATTCCACATTTACATTACATTACAATGTGGAATATAAATAAATAAATAAACTTCATTTCAGTACCCTGAAAATGAAGACTCTATGTAAGATTTCTATTGTAGCACCTAAAACTTTTAAAGCACATTTTAACCTTTAAAAGAAAGATCAGTATTCTAAAGAGATCAGCTAGGAATTCCTTAATGTATTTCTAACACTCCAGAACTCCACAACTGGTCTTCTAGAGCAGATCCTAATAGAATTTTGGAATTCAGGAGCTTTTTACCATTTTCAGTTTAAGAGCTCACAGTCACATACTAAGAAACTCAGGAGGACCCCCAAAAAGTGCCAAATATACCTTTTCTCCTTTCTGTTTTGGAACTACCCGTTCTGACTCCTTATCACACTTGTTGCCCAACAGTATTACGTCCACGTCATCACCTGCTTTCTAAAAGAGAACCAGCATTAATAAGCATCAAGTAAGAAAAAAGCAAACAATAAAAGCCCTTCACCTTCAGCTCACACTAACCTTCAGCACTCCATTTCCTCCAAAGTCAAGGCTAAATTCTGTTGTGACCTTCATATGTGCAAATATTTTCCACCAGTTACTGGGATTTGGAGGAAAACAGCAAGATTAAAAAGGGCAGAAAAAAGCTACTTAGAAGTGCCACGTATAATTTCCAACCTCTTTCATAAGATATAAAGTATATGGTGCATGGGCACCATCTTCTGATGAATGCTCCATCTTGAGGCTTTAAAGTGACTGGAAATGCCCTGAATTCACAGACACTGCCCTCTTTAAAGTAATAGTTTCATGGATTACCATATGACTCTGGTCTACATCCAGCACTCCCAAGTAAAAGGGAAGGAATTTGCTGCACCTGAAAGAGCACCTCTCTGTGCTTCGCTTTTGCACAGAGACAGTAAAATTACTTTCAAAGTGTTCAAACTCAACATAAAAGTCTGATTATTCCAAGACACTAGGAAGAAGGCAATAGATTTTTAATGAAGTAACATTTAAAAACATCATTGATTCCAAAAGGAAGAGAAATCTACCTTTTTGACCTTGTTGCCATCTCTATTCCTCTAATCCACTCACATGCATGATGACTGTGAAATGCACTGGGTTTTTTACATCAGTGTTATTTTAAGATAAGTCATTGTACTATATGTGACTGGAATAATGACAAGGAAAGGGAATAGTTCTGTAACAGCATATGGAATTTGAAAACTGACATTTGTTGTGAAAATCATAGTATTTAAAACTCCTTTTGGTGCTTAAATGGAGGAAATTGAGGGTCTCAACCTACAAACAATAGAAGTTAACATAGTCTGATGCCATGGCTTTTATTCTGGAGGGACATGCTCCCACAGCTTCCCTGATGACACAAAAAGCCTGGTCTCAGGCTGCAGATCTCTCTACAGGGACTTAGATGAAATCTCTGATCTCTGTCAAATCCTTAACTTTTGTAACTTTGCTGTAAGACAAAATCCGTCACAACCATACAGAGAAAAACCTCTATTCATTAAAGGATGAAAGAACACTATTTTTAGTCTTTTTCTACTTTTACAACAACTTGAAGACTTCATCATTAGGCACAATTTAATATTAAGGAACGCTATTTCTTTTTTTTAATCCATTCTCCCTTTAGAGTCAGCTAGACTTATTTCATACCCACAAGTTTATGTTCACATAAATGTAGTATTAAAATAAAGTAAACTTCATAAGAGTATGAAGTACAGGCCCAAAATAATGAATTTCTCTAACCTGGACTAATAGAACAAAATTTTGGCTGTTTCAGAATGCATTGAAGCTTCACTCATTAAGATCAGTGGCTCTCCTACATAAAATCACATACATCAGTCCCAAAATAGGGTAAAGAGACAATTAAATCTCATTATATAATCAACTTTTAATTTGGAAGAAGACTGAAGGTTGATGAAGGTTTTACGAGTGACATTTGACTTCACTCTGAAGTTAAAGTTTAGAGGGAAATATTTTCATACTGCATGTACAAACCCACTGAATTAATTCTGTAACTTTATTTATTTATAAAGAGCATCAGTTTTTGCAGTAGGAATGTTCTTTCTGAACAGCTTCAAACAATAACAAAATTTAAATGAGATTTGAGGTACCAGGCCTTTCAGAAAGTATTTATTAGTACTACCAATCACAAAGTATTTACTTCTGCAAATAAAGTCCTATTTCTACATCAATATAACGTATTTATGTATTTTCACCTCATCTGGATCCTCCACCAAAGCACCTACAGTTCTCCTTTTTTAAAGATGGTATCTTGCAGTTTCTTGCATTTAGAAAACTGAAGATTTTAAGTCAAAATTATGTCCATTTGAAATTCTGAAAACTGAATATGTATGAAGTCTTAAGAAGTTAAATCAATACGACTAGGCAGAAGTTTGACAATGTGCTCAGCTGGCATAAAAACTGCATGGGTACACTGATTTGAACTGGCCAAAAATATGGCTTTTCAGTGCTTCCAAAAGCTCACTGCATATTTTCATACTCTGTTATTTATAGCTCACGAATAAGCTTTCCAAATGCAAAATCTATAGCTAAAAAGATGATAGTTATTTCACAGTTGTTAAAATCCTATTATACAACTCAGCACTGAGTAAGCTCACAGACTCAGGAAACATTTCTCCCCCATGTTATGGAGAAGTACTATTAAAAATTTCATCAATTTCATCAAGGCAAAAATAATTTTTTTTCCAGATGAAGTTTTTCTCTGGTATCCCAAAAATGCCAATTTTTGGTTCACTCTCTCAGTTTTATTTTGGGTTTTAACATTTCAAAGTTCACATTTTACTGAAGGTTAAAATAATCTGAACCTGGAGAATACCTACACTATTTTATTTTGAAAAGGAAAACATCATCAGTGTATTTCTCTGAAAAAATTGGAGCGAAAAGATTTCCTGAGACCGACCAAGTTTTCTCAAGTGTTTGGCACAGCCTGGAGCCCCCAGGTTTTGACAGAAGGGTTTTTCTTCCACCAGGTTCCCAGGCAGCTGGATCTGGCAGCAGCAGGAGCCAGGCTTTTCTGAGCAGTGGCCACGGGAGGGAGCAGCAGCAGAGCCTCAAACTGAGCGGTGCCACTTCCTGGACTCGGAAGACTGGACACTCACAGCACAGTACCACAGCCCCCGTAGCACTAAAGTGATAGGGGCCACTGCTCATGCCCTTCACCCCACTGCTGAAAGTCCAGCCAGCCAGGGAAACACACAACCTGACTGTGAGGCTATCAACAGAAATCAAAAATGCAAAAGCAAAAATATCTTGCTCGTCCCTTTTGTATGTAAGTTGTTTGGGGATTTGGGTGGGGGTTTTTTCAATGTTAGGGGTTTTTATCTGCAGTTTTTATTTTCCAGAAGTGCTGTGAGTTTATGTAAGTAAGAAAAGTAGCAGACACCTTTTCTATAAGAAAACTACACCATATCTTACAGGTTATTGGAAGAAACTGTACTTACAGGTTTTTGGAAGAAACTATCATTTCACTGCTTAAATAGTGAGCACAGATCTACCACGAATGAACTCAACCTTCCCTGCAGCAAACCAACTGTGATGATTATGAGCTCACCCAGACTCCTTGTACAAAGCTATCTATCCAGGAATACATTTTCCAGAACACCACCTTGCCCCTTTACCACACCTCCAGGGTGTAGTTGTAAAGGGCTGCACGATTTTGATACTCATTAATTAATTGTTTGAAAAGGAAACAGAAATTTGTTTGTAGGTCCCAACAGTGAAACTGAGAACACATACCTGAGAAATACACTAAGGGAATACTTTAGCAGTCTCTATTTGAGGAAAAAATGTAGCATTAATACAGTTTTTCACATTTGAAGAAGATGTACATGGTCAAACATTAAGATGAAGGCAGAGCTGGAGAAGGCCATAAAACTGGGAAGCTACTTCTTCTTACTCACTAGACAATGACACTAGGAACTTACCCTTTGTAATACTGAAGAACAATTTGTTGGGAGTAGATTTTCCTCAGAGTGTCTTTGAAAGCAATCACATGGGCAGTGTTCATATTAGGATTGCCAAATATGCCTCTTTCCACATGTTTTTCTAAGTGCCACCTTATGACTTCAGTTACAAATTCCTGGTTTCCAGGACTTCAGTGGAAATAAGTGAATGATAAAATTCATTTGTCTATTAGCAAATTTAGAAGGCAGTAGATATAAACCAAGTTATCCTAAAACCAACTTAGGACTACAGATAAACCAATTTAGTAAAATGGAAAGAACAGGAATTTTAAGTTCTAATCAGAGCTATAACAACAAACCTACCTATGAACTGGGACAATTCAATCTCTCAACATCAAGCTTTCCCATCTGAGGAAGAAAAACTCAGAAGAGTTTCAAGTCAAACTAATTTACATTTGTGAAGCAGTTTGTTATGCTGCTTTTATTTAAGCATGATGCAGAAACACTGAAAGACAGTCCAGTCTGCCAAGTGCACCAGAAGAACCAAACAAAAAAAAGGCATTATGCAGAAGTGTTCATGTCCTGGTTGAGGGGTCACTTCTTCAGGGAGGACAAATGGAAGGTTGATGTACACCAAAAACACTAAACTACTGTCACCGAGACTTTCATAAGAGAAGAAAATTATCTTCTCCATGCAGAAAACTCTGTGATGGCAGAAAATTTCCAGCACAGAGAGAATTGTTAGGAGCTTGTAACGCCACCTTCATGGCCACCAAGAGACTAGCACTATTAAAAACAGTTTAATAGTTTAATTCCAAGGTATTTGGAAGTAAATTAGGACCTACCATCTATGTCAACAATTTCTGGAGACCCAGATGCCATGTGTGAATAATGGAGTGATTTAGGTTGGCAAGGGCTTCTGGAAGTCAGCTGGTCTAATCCCCTGCTCAAAAGATGGCCCAACTTCAAAATCAGATCAGGTTGCTCAAGGCGCTGTTGAATGGACTTTTAAATGTATCCTTTAAATGATCCTCTCTGGGCACCTATCTGAGCATTTGAACACTCTATTGTGAGGAATTTTGGCCAATGTCAGTTGGATTCTTGTTCCAAACATCCTGGAAATAACTGTTTTCTGCAAATGGATTTGTTACACGGCTGCTTGTATTTAATTTTCAAAGGCCAAACAGCGTCAGCCTTTCAGAACAGGTACATAGAGCAGCTAAAAGCCATGTCAGCAGACAAGAGGAACACTTTAATAAATTGGGCATAACCTGCAATCCTACAAATAAAGAATGGTTTCAGGTTCTAAAGTTATCTTCCTGCAATTATCATGCTCCTAATGAATGCATTACAAATCCAATATCCCTATACTGGACTTGACAATAATGTCCTAAGATATTAATCTGTGAGTGAGCATATTCTTCTAGCAAGCTTTTTAAAAGTACAGTCATGTTACTTAGTTTCCTCTAGCTCTGAATTCAAATTTTTTGGCAATACAGATATGGCACTATTTTTGTGTCCTGAAGTTCCTTGAACGATAATTAATTTTTAATAGTAAAGCTGCTGTATTCCACACTTAAAATAACTGAAATATAATGAGAACATTACTGGTAGTCTGATTGTAATTGCACTAACTGACCAGTTTTTATAAAATCAATGAGAGTTTTTAAGAATGCTAAATTGCTTGCACTGTTATTTTTAACTGTTGCAAAAATGTTTTAGCACACTGAACAGATTTTTAAAAAACTTTCTGTTTAAAATCTTTATGTGCAAAGAACCAAAAAATGAGAGCATAATGTAATAACTGAATTACCTCAAAATTCCTGTTTGACTGGTTCAGGTGTAAGCTTTACATTAGCTATTAGTCTGATATTTAGTGAAACCTGCATTCTCTCTGCTTCCCTTTTAAAAACTTACTTATTTTTTCTATGCTTGCATATTTAAATGGTGCTGTAGCAACACTCACTTTGATTCTGGGCATTTGTGGGGAATTAAATTCTGGTTTGCATTCACAGACCAAAGCAAATGCAAGGAATGTCACCAACCTCCAGGAAGTAATTAATTTTCATGAAATGCCCTGTGTTTTAACAGCTATTGCTTAAAAACATTTCTTTTGCAATGAATGGCCCCATATATTTTCACCAAGACACTTCAGAAATTGATATCCCACTAGGACTAAATTAAATTTTTTATTACTATCTAGCTCTATTACAACACTAATTGCTAGTTTTGAGATTGGTACAATCAATCATGCAATTTACATTCCTAGAAATTGTTTTAGATTGAGTATTTTTCCATTTTTTAAACTTTAAACTAAGTAAGTACCTTCAGGGGTTAAGATTAAACAGCCTAAGTGTTAACAGCTTAAGTACATTTACACAAAAGCTTTTAAATGTCACAGAGAGCAGGCTTCTGCAGGTGTCATTTCCTCATGGACTAAAGCAGATCTTAGCCTGCATGGTGGCCACAGGAGCTAGTCCCATCCTTCCCTCCACCCTAGCCATACAGCCCTGACACCTTCTTGGTTTTTACAGTTGTGCATTGTAGCCCACTGAACCAATCACCCTGTTGATCTAATTAAAAGATAACAGGACAAAATGACCCCTTTGGAGCCAATGTGAAGACAGACCAGTATTTTATGTCGAAATATAGATAGACAGATAGATAGACAGACAGACAGACAGACAGACAGATAGATATAAATGGATATATGCAGGTAATTTACATTTTCAGTTTCAGGTAACAGTAAACCTGCTATCATCCTGTTTGCTGACCTAAATCTTTGTTAACCCTGAAACTATACAACCAGTGGCATATCTAGCTGTGACTTGTGTGTGGCCAACAGAAGAAGGGCACACGCTTTGCTTAACAAAATAATAAAACAAATGTGTAAGTTTAAAGTGTGTCATACAAGCCATTAAGAATATTGTGTCATCAAATCTCCTTTGTAACATGTTACTGAAGTTAGGTTCTGTTACCACTAACACTTTTAAGACAACTCTAAGGTCAAGAATAATGATGTACTAGGTCACCAGAGTAATGGTTTTAATAATGAGATAATGTGAATGTAATGTTTTAGCAATGGTATAAGATATCCCATGTAGATATTATTGGATATACAATCATGTATAGTTCATTAATTCAGCTGTATACTGAAGCTGTGAAGAGAGAAAATAATGCATTTGATGGTTTTATTTCAAACCCCCTTTCCCAAGATGAACTCTCCCACCTACCATGTCATATCCCCACCAAATCACCAGAGTATTAAAAAACCTGCCTGAAAATTTACTTGATTTTAATCAACAAAGAGCACTACCTTCTTGGATTCCTACACTAACTTCCACAAGCATGGTAACTACAAACTGCCGTGCTACTGCTGAGGGGCAATCTCACTGCTCCCCACAACCTCCTGAGGAGAGAAAGTAGAAAGAACAGTACTGATTTCTTTTCCCTGTTATCGAGAGACAGGAGACATCGGAATGGCTCAAAGTTGTGCCAGGAAGATTCAGACTGGACATTGGGATGCATTTCTTTACTGAGGGGGTGGTCAAACACTGGAAGAGGCTTCCTAGGGAGATGTCCAATTCCCAAGCCAAATAAAGAGGCATCTGGACAATACTCTTAATAACATACTTTAATTTTTGGTCTGCACTTAAGTGGTCAGGCAGCTGGACTAGATGATCACTGAAGGTCCCTTACAGCTGAAGTATTTTATTCTAAAACTGCCTTGCCTCTGTTTAATAGAGGAGACATCAATAGAGACCTAACAAAAAAGACTTGGAATACAGGGTTACAGGCAGCAGAATTATTGCATGTCTAAGGGCTTGCCTCCTCCTCCCTCCCTTCTGTTTCCCCACATTCTTCTTCTGGCCTTCCTACTCCTACCTGTTTACCTTGCTCAAACTCTATTAAGTGTCAGACCTTTCTATGGGCCTCTTAAACTCTGCTCCACTGATGGAACAGAAAAAACACCCAACTTCTTTTGCTGTGTTAGTTTTCTGCCACATTAGGAAGTCGGAGTGAACCACAGAGGGCTCTGACAAGCTCCAGAGGGAACACACACCCCGTCTGGCAGCCATGTGCTGTTGAATCACTTCCTATGTCACATGAAAGCACGTATTTCTGGCTGCAGCACCATGAGCAGCTGAGCTAACCAAACAGCTTCCCACCCCACTTCCTCCCTCCTGAAACCATCTTCTCAAGGACTATCCAGCAAGGACAAAGAGGATATTTAATTCCTTTGATCTTGGGATGAGGTAACTACACTGAAGTAATGAAATTAGGAAAGGGAAATCACTGGCTGTGATACGGAATTTTGATACGGAATCTAATTAAAATAAGAGGATGAGCTCATGGAGATTCATCTATGCATAGCCACAGCAGTGACAAGAGCATCACAACTCAGCATGCACAAAGCTGGATTGGAAGCTGTGCTTTAGAAGTACTTCAGAAAACATTCCTCCATCACCACGGGCTTGTCTAAATATACACCATGTTCCAGTTTCAGATGAGAGTAATTCTAATATCATACTGTGCACTGAGTTAAATGCAAGAAATTCTAGCTAGAAACATACAGGAACAAGAAGATATCTAATTCAGTCATTTAAAATGACACATTAATTACCTTCATTAAGAGATCAACCACTGACAAATATATTTACCTCATATATGTCATTCATCCAGATTGTTATACTTTGAAAACTCTTCAGATTTGTGATGTCATATACAAGAACAAAGCCTTGCGCTCCACGGAAATAGCTGGTACTAAGTGTATGGAATCGTTCCTGGCCAGCAGTGTCCCTGAAAGAAATTGTAACAAATCACACACACACAAACAAACAAAAAAGAGATGATCAAACTGCAGAATCCCCAAGAAAGATTACTTTAATGAGTATTGTCCAAATTTTATATTGTGTACTCTAACATGAAAGGAACAAGAAAAAAACATGGATGAGAGAAAATCTGGGTGCCAGATATAGCACTAAAAGAAATATCCTGGAAATTTATTCTGAATAATACAGCCCTAGTAGGGAAGCTAGGCCAGTGGCTGAAATCTGAGAGTAATGTCAAGCCCACCATTCCTCCTTTATATAAACAACTCAGGTGATAAAAACATCAGATGTCAGACAACATTCCCATATTCTGACAAGCCCTTTGTAAATGGTGACATAAACGGCAACCTGGTTTAGATGGAAGACAGGTTTTGGGATAAAGCCATAAAACACAGATACAGAGATTCCTACACATAATGCCAAAACTTTAGGAAATGAACACAAATGGGATCCCTCAATCTGCTTCGGGAGATGTTGGCTACAAAGTACCACACCTGAAATGCTTCTACACTAATACACCAATCAAGAAGAACAAACGAGACAAGCTCCAAGCTTTGGCCCAGTCTCAGAGACTTGATCACTGGCATAAGTGAAAACTGATGGGAAATAAGATGAATAACAAAGGTGCATGCCCAGGGGAAGCAAAGTCAGGTGAGATGGGAAGAATATGGAGATGCTGTTTGCCGCTGTAGGGAGAAAACTTGTGTGGCCAAAGCTACACTGGAGTTGAAGCTGCCAGAAACGTGGGAGACAATAGTAAGTTTTTTCCAACATATGAATGGCAAAAGGCAGTGTAGAAATAACATCAGCCCATTATAGGATGAGGATGGTCACCTCACCAACAGGAACATGGACAAGGCAGAGGTGTTTAACAAATTCTTTTCCTCTGTCTTCAACATGGATGACAGACCAAGGGGGTCTCAGTGCCCTGAGCTGGAGGACCATGAGTGTGAGAATGATCATCTCCCAGTCGACCCTGAAATTGTGTGAGATCTCTCTCTCCAGCTGGATTCCTACAAATCTATGAGGGCTAATGGGATTCATCTGAGAATTCTCAAAAAGCTGGCTGATGTCATCACAAAGCCTCTCGCTGTTTTTGAGCAGTCTTGGGAGTCCGGAGAGGTCCCAGCTGACTGGAAGCTGGGTAAAGTTGTCACAACTTTCAGGAAAGGCAAGACCCTGCAAACTACAGACCTGTCAGTCTCACTTCAGTGCCCGGTAAAATGATGAAAAATATTATTCTGGGAGATAGTGAAAAACCTATCTGGAGAACAACACACTCATTGTTCATAGCCAGCACAGCTTCGTGAGGGGAAAGTCCTGCTCATTCAACCTGATTTCCTTCTATAACATGGTAATCCACCTAGGAAAGCCGAGAGATATGATCTCATTGAACTCCAGCAAAGCTTTTGATACTGTCTCTCACAGCACCTTCCAGACCAAATGTCCAGCACACCAAATGTCAGCTGGATAACCATGCTGAGTGATGGGTGAGCAACTGGCTCACAGGTTGGGCACAGCAGGTTACAGCGAATGGGGTGACATCAGGCTGGCATCTCACTAGTGGGGTTCTACAGGGCTCCATCCTCAGTCCTCTCCAACATCTTCATTAACCACCTGGACACAGGACTTGAAGTGATACTAAGTAAGTTGGCCAAAGACACTAAATTGGGAGGAGCTGCTGACTCCCTCCAGAGCACAGAGGGAGCTGCAGGGAGCCTTCAACAAATTACAGAACTGGGCAATCACCAACTGCGTGAAGTTTAACAAGGGCAAGTGCTGGATTCTGCACCTGGGACAGGGCAATCCTGGATGTGTGTATGGACTGGGGAATGAGATGCTGGAAAGCAGGGCTGCAGAAAGGGGCCTGGGGGTCCTGGTCACTGGCAAGCTGAACATGAGTCAGCAGTGCCCTGGCAGCCAGGAGGGCCAACCCTGTCCTGGGGAGCATCAGGCACAGCATTGACAGCCGGGCAAGAGAGGGGATTGTCCCACTCTGCTCTGGGGCAGCCTCACCTCGAGTGCTGGGGGCAGTTCTGGGTGCCACAATATAAAAAAGACATGAAGCTCTTAGAGATCATCCAAAGCAGGGCCATGAGGATGGTGAAGGGCCTTGCGGTGAAGCCCTACAAGGAGTGGCTGAGGTCATGTGGTTTGTTCAGCCTGGACGAGACTGAAGGGAGACCTTTTTGCAGTCTACAACTTCTTCACAAGGGAAAGCAGAGGGATGGACACTGATCTCTTCACTCTCAAGACCAGTGATAGGACTTGAGGACATGGCGTGAAGCTGAGTCATGGGCAGGTGGGCTGGATATCAGGAAAAGGTTCTTCACTCAGAGGGTGGGTGGACACTGGAACAGCTCCCCAGGGAAGTGGCCACAGCACCAGCCTGGTAGAGTCCAGGAAGCATTTGGATAATGCTCTCAGGCACATGGTGTGATTCTTAGTGTCCTGTGCAAGGCCAGAAGTTAGACTCAATGATCCTGATGGGTCCCTTCCAACTCAGCATATTCTATGATTCTATGAATTATGCCTTAAGGAAGCTGCAAACAGCCCTCTAATATGTTTGTATTAAAGCCTGAGATGGAATAACTGAAGATCCAACACCAGTCAGATAATTCATGTACAGATTTACTCCTTGAGAAGTTAAATAGTGGTAAACAGAGATAATTTTCTGTACTAGATGCCTGGAGAGCCAGCTGTCAGAAGCCCTACATACCCTTTAGAAAAACTTCCAAACCAAAAAATAATGTACATTCCCAAAGATTCATCTTATTAAAAGTAATTTCTCCTGGTGACACTTTTGAACATACATTTGATGGGTAATGAAATGTAACATCTTGCTTTGTCACTTTCCTCCATGTTCCTATACAATTAAATATGCTTCATTTGGATCATAGATCTGCATTTGTTTGTATGCTGCAAGTTTTATTGTTAAAGCAATCCAGTGAGAACCCTCTTCCTAACTTACATCAGTTGCTGAAAAAAATGTACTCTCCTAGGCTAAATTCAATTTTTTAAATGACCTAGTAGGAGTACCTGCACATTGTGAAGACACACAATTAAAAGTAGATGAGATTTTTCACGTCATAATGCAATTTAGTTAGCTTTCTTTTGTGATACTAATTAAAACTTACCATATTTGAAGTTTCACTCTTGTATCATTAAATGTTACTGGCTTTACTTTAAAATCAATGCCTAGAAGAAAAAAGGAAAACCTGTAACATTTCTCATAATAATATGGATTCCCTTTGAAGATAGTTTCTCAGCTCTAGTTATCATGCAATTTCAAACAGAAAGTGAAAAGGAACAATACCATAGAAAGAATAACTAGCCAACCACATAAATTCAAAATGGAAGATGTAAAAGGAAATTACCCAGTGCTGAAAGCAACTGTGTGCCAATACATTGCACAAATACAATACAAAGCAATGCCAATACCAAGCACAAAAGGCACAGGTCAAAGCAAAGCTGCAGATACTTGAACCTACAGGTGAGTATTACTGTGGATCAGCAAAGAATGTGACAGCAGTTTCATGGCCTATGCACAATAGTACACTGTGAAAATGTAGTGGTGATTTCCAAGAGCAAGGCAGCTATTAATGGGAAGGTACAAATGCTTACAAAGCTGTCACATGTGCAAAACAATTTTTCTGTCCTCAAATTTCCAAATCCCTAAAAGAAATATCCAAGGTTACATGAGCAGAAATAGGAATTGGCTGTACTCGTTAAATGCAAAGACAAACATACATAGGATTTAATTCAAAACTAAGAAGATTGGCTCTACAGCCTAAATCAGATCCAGAAAGCCAATACTAAAAGCAAGTATTAACACTTAAAATCAGTGCAGAATGTTGTCTTTACACACACTACAGATCCTTCCTCAAATATATTTTCCTTATGATTTATAGTGTTTTCCTTTATTAAATAATCAAATTAGTACTCCAAATGTGTTAGATGATACCTAGATTTATGAGCTGTTGAAGCTCCAGCTTTAAAATTGGAATCTGCCAGCTATCAGCTGCTATCTTAGAGTGACTTATATTTTCGCAGAGCCAACCGTTGTTTCCCCTATTACTTCATAGCTGAAGTTTGAAATACCATTTCTCTTATTGCTTTCTTCCCCCACTGAAAAAAAATTAGGCTCTTTTTGTCAACTATAGTAAGTGAAGTTAAGGTAATGTTGTGACAGCTGATGATACTGTTTGGTCAAAATTCCATAAGGGCAAACTACAGCTACTTAAAATGACAGAGTGTCTTTTCCCCAGTAGTAATGTCATTTGAAAGAACCAGATAGATTGAAAAATCACAAAAAATTTAAGTTAATACCACTGTATGTATTTCTGTAAGAACATGCAGCCAAATTACTTTATCAAAGGAAAGCACCCATGGCAGCAAACCAAAAATGCAACAGAGGAAATGCTTCCTTCCTTTGTACTGACAGATGTATTGTGCACCAGATTTTGACAAGTATACTCTCACATGCATGCACTCACATGCACTTTCAATGCTATTAACATTTTTTGTGTGCATGTGGGAAGGGAGCTGAGGTGGATTTTAAAAATTATTATGATAATCATGTCCTTCACTTGATGAATTTTCATTGAAGCTTCAATGAAAAGGAAAGATGAAATAATATAATTGGTATCTGTAATTAATATTACACAAAGCTTCCTTGATGGAATTAATAATGTCAGAAGGAAATGTAATTTAAGTAAAATTTGCTCATGTAAGGTGAAATTCCAATGTGATGGAAAACATTTGCTCCTGAAATTCACACGGTTTTGTTTAATTATCTGTATCATTTTCTACAACTGATGTTGGAGCAGTTGAGAGGGACAGAGTATACACTGGGAGGCTGGAAAATCACTTCCAAATGGTGCATTAGAGATGCAGCAAAAAATTATATTCCACACAGGGATTCCCAGAACTATAGAAAAAAGTTCTTAGTTGACATACATTTTAATAATAAATTGCTATAAGCTTATTTTTAAAAAAAAATATTTGTAAAAAGGGAAGCAGAGTGCTGAATCAGACTAAAACTTAATCTAAATTAAAATCAGGCATATTGACTTCTTAAGTCAACTTCAAAATTTATTGACCTAAAAGGTCAATGAATGTTAGTGAAAAACAGAAGTCAATATGCTCTGCATGCATGAATTGTTCATGTCTTTATATGAAATTTCCAGCAAACTTAGCAAATTGGAAGGACGGAAAAGAAAAATGAGATACACAATGCCAAAGACAGCTCACGGATTTCAGATGCTTTTAGGCCTACCTGGTATACAACATGATCAACATAACAAAGCAAGCATTGATTACAGCTCTTGAGATAAATGTTATTGGAATGCAACAGCATGTACTTGCTTCTTTTAAGCTGTCAAATAAAACCAAGAAGGGGTTGTTCTAGGGGAGATGCTAGGTGCAAGTTCAAATTCTGATTGCTATTTCCAACATTTATAGCCATGAAATTAATTTATTTTCTTTATATTTCAAAGAGTGTGTAACGCCCATATTAGGACTGAGGCACCTTAAAGAAAATGAAAATTAGGTCTAAAAAAGCATAAAACTATTCAGCCATAGTGTAATTTAGCTGTGAAATGCCCCTCTCTTCCCTCCCTTTGGCCATCTGCAAAAGTCCTCTTCAAAGAGGTCTTTTGTTGCTGGCCTGGAAAATTACAACACACTTTTTTTTTCACCCAAACATAGCTGGTGGGTTCCTGATAGAAAATGCTCAAAAACATGCATCTATGAGGAGAAACAGCGAAAGCATGGACAGAGGGTGGTGAATGTCCCTGTGCACGTTCTACACGGGCCTCTGCCTGTCATACATCTTCAACTCCAAAAACAGGGAAGCAGTTCCTATCAGCTCCTGTGCCCAAACTGGGTAAGTGCCCAGTGAGATGTTGTGGGCTGAGTTTCCTCTGTTACTCCTACCCATACTTAACCCCTCCTAGTTGCTGGTGCATTACTTGCACCAGATTCTTTTCTGAACATGTCAAGAAATGTCTGAAGCAGAGTGGTATCTGAGCTGTCACAACTACTGATAATTCCTGGTTTGGTAAAAGCAATGCAGGGGATAAGATGGTTTGCTAGGAAAGTAAGAGTGACAAGAAAATCCAGTTTTTTGTTAAAAAAAATTAATTAAGATGTGGATTGCTACTGGTGTTGTTAACACAGGACACATTTACGTTCAACATGGTTCATTTTTGTTGATTACTTCACTCTCTTCTAAAGTAAATACCAGAAAATCTACATAGACCTTTTAATCCTAACGTTCAAGTTGTACCACTTTCAACTATGACAGATTTGGGAGGACTCACAGCTTTGCAGAAACATTTCTCACAGAAAACACAGGTGCTGTGGGACCAGAGCCATGGTAATACAGCAAAATAACCTCATGGCCTGTGAGATCACAGTTCTGTTCTCTGGCATACCAGGGAGTTTTTTTGTTCATAAACCTTCTCTATGACTTTATATGCAATCTCATTGTTTAAACAAAAACATTTATTCTTTATAGTCTAGTCATAATACAATGCAACCGCCTTATGATGCATATAAGTTTAATTAAAAAACTATAACTTATAATTTATCCAAACTGTTTAATTGAAGAGGAGGAAGGGCACCCAGCCTTGAGTGTTTAAGCGCTGCATTAAAAGCTTTCAATGAAAATTTACTGTGGATGTATTTTTTGCATTTTTTCATAAAATACATAATTTTAGAAAAGATCACTACTACTGGAGCTTAGTACAAAATGCTTGTTCAGTTTTTTTTTCCCCTGTAATAACACTAGGACTTTTCCTCGTAACACAGATCTGTGAGTTATGCTGACACAGAAATGAGACTTTCAAGAACCTTGTAACTTCTGTGCCTAGGACCCTTTGCCACCACGTAAGGTGATGGCATGATTTTGTCAGACAACTCAGGAAGCTGCAAGACTGCATCACCAGGATAATCTTCCCCCTACTCAAATCAGCATTTCAACTTGACAGGTAAGGTGAAAATAACCTAACAGCAGATGAGTATTTAATAGGCTGTACAACAAGAAGGGATCATTTGACTGAGCTTGTATGAACAGACATCCAGATAAAAACAGCTACTTGTTCTGATGGTGTCAGTTATCTGTTTGGTGGTGTTAATGAGGGAGAAGACATCACAAACAGAAAACACTACATTGTGTCATCTTCCTTTACACCACTAGGAGCCACAGCCCCCAGGGCATCCTCTCCATTGCAGCTGTCTCCATGAAGAAGGCATCTTCCACTTCCAACATGACTCTTGGAAGACACCGCTCATAATCCCATCTGTTTTCAAAGCCTAATACACCTGGTAAAACGGAATTAAATGGATCACAGTATTTCAGAAATAACTTTAAAACCACATTCAGGTAACAAATACCATGTTTGTATTATTTCTATACATTTCAGATAAACTTTTAAGTTTTTAAATATCTCAATAATAGGCATCACTAATAAAAATAAAGAGATTAATCTTAGTCCATAAATTGTCATAAAAACTCCATTATCTTCATTATTCCTTGAAATAGTTCAAATCGCAATTTGGGAAATATATTCTTAATATCATCACCATATAAAAGTTTTTTGAGTCTGCAGTGGTGTGAATCAGGAGTAAAAGAAATTATGTCTCAAAATAAGAAATTCACGTTTAGGAGTCTCGATGTAAAGCACACCGACAAAGCTGTTGTTTATTTTTATAGCCACTCTTTGGGCTTTCTTGCTAAGCCTGGCAACAAGTTGCTCATAATTAGGATCAATTTTCTGATTTCGCTCTTCATCTGTGCTGGTTTCAGAAACTGCTTTGTAAGAAAGGGCAAGAAAATAAAAAGTGGTTAGAGTTCAGCCATTCTTTTGTGGGCAGGTCAATACATTAAGTATTCCCTGGATCAACTACTGCCACAGCTACTGTCTGGTATTTAATTCAATTATGCCAACTCCTCCCAGACTGAAAGATGTGTAAAAGGACCATGCATATTCTAAACGCAGGAATACACAATTTCCTGACATAATTTAGTTTTCACTTCAAAATCAAATCAAATAAAATAAAAGAAAAAATATTCTTACACACAAGCTCTTAAAAATTAGAATTTCCCAACGAAAATTTGTAAAACACTCCACAGCAAATCACAGCATCACACTCATATAACACATTTTCATGCTGGTGACAAGGCTTTCAGCATGTGGACAGTCAGCCTTGCCACTCCCCATGGCACTGGGGACCTGCAGTGCCAAACTTTTGGGGAGCTCCCCATCATCCCCATCTGCAGCATGTGGTGCCAGCACAGAACTGACATGGTCTGGCAGGGTTAATTATTTCCATCATAGCAACAGCTCTGCTTTAATCATCATGCACACTGCTAACTACAGTAAAAGATATGTTTATAACATTAAAATGATAAACACTAAGTTAAAGCCCTTTCTAGCCTGATATATTGACGAATTGGGCATTTTCCTGACATCTGACAAGTCTTTGAGGTTGGTACCTGAAAGGAGGCTGTAGCCAGGTGGGGATCGGCTTCTTCTCCCAGGCAACAAGTGACAGGACGAGAGGAATTAGCCTCAAGCATGCCAGGGAAGGTTTAGGTTGGACATTAGAAAGAATTTCTTCCCAGAAAGGGTGATTAGACATTGGCATGGGCTGTCCAGGGAGGTGGTGGAGTCACCCTGGAGGTGTTTAAGACTGGACATGGCACTTAGTGCATGGTCTATTTCACATGGCGATGTTTGGTCGCAGGTTGGATTCAATGATCTCTGAGGTAATTTCCAACCTAGCTGATGTGAGACTCTCTTCTGTTTTTTCTGCACCTGTTTAGATGTACAGCAGCAGTGCCTCAGTGGGCAGTAAGAAATAGTGAAAAACAAGTCTTCACAAGTTTACAACAGGAGGAGGTTCCCAATGCCCAGACGAACAGCAAGGACAGTGTAACAAGCCAGCACTTTACAGTGGCTCCGGAGCCAGTGTGACATGTGTCCTGACACCCCGGCAAAGGTTTAAGCTGCTGGACGCGGCTGCAAACACGCTCAGCTCAGCGCAGGAGGGTTTGACA
>VZTN01019487.1:109656-158695 GCA_013400515.1 Erpornis zantholeuca | reverse complement strand
GCATGCAGTACAGAAATAAACAGTTTGGTTTCACGTTGCTTCCTAGGGTTGAGTCAGAGGCAGAGGAAACAGGTTTTAAGAATTTCCTCTGTTAATTTGTAGTCACCTGACAGTCAAAGTGACCTGTAAAATAGACATAAAAACCTACCCCCCCCTAAAGAAAAACAAAACAAAACCAAACAAATCAGTATCGGCAGTGTACGCTTGATGTGTATCTGGATGTTTTTACCAGAATCCCACATTGTCCAAATTATATAGCCAGTGGCCATTTGCCACTATGCACACGGACCTCATCCAGCGTCATATATTTAGGAACAGGATATATTTGAAAAGTGCTAATGTACATTTGCAAGTATTTGTGCCTATCTAGGCCTGGAATGACTTCCCACGGGATTTGACATTGTCACTTTCAACCCTTCAAGCAACAACCTGCTCAGTTCATGGATCAGATGTAAATATGACACGCTTCCTCTTTGTGGAGGACAGTTTATGACTCAGTGAACTCCACCTAGCATGATGCAGGATTACAGAATCAGGACCATCAAGGCTGGAAGAGGCCTTTGGGATCATCCAGTCCTACTGTCAACCCAGCATTGACACTGTTACCCCTAAACCACTAAACTGTATCCCCAGTGCCAGATCCAGACACATCTGAGGATGGTGACTCCCTAAATGTCCTCTTATCAAGGGCCAAGAATTATTTCTGGCCTATGTCCCTTTCACCCCGCACACCAACCTGCACCCCAGCTTGCCAGTATCAGACTTGGTAGCCACAAACCTTCAGGACTTTGTTGTAGAAAATCTCCAAAGGATGACCTCTTTCTCAGTCAATGCAATTTCCTTCATTGCTGGAAGAATGAGAATTCCTGCTACAAGCTGGGAAATAATGAATAGGAAACAACAGATGAAATCACCTACCGAGTTAGGTGGGCTTTTTAGGAGTGACCTCTGAGATGTGACTGTCAAAAACCCAGCATTGGAAAAGAAGGCATCAGTTAAAGTGTTTCCATTAGGGGCAGAGTAAGGTTGTGTATTGATGAGTCTGAATACATTCTTGAGCAACTGTTGGTGGAAAAAGTTGAGTCCAGAGGACACTTTCAGGTGACGCATCACATTATGAAGGTGTTTTGTGAGCCTGGCCTGTACAATAAAGCAGCAGGCATGTGGCCTGCTTAGTTTGACAAAATAAAGGCTAGAAGGTAATATGGTTGCTCTTTGCCAGGGATTCAACTATAAAGAAGCAAAAAAAGCTGTGTAAAATAAAGAATAATATAGTAAATAAATATACATTGACCATGAATATGGCTAAGCCGAAATTTGTGAAGGTTCTACTGATATTTCAGAATATCCTTGCAATTGAGGTAATTGGGAGAAAAATCTTAATAAAGGCAAAAAAAGAGAACTTCCTAGGGTGCCTGTAACTGCCTGCAATAGGGAAGGACTGGATTTCATAAACCAGAACACTTCCTATAAGAAAGATCCCCTGCTATCTCAGCAGCCCCATGAAGTTCTGCTTCCCTATGCAGAAATTTGAAGTTACCATTGATTTTCCCAGATCTGAGGGAAGATGGGGGTGCTGGCATCTTCTGGTAGTTCTCATGGGTCAGAGGCGATGATGTGTATGGGGAATGTCTAACACAGATAATGTAACATCTGCAGGCACAGACGAGTGTCTCCAGCCAGATGTGCATCCGTCCTGCTCCGGTCCCTCTGTCAGTGTGGCTGCTGGAGAGAGGACAATGGTGCTCTGTCCTGTGGATGGATGCTGTAGCACGGGGTGGACAGATGCATGCATGTGGGTAGCACACTGCTTAATAGATACACCATAAGGCTTTGTATTTACTGTGGAGCCTTCTCCCATCGTCTGCTCTGAGGATGTCCTTCTCAAAATAGATTTCCCCAAATGCAGGCAGTGCTGCAGCTGCCTGCAGCAGTTAGATTTACGTGTTAGCCTGGACTGGTGGTGTTAACAAGGATGCTACATTAACTCAGTCTTTACCTCTGCTGTCTGTCAGGACAACCAATTTAAATAAAAAGGCTCTCCATAGCATTTTGTACATTCGAGTGTTGATTTATGAGCCATGTGCAAGGCAGGATTCTAGCCAAATTCCTAATGAGATTCCAAATACCCGGGGTTACCACTGCTCTCAGAGAGTTACAGTATCCCTTTTCCTCATATTCCTATCCACAAGGGGACAGTCTTTCCATCTCTTACCACCGACTAAAACCATTTAAAAGTTAGCTCCTTGAAAAACTACCATTCGATGATTTTTTTTTTAATGTGTGTTTCATGCTTTAGGGAAAAGTTCCAGATCTTTGTAAACTATATGATAATACTGTACTTACAGAGCTAATCATAAGCAAAGTTAGTTTAATGGAGCTAATGACTTGAAAATAATGACTGTGGCTACAAAATAATTGGTGCATTTTGTAAAGGAAAATGAAGTTCCTGTTATGTTTATTGAGATATCCTTGGAAAAGGATGTATTTTCTTCTCATTCAGCTTTTTTGATTGCTTGCTTCTGTTTCTTGACTCTATCCAAAAATGTGATGAATAGGAGTAGTAACAAAGACACAATTTTAAACAGAATTTTAGTGGGAGACCTTTGAATTTTTGTATATAGAAAAATGACTTGATTTATTATTATTTAATTTT
Organism: Erpornis zantholeuca; assembly: GCA_013400515.1. Lineage (NCBI taxonomy): Eukaryota > Metazoa > Chordata > Aves > Passeriformes > Timaliidae > Erpornis > Erpornis zantholeuca. The sequence continues at coordinate 156,039 of VZTN01019487.1, read as the reverse complement.
ATAAAACATTAGATTATTAAAACATCACATTCCCTTTTCTTCAATATTTGTAAATTGTTGCAGCTGCTCTCACACATACGATTCTTACATTTTTGCTTCTTACCTGAAACATTCAGTTTAGAAATAACTGCTTCGTTTACTCTGAGTACTTTGGGCAAAGCAGATAATACCATATGTTTAAATTCTCAAACTGCTCCCACCTCCTAGCTTGCACTAGTGTGGCATATGATGGCAGCTAATACCATATGTGTAAATTCTTAAACTGCTCTCACCTCCTATTTTGCACCAGTGTGGCATATGACCCCAATCTCTCCTGATAAGTTGATACAGCAGCTGATTTTTCATAGAGCTAAACCCTCACAAAAGGGGTCCAACTCCTCACTGCAGTTACAGAAGGTAGTGTAAAGTGCTCTGAATGCAGGAAGAAACCAGAGAGATTCTTCAGAAAAATATTTCATGCCAAGCATGCAGCATAATCTTGTCAGTAAGGCTGCTTTGCACACACTTGCAAGCAACCATCATTAAAAAAAAAAAGTTAAGGAGAAGAACATAAGTATGAACCAAGTATGAAGAAATGTTCTTTTGAAACATAATAGTACCATTACAGATGCCACAGCCTCCCTAATAAATGAAGTTTCCTCCTTAATGAAATAAAGCTTACAAAATATTGCTAAGTGGTTCAATGTATTTCCATTTGAAATTATTTTGATGGAATATTAGAATACTAATGCAATTACAAATATTAGCAGCATATTCATGAAAGTTTTCCTGAGCTGGAGATATAGGCTAAAAATGTTAATGAGAAGAAAGAGGAATGCTTAATTTGGATTTAAAATCCTCAGTACTAAGTCACTGCTCATGTCAAGATTACTCATTGAATAGATTCTCTTAAGTGGCCAAAGTAGAACTTCTTGCTTTCATTTCTGTTAAGATAAAACCACTTCTGAGTGGACAAAATTGAGGTAAATTACTCATGATAGGCAAAATGGGGTTCACTAATCCTTAAATGAAATTTCTGGGCCAAGTGTAAAGTATTTTAGTTATTTAAGAGACAGGATTCTCTGTCAAACCAGAATATAATTTTTAAGAATTTATCAGAGAATGGGACATCTCTCCAAGTCAGAATGACTCAAATGTGTGGTTACTGATAAAAACTGGTGAAAAAATATTGCAATGAGGTACCCATTGTTTGTAGCTGCTCATGATCCACTTTGGATTTGCAATAGGTTTTAATTTTATTTTCTTCAATGGCAGAAGTCATCACTACATTCTGCCTTGGCTTATTATCCTCAGTTTATGTGTCCCTTGATATCTCTGTATTCAAAGCTATGTTTCTCAATATATTTGAAAGAGGCAGTGCGGTGGTCACAGTAACAGGTAATTTCAGCTGATTGAAGAGCAGTAAGGAGAATAAATGAAAGATGTGAGGATTTCTGTAATCAGAGGGAGGGGTAATTGAGGCTAAGAGAAATATTTCAGTTACAAAGACAAGTAAGAAGTGTTCTAATATGTTACAGAGAAAGAAGTAGGGTCACAAGTCCTGCCAGAAGGCTGCTCCAATGCAGGCTTCCCGCAGGGTTACAGCCTCCTTCAGGCATTCACCTGTTCCAGTGTGGGTTCTTCCCCAGACTGCAGGTGGATTTATGCTCCACCATGGATCTCCGTGGGCTTCAGGGACACAGCTGCCTCACCATGGGCTGCACCATGGGCTGTAGGGGAATCTCTGCTCTGGTGACTGGAAGCACTGGCTCTCCCTTCTTCTGCACTGACTTTGGTGTCTGCAGAGTTGTTGTTCTCACATATTTTCACTCCTCTCTCTGGCTGCGGTTGCCCAGGGTTTTCCCCCTCACCCCATTATGACCTGGACAAATTTGAGAACCTCATGAAGTTCAACAAGATGCAAGGTGCTGCACCTGGGTGAAGGCAATCCCAAATCTGAGTACAGTCTGTGAGAAGAGGTCTTTGAGACAGCCCTGTGGAGAAGGTCTTGGCTGTCCTCACAGATGAAAAGCTGAACTTGAGCCAATGCAGTGCACTTGCAGCCAGAAGGCCAACCTGGGCTGCATCAGAAGCAGCATGGACAGCAGGTGGAGGGAGGTGGTTCTTCCCCAATACTTCACTCTTATGAGTACTCGCAGTACTGCATACAGATCTGGGGTCCTCAACACAAGAAAGACATGGACCTGCTAAAACACGTCCAGAGAAGGGCCACAAAGATGATCAGAGCTCCTACGAAGACAGGCTGAGAGAGCTGTCATTGTTTGGCTTGGAGAAGAGAAGGCTTCAGGGAGAGCTTCCAGTACCTCAGGGGGCTTTATAAAAGGAGAGACAGGGACTTTCTATGTGGGCAGATAGCGACAGGACAAAGGTTTTAAACTTATAGAAGGCTGATTTAGTTTAGATGTTAGGAAGAAGAGAATAGTGAAGCATTGAAACAGATTGTCCCAACAGAGAAGCTGGGGATGGCCCATGTCTGTAAGTGTTCAATGCCAGGTTGGATGGTTGCCAGGAGTAATCTGGTCTGATGAATGGCATGCCTGCCAAGGAAGGGCTTGGAACGAGAAGATTCTTAAACTCCCTTCCAACCCAAACCATTCCGTGGTTCTATGATTAACTCTGTTGTCCCAGGTGCACTACCACCATCGCTGATAGGCTCAGCCTTTGCCAGCTGCAGGTCCATTTTGGAGCAGGCTGCCCTTGACTCTGTTGGACATGGTGGACGTTTTGGCACCCATGTGCCCCCCCGCCCTGCCTACAAAAACCTGGGCATACAAAAACAATACAGAAAATATCTTGGCAAACAGCATTCACAGGAATTGCCTCAGGAATCTCTATTATTTGAAAAAAACTTGGGAAGTATCCTAACATCACAAAAAGAACCCTGTAATAGGAAGAGGGGTGAAAAGATATGTTATCATCAAGATATAAGGACTAGGAGCAAGACAATAAGTACATATGCTTATTCTGATTTTCTTAGCACCTGTAATGTCAGGGAGATGATTGATCTCCAAATCAGGGGGATGGAGAGTAGAAAATTAGAGCAGATGTAGAGGTGAAGGACTGAATTCATCCTCACAGGGGCCTTTAGGTACAATTTATGGGAATGATTTCCTACAGCAGTTTTAGAGGATCTAAATGGAGTATGGGGCTTAGAGAGGTCACAAACTAAAGGCCAAGCAGCCGTGACAGTCAGCTTTGAAGGTAAGCTTTGATGTACCCTTCTTTTTACCCAGTAATGGAAACAAATAGGAAACCATGCAAGCAGGCTGCTTATAGATGAGCCTAAGAATACGCAGGCTACATCTGTATCACCTTCAGTAGAAACATCCATACTTCACTTGGTTCAAGTTCACCAAGTGAAGTTGCTGGAGGACTAAACCAGTGAAAATGCTCCATCTATCCTATAGGCATTAGCTCATTTCCCTTGGCTGTCACTCACTGGCTTGCTCTTGTCTCCATGTGTTGTGCCACAGCTGGTCCTGCTAACTCCCATGCCACATGCTCCTCTCCTATGTCCAGACTTGCTGCTCCAGCTGCAGGGTGGCTGTCAGCCCATCACAGACAGAGTTGAGGCCACAGCCTCAGCTTTGGTGGAGCAGTGTTTTTGGAGAAGAGGTGCTGGTAGTTGTTGATGGTGGTTTTTAATCCTCTGAATCTTGGTTCGCAAACTCTAAGGCAGCTGACAGCTCCCCAGACAAGTGAGCTTTCCACGGCAGGAGTCTCCATTCAAAAGCACTCAGTTACCCCCAAGCCCTACGCAAAGAGCAATATGAACATAAATCCTCTCCTTTTTCATCCTGTTGAAGAGCTCTCACATCTGGACTGTACCATTCCCCTGTGAAATCACCTTATTCATTTGACCTTCAGATCTGATGGCCCCATCTCCTGTCCCCACTAGTCATGGAGAACAAAGCTGGGACTGGGCTAGGTGCACTCAGAACTGGGGGCTTGGTGAGCTCCTTTTTAAAATGCTCTTAAGATTTGAAGACAACTTCTCCAATTGGCCTCATGGTTTTGCTTGGTACAGGTTATCTGAATGACTATCTGCAGAAGGCAATGGTTTTTTTTTTTCAATGACTTTTTTCTGATTTAATGGAGGTTGCTGGGTTTACACTTGTTTTCACCTGTTTTACTCTATCTTCCTATATATCAAAAGCATGCAGAGTTGCAGATAGACCTTTTTATGTATCATATAAATCTATTTAAGTGAATAAATAAATAAACACTTCCAGAGTGGAGTAAGAGTGAAAGATTGCATTGATGCTATCAGGAGTAGAAATATTTTGGAATTACCAGTATCAAATAATCTGTGAAAATGCCACATAAGCACATGTACGTACATAACCCAGAGAGAGTATGTTTTCCTTGGGATAAATGTCAAAAATTCAGGCATCCATTTTCACTTAAGTATCTGACATGTTCTTCAAATCCACAGTGCTTGGCAGATACCAGAGCATCTTCCACCAATTCTAAAGAGATTTAAATAGCACTTTATTTATATTTAGCCTTCTGCAAGCAAAGTAGGGAATAATAAGATTATTTGATGCCTATATCCTATAGGCTTTTTTTCCTGGAAAAGACTGCTAGAAGAATAAGGCTAAATCAGTAGTACCCTAATCTGTTGAAGATAATCTAATTTATGTTGCTATGTATCATGTTAATGACTCTAAACCAATGTGCACATTATGGGGTTTTTTTCATTTGCAATTTGGGATCCTCAGAATGGGAGCTGCAGAGACAAGGATAACCCATGTTTTCCACGACACATTCATGGAAACAGAAAAATAAGCTCTTTTAATATCTTTCATGATAACTGTTTTTCTTGGCTTAAGTGTAGGTTTTAAAAAATGGTGCTCATTGTTTTGCTTGTAGTTCTTTCATGCATGAACAATCATGCTGATGATGCATTTACTTCAAGTGAATTTTCCAATTGAAAAAGTGCTCTTGAGTAGTTTAAGTACTATGAATCACCAAAAACCTCATCTATGTCCCATAAAAGCACTGGCTGCAGAAAGCAGCTTTGGAAAGAAGACATATTGGGATTGTACTGCATGATTCAGATGAATGAAAGTATATTTGGTCACAAAAGAAGCTGAGGGACCTGACAGTTCTGTAAAAATGAAATTATAATATGCTAGACAGACAAACTAACTGCTGTAGCCCCTTCTTATATGCCTCACTTTTTCCTCACAGGTTTGAAGCAGTGATTCTAAATGTGAGAACCTCAGCCCTTGAAACACAGGATTTTTGTGGGGCATATTTCATTCTTTATCTCTTTCTTAACTTGTTATTTCACTATTGACTTCCTTTCTCCGTAGTCTTTCTCCTTGTAGTCTGACCGTTGGAAGTTCTCTTTTTCCTGGTATCACTGCCTGCACCCTTTGGACTATTAGTGTTTCTGGTACAATATTTTCTTAGTATTCACGAATGCAGTCTATTTATTTCTTATATAATAACTTTTGACTGAAACTACATTGAGTCATACATGTTTGTCAGGGAAACATTAGTGATTTTTCAGTTCTTTTTCATCTTTTATTTAAGGCTACTTTTGAAAGCAGATAAAACTATTCAGTAAATCACTGTGTTTAAAAATTGTAAACTGCTTAATTATAACTTCAAATTATTAAGCTATGGCCTTAGATTTTTTTTAAATTTAGGATGTAACTTAAGATTTCAAGTTCTTAACAGTATCTTAAATATGTTGAGAGTTAAAAAAATTTAATGTAGCTTTCTGTATCTTGCACAGGGACATATTGTCTCAAGTGAGCAACACAAGTGTAGTGAGTTTCCTTATGCTTGGAATTTCTGTCAGGATCCAAGGCCTTAGGCCCCAGATCTGGTCAAAGACTGGTGAGTCCTGTGATCACTGTGAGGCTGAGAGGGTCGCTGTGGTCACATCTTTTGTGCTTGCTGCTTGCACAGATACAGGTTGCTTGTTGCTGGAGCCTGGGATGGCTTCCATCTTGCCCTGGTGAAAGAAAATATTTTTGCCCACCTGATGCCATGTAAAACATTTACATTTTGATTGTTTTTACCAAAAAATTTGCATACAGGTTGAGATATTTAGTAAGAGCTAGGGGAGTTTGTACAAGAAGTCTGGACAGCAGTTCTGGCAGGCTGACCACTGATACCCAATATCAGTTTGTGATTGTCACTGTTCCTTGGGTATCTGGAGCAAGAGAACCTAAAATGCACCTTTAGGGTAGAAGATACTTGAGAAAATTTAATGGTTTATCTCATGTTTTATTTTTTGCTGACATCATTGGTGCACAAGACTTGCTTTGGAGATTAGCATTCTTGTGCTGTTCTTTGAAACAAAACACTTGGTGAAAGTGAAATGTAATTAAGTAGCTCACACTCTCTGCTGAGTTATTAGAACAATAACTGTAAAACAAGAATATTAAATAAATTGCCTTTTGATCTCTACAGCTTCCTAAGCAAAAAGGATGGTATCTTCCCCTTCCTGTCTAAAAAAAATTAAAAATGCCTTGAGGGAGGTGTGGAAGGGAGTGAAGCTATATGAAACATAAATGCTTAATGCCCGTTGAAGAGAGAAAAAACAGAAGGTACTGTTTTGCCACAGAGGTATGAAATAATCAATGCTCACTTCTAATTCAGCCTAACCTTCTTAAAGGTATGCCTCCCTTAAGTAAAAGCTGTGTTTTAAGTCAAAAACATTTTCTTTGATTTACAGTTAAACCAAACTTCCACCCAGGTCCCCCCCCCACACACACACACACAGGTGAAGGAGTGATTGTGCACATCATTTGAAATATTGATCAAGCAGTTGAAAGCTATCTGGAGAGAGAGTAAAAAAAATGTTGAGAAATGCCTCTGTGCCTTGTTTACCAAAATAGACTCCTGCAGTGGGACACAGAGGTTGTACACCTGCATGACAAGTTCTCTTCCCATTCCAATAGAAAGCAAATTATCCATTTTACATTTCTGTAATATTTCATGTTCACGGTTTGCCTGGAAATCTTTAGTATTGCTGCAGAACAATACAACTGTGTGAAATTGGTGTTTTCTTGGGAAACACCATTCTGCTCAATTTTATTATTGCTAACCTTCTCTGGTAATTGGTACACCAGCAATTTTGAAGTCACTGCTAGGACTTTAAAGGAGCATGGCTGAGGGAGCTGATGTTCTGCGTCCCTATGTGTCACAGAGAGCACTTTCCCCATGTCCTACTCTTGAAAATGAGTAGTTGAGGACACTAAAAAAAATCATTAGCAAAAGCAGATTTTTATATAAATTTGCAAAAGTGTGGCTTAAGAGAGTTCAATGGCAAGGTTCACTCTATTACTACATAAACCAAGCATACAAAGGAAAATCAGTTTAGAATCAATTTAGAATGAGTAACACTGAGACTGAGGATGCAAAAGGGCATGGGTGCAAAAGGATAAGGGACACCCTTCTGCTAATTCACAAAGTTCGTATAGGACCCCCTTGCTTTCTAAACTCCTGAGAGATCCTAGATGTAGCCAAGTCCAATCTAAGTCCCATATTCGATCAACGATTTATGTCTAAAGGGTTTAGCAGCACTTAATCATTGACTAGTATTTATAAATATCCAATATTTGTATTTATATTGATCCAATAGTGTTTACTACATTCTCATCAACTACTTAATTACAGATTGAGGATGGCAACATTCATGCTATACATGTTAGAGGGCATTTGGATCAATTCACAAATGCATACACACTGGTGCAGAGGTTCATATATATATATATATATGTAAAAGGTACCTGTTAAAAATTCCCCTTGATTTCAGTGAAATACTCCTGTTGAATGTAAGAATGCATTTCTCAAAGGGTGAGGGCTGAGCATCAGAAGAGTGGGAGGGTATCAGCCTATGCCCCATCAGCTTTTGGTGATAGTCCTTCAAGCATCACAAACTTTAGAGTTTGTGGGCTCTGAGAAGCATCCCACTCAGACAGAGGTACTGGCACCGTCCACTGCAGTCCATCAGAGTTCAAAGGGCCTCACGTAGGTCCCCTGTTTATAAGGTCACAAAATGACTGACTTTAATCATTATGGCCGTAATCCTGGCCATAACCCAAGTCGGTAACTACTGAAGTTTTTCAAAAGTCTGATAACAATGGTACCATTCCACTTGGGCTACAATTCAGCTAAGTAATGTTCCAAGGCTGTCAGGGATAATTGATTATCCCTTGTTCTCCACCTTGGTCAGGAAATGGATGTCCTGGGTATGAACAGTGCTGCTCCCAGCTTTGCAATTCAAGAGTTCCTGGTATGGTCAAGGAATGCTTCACTGCCCAGCTCGTACAGTCAAGGGACACTTCACTGCCCAGCTGGTATGGTCAAGGCTTAATGAGAATTGCTGGAGTCACAGAGCAGGTCCAAGGGGGCCATGAGCGTGTGGGAAATGCATCACCACAACCCACTCCATGACTTAAATGGGGTCAATTCGTCTTGCTCCACAGAGTGGTGATGGGGTCACCTCTTGCCTCAGGGCCTATAAACAGATTAAAGCCATATTCCAGTTGAAATTTGAAGGAATTTTTTGGTTGTTACATAATTATTTAGGTTTTATTAAACATGGTTGAGAGGTATTACATATGTAAGGAGGACTTTGCAACTGTGCCACCCATCTAGCTATTTTCCACATTCTGTTCAGTAACAAGCATAAAATAATATAAATAAATAAAATTACAAGGGAATTCAATTTAGAGTTGCTGTTGGTGATGAGAACCACTCAAGTAAGGTATCCCACTAGTGATGTTCTCCGTTCTTCTTCACTCTTTCTAGGACATTTCTTCTCTGTGTCATAATGAACAGTGCTTAGAGTTCTATGTCCATGGTTTTAGACAGATATGTTCTGGTTCTTGACTCAGGTCATCATTTTGTAGTAGTTTCTTCACCAAGGTAAAATTCATGCCAGTGGGGGTAGGTGGTAAATCTTGATATGAGATGCAGTTAGTTTGCAACAGTTGGAGGGTTGTGACAGGAGCTGAATGGTTAAAATTGCATCCCAATTTGGCAAAGTTACAGACACAGATATTTGACTGATTGCTTGTCTCTATGGTGGTGTTATCTGTAAGTGTAGGAGTTCTCATACCCCAAGTCCATTTCCAACATATACAAGTACAATTTCAGGGTTTTGTCAGGATGTATTTCAAAATGACTAACATTTTGTTCAGTGTCAAATGAATGTCTTGGGCCATAAGGGTATTACTTTCACAAAAAAAATCCCTGTTGTTTCTGAACAACACATGCACCAACATCAACAGTTTTGTGTGCATTTTGTATGGCCCCATAGTCTATGTTCTATCAGATAGAGTATGGTTTCATGCTGATTTAATCCTCACACAATAATTAGCTTTATGGTGTATCCCAAAGTATTGTATTCCACATCGTATCAAAATGATGTCTCTTTTAGGTCCATTTAAAGGTGGAATTTGTTGGTTTTCCTTTTCATTTGTACTATTCCTTTCCTGCCAACAAAAGGAAATGTTACTGTGTAGTGCTACTGCTGATATATTTAGATCAGGCATAGCTACATTTAGAATTATGTATGCATCAACCCACAGACACCCCGTTGTACACAAATTCCACATTTTGTGCTTAACAATAATGAAATCAAATAATAGTTCTACATCATGTTTACCCAGAGGCAATGTGAGTATAGGTTGTGTAAAAGCAAAATTGAACCAACAGTCTGGTTCTGATAATTGATAGCAAGATTTCTTCTTATTTCTTTGTTTAAAAAAATTGGTATAGTATATACTAATCTCTATGGGACTTTCTGGGGTAGATCCACTGATTGCCCAGCACCCTGTTTTTATTTTTAATCTCCTCCCCAAGTATTACGATTATTATTATGCTAATTCTTTTTCCATATAGTGTCTCCCATCCTCACTTATCTTCAAGATATACCTCATTTCACTTCATAAACAAAGTAGCAAGGTTTAAGCTTGCCTTATTTTTTGGCAGGATCCCCAATCTTCCAGTATAATGTAGTGCATGATCCCAAGGCTTTTGTGTTTGATCTGGAGGGATTATATTGTCTCAATCAAGAGGAAAACCAAGACTGTGTTGGGGGTATATAGCTGTTTTCATTGTTTTCAATATAGATTCTTTTTCTGCTGTAAAAGAAAAGAAATGAAAGGTTTTGATGGGGAAAGTGGCATGGGTTATGCCTTTTGTGGTGCAGGATAAATCCACTGTGCATTGATTCTGTATTTTTCTAAACTCCTATCAGTAGCTTCCCAAGCAAGTAAGCCATAGGGCTTAGTCAGAGTCATAGGCACAGTTCCCATTTGTGGTAAATTTACCATAACAGGTTGTTCTGGTTGTAATGCTATCCAATATTTTCTTCCATTGGAAGGTAAAGCATCACATTCAGCTTTTGCAAAGAATGCTTGACTCACAGATTGTCGATTATTCAATTGATGAAGCACTTTGGGAAGTCAACTATCCCACTGAACATTGTGTGTCTTAAGGCTTTTCAATAATCCCTTAGGTCTTTCTACCATCCCATCTGATTTGGGGCAATTCAATACCCATTGAATTTCTTCTTGCTTGGCCCATCCTTCCACCTCCTTACATGAGAAGTGCAAGACAGTATCACTTTGAATGGTATGGGGAGTAAGCAGACTCAAGAACCAAGATCAGAACCCCTCTACATTCATCCATCGGCCTTTCAGCACTTAGCCAGCATAGGTAAACTGGAAGACTACTGCTACACTCTGAGAGGATAGGTTGGTAACCTACAGAGGGTTTGAAAGGCCTGATATGGTCAATTTGCCATGTAGCATGTTGACCATAAAGTTTTCCCTTGATTGATGTGTAGGATGATGTTATAGCAGGGCAATCTGATTGTAATTTTAAGCTGCATTGAGAACATTCTGTAAGAGTAGCTCCACAAGTTTTCCAAATGTTGCTCTGTGCAGCAAAATAATGTGATGATTTGCCAGTGTGACCTAATTTCTGATGTGGCTATTCTCCCAATTAATGCCACTCAAGATTTTAAAAATTCCCTATTTTTGTCTCCCTAATTTTAGTCAATTCATCTACCTTTTGATTCCAGTTTGTGGCTGGTTTATTACCCTTGGCATGAGCTTTCCCCCATCCCATTTTGAATGATGCTTTCCTCTCTATATCAAGAAGTAGTTTCCAGTGTTGAGTTCTCCAAAGTGAAGATCTGCCTACTTCCCTGTTCAGTTATTTCCATTGACCGAACCATTGTGAGATGCCTATCCACACAGGAGAGGAGTCCACATATATCATTTTTCCTCCATTTTGTGCTGCCAAAATAACTGCCCTTAATTTTCTTACTTGTGTACTAACTTCACCGTCTTCTGTTGTTTTTTTGCCAGTGCTAACATTTATTGCAACAGCCTTACATTGCCACTTACCATTTATCCTTTTTGCTGAAGCATCAGTGAAACAATTTCAAATAGGCTACTGGAAGTACCTGTTCAGCAAAACCCTATTCTGTTATGACAGGGTCATGGGGGTGTACTGGTCCCAGTGGCTGATGGTTTTAATTCCTGTATTAAGGTTTTGACTGCCTCTTCATGTTCCGAATTCCACTTCCACAGTTTTCCTATTCATGAAATGGAATATAATGTGCAAACAGTGGTAGAAATTCCAGACACTTGTTTTCTCCAATATCCTTGAGTTCTCATTAGCTTTTGTAACTGTTCCCTAGATTGGGATGACTGCAGCTGTTCTGTTTTTCTTAAGGCATCTGGAAAAATTACCACACTGCCTGCTACCCACCAAGTAACCCAAAATCTTGCTTCTTCACTTGGCTCTTGACGTATTTTTCGGCTGGGATTTCAATTTGTTTAAGCAGTGTTTGCACTGTTACTGCTGCTTCCCCATCTTTTCAGGTGAATCTCCTGCAATTAGAATATCATTTCTATTAATATAATTTCACATCTTGAGGAAGTGAATCTGTCTGTAAAAGTTCAGCAAGTGCAGCATGAGTAATCATGGGTGAATGTTTATACCCCCATGGGAGTCTGCTGAAGGTACATTGTACACCTTCCCAAGTAAAAGCAAATTTCTTTTTATTGTCTTCCTGTAAAGGGACCATTAAAGATCATATATTTTCTTTCCAGTGCTGCCATCCATGGATGTGTGGCTACTTGTAGTGTGGCTGCTGGGTTTGCAGCATTGGTTACTGCAGCTGTTGGTGGGGGTGTGGTGGCACTTAAACACCAATAATCCATGGTAAGTCACCATCTCCTGTCTTGTTTTCAAACTGGCCAAACCAATTAATTACATGAGGAGTGGGTTCTGGAGATAGTCTGTCATTTTTTCAAATCTACTATAACTTCCTAAATTCTGTTTCATGATGCGACAGAAACTGAGTAGTGAGGATGAGGGGCAAGTGGAGGTGGGCTGTGGGTGGAATGCACCACCACAGATGTTCCATACAACCCTTCTGTTTTTACAGCTGCCTCATCCATCATCTTCCATGCCCTCCTGTGTTTTCCACCTTGCAAATCTCTCCAACATTGTGCTTCACAAGGCATAGGTAGGGCCTGGTGAAATGGAAGGATCAAAAGAGTGAGAGAAGCCAGGATGGGAGACACAAGGTCTGGTGAGTTGTTAGAAGATTGAAGCAGACTATGAAACTTGACTCTTCTGCCCTTTACAAACTACAATTGTTTGTGCAATACTGGTGGCATGCCTTAAATCAGAATCCAAGAAGTGACCTGCCTCAAAGATCACTTTGTTTGAAATTTGGAGTTTGTCATTATTTAGGCAGAGGAACAAAATTACCTTGGAATACCACAGACTGTGGCTAAGCAAAACAGAGCAGCCAAACTGACAGTGGTGCTGTGGTTGTGTAGACTAAGGCAACTGTGGCTTTATTTTATCCACAAGCATGAGCACTGATACCTTCTGTGAAATAAGGATAGTTAGCACTGAAGGAGTGCTCCAAAGCTCTTCTGGAACCATTGATCATGCACATTACAAAGTGCACAGGAGTGTGTCAGCTTAAAAGAGTGCTGCTTGATGACCGATGAAGTTGACCAAATCTCACCTTCAGAGGAAGCTGGAGATGAAAACAAGTAATGAAATGTGTGCCAGATAAGTTACACAGGATAAGCCTGGAAAATGATAAACGTAAAGCTTATCTTTAGAAAGCAGGGAAAGGAAGAGCCAGAGACTAAAGGAACAAATAACCAAACAAGCTGCAAGGACAAATGGGATTTGTCAAGTACAAATTGTATTAAACCAGCCTAATTTCTTTCTGTGACAGGATAACAGTAAATCACAACTTTGGGGAGATTTTTGTCATGGTTATGCATGGAATTCCCATAAGCAAGCAAGGAAAATACACTCTGGGTACATCAGTCCTAAACCACTTCAAAGCTAAAGGGAATAATTAGTAGCTCACTGTCACACTGAAGCATGTTTTGAGAGAGTGTCCTGAAGATCTGTCATGGACCTGCTATTACTGAGAGGTGAATATTCATTCAGAGTAAATTTCAGTGAAACACTGCTGATGAAGTAAATAGCATATTTATTATATTTGCAGAAAACACCAAGCTAAGAGAGCTGCACACATTTTGCAGGACAGAATTAGGATCTAGACTATTCTTGGTGTCTTGAAGAGGGTGATAAGAAAAAGAAATTGGGTGAGTTCGTAAGGAAAAACCCTGCACTCAGAAAGGAGAACCTGCACTCCAAACTCCACAAGCCTGGGAATAGATGCAACAGCATAAAAGTCATGGATAAGATCTGAAAGTTACAATGAATATGAGTTGATATGGCAAAAAGGCAAACATTGCACTGGGATGTATAAAAAATGCCCTTTGTCTGCAGTGTAGATGAAGTTTTCTTCCTCTGCTCAGTGCAAGTGTAGTGTTCAGCTGGACAATGGTGTCCAGTTTTGAACACTTCTAGCACTTAAAGAAAGATGAAGGTAAAGGAAGTAAGGTGGATCTGGAAATTTTCTTTATTCTCCTCTGAACAAGATTAAAGGGAAAAGGCTTTTTTGATCTAAAACTCACTTCTTTGAGAAGATTTTGCCAGTTTTGCAGAAGAGTGAGATGCTATTCCTGATAAATGATAAATTCTTTTCTCTCAGTGACTTTCTCAGCAGCCAAAGTGTTAGTGATTCTTTCATTAGAGTCACCTTTGTCTGAGGAATACAGACATGTTAGAAGACAACCTGAGGATATATGGAGTCCTTCTGTGTGATCATGTGTTAAAAGCTAGCAGGATTGTGAGTTGAAAATAATTGTATGCACAACTGAGCTACACGTGACAAAAGACTCATGTGACAATTACTAATTCTAAATAAAGAAAGGTGTAATTCAATATTTTTTGTAAGGTAACACTAAATGCAATCGAAGAAAAGAATATTTTCTTTCTCAGCTTTTCACAGGTGAGTTAGACTAACACTGCCTGGGTGCTTATCTGGACTTCTGGAAGGCTGTAGGCAAGTATGTAAATTAAAGGGGATGGACAAGTATGGGTTTACAGGACGCACTAAATGGTATCAGTAGAGTAAAACCAATATGTTCTTGTGCCATGTGATGTGCCAGCACTTCCTTAACTGCAGTCTCTTTGGATTCCCCCATTTCAATCAGACAGGGAGAGATGCAAGTCTTCATAAGTACAGTATATTTCTTTCTTGAAGACTAAGATCACTGATCATTGAGCAATTCTTGTCATTAAAAGTAGAAGCTTTTTGGCTGGGTTCCTTCCTGTCTTCTGAAGCCAGAAACATTGTATGTCTAATGCAATAATATGGAATTACCTGGGGCAGAAGTACCACAACAAGGAAGAAAACATCAGCTAAACCTTCATAGTTCCACTGTGTCCCTGGTGGAATCACAAGAAAAAAACCCAAACTGATTTCTGGTTTTTAAAGGACCTTTTTGGTGATTAGAAGTTTCAGGTCTTCACTGAAGCTTTTGATAATATTTTTGACATCAAAACTCTCTCAGAAAGATGTATGTATAACATCAATAAGAGGAATGATTTTTGCATTGCCAAACTGTTCTTTGCAGTCACATGTTAAAGGTGAAATGCAGATATTTTCTGTCAATCCATGGCTTTTGAGAAAGTACCTAGCCTCTACTGAGTGACTTATGTTTGCTGCTATCCTTAGCTATATATGTAATAGTTATATGTAAAAAATATAAGTGATTCTCACGTACAGAAAGGAACCCCAGTAGCATACAAAGGCTCTCCAGGCTTCAGTTCCGATCTTCCACCATTTTCCATGCTGTGTGAATAAATTCTGGTGTCTGTAAAGTTCAGGTTGAACATATACAGGTTGCAATTAAAAAATGGTTTGAGGTGCACTTGTGGCTCTTTAACAACATTTCAGCAGGCACGGATCTGCAGCTCACACTGAATGGCATGTGCTAAATTGCAAACCATGATGTAGCTGTGATACATACCTACAGATATGACAGACACAGACTGCACTAAGAAATTACACTTTTTTTTTCTTGGAGCAACTGATATAGCTGGGAAAAAGTTTGTGTTTTCATGCACAAATCTCTCCACAGATAAAAAAAGCTGGCAAGCTTTTCTGTGTTTTCACAATCAAGAAACAGATCTAGCCAAAGATACCTCCCCTGACAGATTTGCCCCACTGCAGCCTGGGCAGCAGGACTTGTCAGTGCTTGCTGGTGCTCTGTGCTGGGACTGTGCTGGCAACTGCTGTGGGACCCTCTATGGGGACAATGGTCCACCCAGACACAGCACAAGAAGGACCAGGCAGGGACGTGGCAGTAGCCAGTAAGTGAGGCAATAGAAAGAGAAACCTCACATTTTTCCCCCACAAACCCCATATCTATCCTGCAAACCCCATCAGGCTATAATTTCCCCTAAGATGTCCCAGCTTTGTTCTTCATTTGGACAGTATCCTGCCATCTCTATCCAATGAGGCTTCAGCCCTGTTGCTCTTGTTCCATCTTTCCAGAAAGCCCACTCACCACCCCAGCAGCAGCGGTCATCCAGCAGCCACCTGCTCCATGGGTGCCAACAAGCAGCCATCACTTGCCACAGACACCAAAGATGAAAAATGAGGAATGCCACAGCTCTTCACTGAGTACTAGTGCAAAGTATTTCTTTCCAGGGAGAGAAGTTATAGCAGAATAAGTCATACAACTGCAGGATTGATTCAAAAGTGCTAAGAGAGGCAACGCGAAATATGAACATTCCCTCTTAAACTTAAAATAAGGGCTTTAAAATTATGAAAGGGATCTAAGGAACTACTTTTAAAAAGGGCAAGTATTTTAAGTCACGTATTACTTTTGCAGGCTTGCTGACTTCACCTTCTGAACACTTTGCTAAAGTCCAGAAGTACTTCATGTTCTGCATTAACTAGACTGTATTTCCACAAAATACAGCCTAAGTACTCTTTTTTGACCTCCTTCATATATTTATTTAGACATGAACATGTGATAAATGCAGAACTGGGAAGGTTTTGAATGCTAACTCAAGCTCATAATGAGGAAAACAACAGAAGTCATAAGAGGACTGGTATGTAAAGAGAATCTGTTTCACTCTGGAGCTGCTTCCACCTGTCTTTCCCTGTGTACAAGTCTGGGGAAATGGTGTCAGTAAAAAAGCATCAATTTCTACAGCAAGCTGGTGTTCAGCAAGTGAGGCATTCCACAAGGCAGTGCTGGTAATCCAGAGGCTGTACACCCTGGGAGCTGGTTTATGTGGAGCAAAAAGTGTCATCCTGTGCCCAGAGTAAGGGCTTTGCCTTGCAAACAGCAGCTCTGTGCCCTAGCTGGTGCCTCAATCCCTTTATTCAAGGAAGCCAAAGCAATATTGCCCTCCACTGGTCCTGAAACTAGTTTAACTGCTAATGTGGGTTGGACAAAATCTTTGTTGGTACCATCAGGGACACTTTGAAAGCAGAACCTGACTCAAATTCCTGGGACGTTGGTGTTGTTCCATCTGTGCCAGGATCTTTTGCTTTTCAGTCCCAGCTGTGGCAGGGACAGTCATTACAAGTGGCACAGCATGGCTGCGCAGCAGAAGGGGGGTACAAGCTGCATCACCTCCTCTGAGGGATCTTTGGTCAGGGCATCTGTGGCTCAGCTTTTGCTCAAAGCAGGTAGAAACTTCACTCAGCTTGACTTCTGGCATTGTCCAGCCTGAGCCTGCCCAAAGATTGGATTTGCTGTTGACAGTGAACAGTGACATTGCTGTCAGGTAAAAACCTGCAGGCCCACTAAGCATTTCAGATTTCTAAAGTTTGTGATGCTCTGTTGAATACCCCTGTTTTCAACTATTATGTCTGCTGCATCTCACTGCTGGCTGAGGAGGAGGTGAGGTACAGAGGTTACAAAACCACAAGACCTCGCAGGTGCCAGAGCTGGCTCCAAGCCAGCCTCACTTCAATAACCCAGCCAAAGACCAGCATCCAACAGCTCCATGCTAACAGCAAGGGGGTTTAAATACTTCCCCTCATGCTTTGAGGACCATCTGAGCACTGCAGGCAGCACAGCAGGCTGCAGGTTTATTCCTTGGGATTGTGGTGTGAAGGTGGGTGGCATTGGTGGGTTTCACCTGCGTGCTGGTGGCACAGAGGAAGTCTGTTAGATGACAGGGATTTCTGGTGTGGTGAGCAGAAGTGGAAAGATTAACTGTCCTGGCATTTAAGCGACCAAAATTAGGCTTCCCGTGAACCATCCTTTGAAATAAAGAATAGAAATTCACACCTATCTGGGTCCTACAGCTTTTCATATTATTTGGGGCAGGCTGAAATTGAGTGTGTAAATCTCCTTGAGTACCTTGGGCACTCTGCAGTTGTCTTAAGGAGCTCTGGCAGTTGCTGGCTTTGCCTGCCTAGTTCAGTCTTTTAACCCACTGTTCCCAGCATCCCCTCCGTGAATAAAAATGTTCCTGGTTTGCAAGGCATGCTTCCCAGAAAATTACTCTTCTAAGCACCCACAAATCTTACTTCTGTCTTGATACACTTAGAATAGCTGTGGGAAAAAAGTCCAAGACCACTGTGAATTGTCCAAGTGGGAAAGATGTTAATATTGATACATTTATCATGACTTATCGCTCATCAGAAAAACTTATTTAATTTCCACCATTGGTTTATTTCAATGAAGTTGGAGTTGCATGGGAGCAGCTTGATGTCAGGAAGGTTTTTTTCAGCCTTAAGGACTTAATTTTAGAATAATTTCCAATAAGTTGCTAGGAAAGATTATGGGCTGAGGGTTTTTACAGGATATTAAGAATTATATCACCCCTTCCAGAGCTATCTGCAAATCCTGTGCTGGTGTGATAAATAACCCCACACTTGTCAAAAGACAGGGAGCAGCCAATGTCCTTGCAAACTAAAAGAGGTCTGTTTTCCAGACAGTGAGGTAGTGAGAGCTACAGTTGTTGTTCTAATGCTGTTAATGGGTGACTGTATGCTAATTAGTCAGATTAACTAAGCGGGTGAGTCATGCACTAACCCTTCTTGAGAGAAAGTGCCCATTTTGAGATGCTAAATGAGAACATAAATGCAATCAGGTAGAGAATTCTTGAAAGATAAGACGAGAGCAGACCTGCTTGTTAATGGAGTCAGTGAAATTAATTCTGCTCTGGAAAGGGGTGCACATTTTCATGATCAGGGTTCATTTTAATTGGGAAGGGTTCAAAACCTTCAGATCTATACAAAGCATTTCACTAGGTAGCTCTAATGACCTAACATAATCAAGGAGATTTCTGATGTTCTCTGTTTCTTTGCACCTTCAGAAAGATTTCTTTCTTTTTCCTTTTTCTTTTTTTTTTTTTTTTTAATTAGAGGCATTCAGATGTTTCAAATGAAGACAAAACTATAATATTGTGAAAAAACACAAAGCCCTCTCATCTGTGATTGATGGGAAAGTATTAAAAATGTTTATTGTGAATACTCAAGCTATTATACAGAAGAACTACAGCCTTGCCACTTTTGAGAAGTCAGCATCAATGCTGACAGGGACCATAGGTGTGGTTCTGCCATGGGGTAAGGGAAAGAGGGCTGGGTGCCCTTCTGTGGAGAAGATCTGCATCTTTTTTTGGTGTGTGCGATCCCTTCCTGTCCGGGTGGCCACCCACTGTGTGTTAGCCTATTTTTGCATTTTTTTCTTCATTACTCATAACACTGCAGGCATCGAGGAAGTGTATCAGTGGTGCTACATCCCCACGCTGCCTGGGATGCTTTAGGTCCTGAGCTGAACGTTGTTTTCCTAGCAACTCAGACCGCTGGGAAGCCCCAGCCTCTGCTCTGAAATCCCAGTCAGCTTCCCAAGTGCCTGACATGGTGAGAGGAGGAAGCACCAGACCTGGCTCCCAGTAGCTGTTCAGTGATCAAGCCTGTACATGGCATTTGCCCATGGCAGTCCCCTTTGGGCACTCTTGTGGGGACATGCTGCACGTGCACATGGGAGCCAGTGGGGAAGTTGGTCAGTGCTGCGAGGAGGCTGATGCTGGACAGAAGTTCTGAGGGAATGATGCCCAGGGGGGTTCTGTGGTTCTTCAGACCCCATGAAAAAACACAGGCTTTGCCACAGCCCTTGGGCACTGAATTCACCATGAAAATATTTTGCCTTAAGCTTGCTTTTGAACATGCTCTGTTGACTCATCATTTGCCAGAAATAGCCTTTTTTCCTAAAGTTTTTTTGACATTTCCAGTCTGATATCAAGACAGCAGCTTGGCAGTAAGACTGCTAGAAGCCCTGGTTCCACAACTCTACCCTCTTTTCTAACCCAAACCCTTCCCAGTGCCACTGCAAATGGCCACCAGTTTCCAGCCCAGAGGTGGCTGCACTGAGGTGATTGGTGAAGTGATCCTTTTATATATTTTCAATTCTCTGAAGTGCCTTGAGGCTTGCAAAAGGCACTATATAAATCAATTAATAACAGTATCAGAGGTCAGTCAGCCAATAAGAATACAATTTAGTTTAATGAGAGATAAATAAGACAGACAGAGTGAGAGGGAAAGGGAGCTACAAGGCTACAAGCTGGCTCTAAATACTCCAGTTCCTGGCTTTATCACAGTGATCATCAGAAACACAGAAGATAATTGTGTCATTGCCATTTCTTAGTCCAGTGTAATATCTATTACTGGTTTTGATGTCTTACTCAGCTCTGTACCAGTATGATTTTAGGAAGAGTGTACATTATTTTCATGAAAACAAATATGAGCATGAGGAAGCATTTTTCCCTTGCGTGCAATTCCTACTAAAGAATTTACATTCTTCTAATTTACTGGTTTACTGCACCACTTAGTGCACTCCTGAGATGTGCAGAATGTCCTCGCAGTTAAGAATGTGCAGATGAAATTTACCCTTTTTGCACTGAATCACTCACTCTTCCCTTGGAAGTCACCATGCTCTTTCCTCCCTCTAAATCTCCTTTAACCACTCTAATAAAAGAATAGATTATTCTGCATAGTTACAAAATGGATCCAAAACAGATGGTTGGCAGTTTATTTGTATTTTAGGGTACTTATATATTTTTGCAAGCATTCTGGTACTAAGTAGGTGGAAGGAAAGACTCTGTTTTACATTTGATTCTTCCATTTGTATGGGACTGTGGATGTAGGAATGAAAATTCTCTGTTGTAGCCCCAGACAAAAAGCTGGGCTACACCACCCTTATCAAAGCAGTATTTTTGAAGTTGCCAGAAGATGCACAGGACATGGAGCAAAAACCCTGACAAGGGAAAGCCTGTGTGGCTGACCAAGGAGGTGTTCCATGTTTGTGCTGCAGCAGAACACAAGCAGCACAGCCCATCGCTGTAACTGTGTCCATGTGGCCCTGTTGGAATGCACTGGACAGTGCCTCGGGCCCCACTGCCCTCGATGTGAAGCCTGAAGAGCTGTCAGGGAAGGCAGCAGCTTCTGTCCAGCCCCTGCTCATGCTCTTTCTGTGGGTGTGGAGGGAACCTGTGCATTGGTACACATTGGTACACATTGGTACACATTGGTACACATTGGTATGTGGAACATTGCTAGGAAGCATTCCAAGGCTCGGTGTTATAGAAACAGCCATTAGCAGCAGAGCATGAAACATGTATCTAAAGCAGAATTATGCACTATGAAGCACTCATGGTGAGCAAGTCCATAGCTGTAGGGCAAGGCTGACTTGGGTTCAGATTTGCCACGGTTTAGTGTAGAATCATTACATCCTAGAATCTTCGATTTTTTTCGACTGTGTCTGCACCCACTGCATCTCTCTTTTTCTGGCAGTTGCCTACATCATGCTTCAAGGGGGTACTTGTTGAGACCTCACCCTGTGGCTGTGGCAAAGGGAGGTAAAGGAGGAACCTTCTTTTTTAGGAAAAGACCTTCCTAAAGCTCTTTCTCAAGAATCCAAAGCCAAATGGTGCTGACTTCATGCACATCAGCACACCCGGTGCTGCACCCCCAAAAATCCCACTTACAGTTTTGAGTCCTTTCATGTGCCTCAAAACAGCAGCCTGTTCAAATCTGTCTGCTTAGGTAATCCATTTTCAGCCACTCAGACCTGGACATGAAAACATTTCTTCTGCAAGGGGGACTGCTCTTTGTTCTCTATTCCCCATGACAAAAAAATCCAGCCCTGAACACTGTGACAAAGGATTAGCTCAGGCTGAGGCCAGGCTTTAATGTAAATAGCCAGACAGAGAACAGAATGGCTTCTTTTATCAAACTTAACATCCCAAAGCTCTACTGATTTCATTGTCATTATGGTGGTGATTAATTTGACCCAGAGTACTGCCACCCACTGTTAAAGCCTTCGCTGCATCCCTGTTGATAGCTCTCATGACAGAGATTACAGTCTGCCACTGCGTTGTCCATAATTAGTACTTGTCAAAATGAGATTTGCCTATGGTAGCCCACTGCTCATGAGAAACCCATTCAAAATTGAACATGCTTTGGCAAATAGGGGACAGTTCATCCTCTAATTGGAACCAGTAAGTACAGAGTGATAGCTCTTTTTCTCATCTGTTAAGTGTTGTTCCAGGTCTTAAAAATGATTTTGTGAGCTCTCTCCATAGCTATCAATAAGTGCCCTCTGGTGAAGTATGAGGGTGTTGATTCTGTTCTGCAGCTGGGTCCTAAAATGTTTGCACAGTTAATTCCCCAAAGCAATGTAGTTTAATTACTTCATCTGAAACAGGGACATGGTCAGGGCACAGTGGCAGTCCCTGACACATGGCCAATGCCAGCCCTGCTGCCCATCCATGAGTGACAGCAGGCCCTGGGGAAGGCCAGGGCTGGGCACAGCCTGGGGAATACCAGCAGTGACACCAGGGAGGGGGAATTTGGGAGAGCTGTCATATCTCTAGGGAATGGAAGAGAGAGGAGAGAGTGAAGCCACACAGCCCATGGCCTGCCCGACGGGCTGGCATGGAAATGTGATGTTTGTAGTGACTGGGAAGTGGGCTAGTCCAAGGCTTCATCCACTGATGTGTTGGGTTGGACTAGGCACGGAGTCTAATACACAATTCACTTTGCAGAACAAGGCTACAGCTCTTTGGGGTTTTTTCCCCACTGTAAGAGGAATGGCCAGTGTTATTGCAATCCTGAATGCAAAGACTTAGTTACTAGTTCCGGTATCACTAAGGATTGCAACAAAAGATTTTCTGATTAAACTCTGAACTACAGGGCCAGGGATGGAGTAAGTATCCATGTTAGAATCAACTGAAGTTGATGTCCAATGACATTTTTTACAGGACAAGCAGGAAAGCTGGTGTTTTTCAGAAGCTTGAATACATCCATCTATGAAAATAATTGCCCTGAGCAACTGCCTAAAAACAAGAGGAGGGGATCCAGAGAACAGCGCCCTTGTGCTAGTCAAAACAGACCATTGTTGGAGAAATCTATCGTTTTGGTTCAGGTACTGGAAGCACCCAGCAGCTCTTGAAACCAGTGGAATATATAATGGCAAAAGTGAATGCTTGGAGAATAATTCACAAGAGGTGATGATGTGCCAGATATAATTCTTCACCAATATCTTTTATTTTATTCCACTAGGAGAAGCAAAAGAGCTTAAAAGACATCAGTATTTCTTTTTTCTGAGTTCCCAGCCACTGATTGGAGTGCCACACTTATCTACAGCAGGTTAATTAATCTTTACACAGTCCTTCCTGTATGTAAACTCCATTCACTAAAGTGTATTGGACTCCCTACCTGAATCTCTCACAGCCAGATGACAGCTTTCATCCTTATCTTCAGAGGAAGTGCTGGTAAGAAGTGGATGTTTTGTCTTGAATAGTGCCAAAATATCAGTCTGATAAGTTCTGACTTGGGCAAGTTATAGGGAGGCTTCGTAGGGATAGGAAGACCTCACTGCAAAGCTACAGTCCATTGCAACCCTGGGCTGCATTACTGTGAGTTAGACAGAAGCCGCCTTGTCACTGGGCACCTGAAGATGTGGGCCAGGTGGAGATCAGCTAAGAAGAGAAAACCAGAACTGCTGGTAGATGTAAATTCCATAGTCAGGGAGAGACTGAGTCACAGACTTAGAGAGCAGTAAAGACTGGTAGTCTGGGTTTGCAAAAAAAGCTGTCTCAAAGAGTGGGAATAAACAGTTCTCCTTATCCACTGAAAGCAGGAGAAGAAAAAGCAGCTTTGAAGATTGTCAGTTGTGAAAATTTTAGGTTATTTAATTGTGGACTTAGATTTTTGGAAAAATACTTGTTTTCTATTTTAGGTTTTTCCTGGAATCACATCTTTAAACTAATGAGACATTTAAGCTAGGCATTAGGAAGCATTTTCTGATGATGACGGTGACTCCATCCCGTCACACATGGCTACGAAGGGTAGGCGAGTCAGCAAATGTCTGCTGGGAGCTCGCCGGACACGGCCGGCCCCGCCGTGCTGTGGGGGAGGCAGGGATGACCTTGGCAAGCCCCAGCCAGCCCTGCTCCCTCTCACTCCGGAAAGTCTGAAGATTTACTTTCACCCTGAAGGTAATCAGTCAGTCGTGATTTTGACCTACAGTTTAATGTGCTCTCTTGCTATAGTTACAGACATCCTCCTTCTGGTTATGCTCCCTGCTGTGACTAATGGCATCTTTGCAGTTAAAGAGGTGGTTTTTAAAGAAAAACAGCCAAGTTTCAGTGCTGTTATTGAGTTAACAGTTTTAGCAAAAACAATGGCACAGCAGTCCTTGCTATGGCCTATGAACTTAACATTTTTTGGGTGCAAATGTGTACATGTATATTTCTACACCTTTTGCAAAACCCCGACACACAGAGGAAGCAATGATTTTTTTTCTGTTAGTGTTTATGCAAAGGATCATCAGTGTTGGTATTCACTATTCACAGTGAAGAACACTTAAAGTTCAGTCTCCATTCATACAAAATAGTCTCGATCAGACAAAGTTTTTTTAAACTGAACTATTTAGCACAAATAGAAACAAAAATGGAAATGAGTTTGCAAACAATCAGGAACTGAATACCACACAACACACGGAGATCTTAAGGAAGCTTTATAAATCTGATCCTGCGAGTGCGATTTTCTGGAAGATTTTTAAGGGTGACATGAGAAACCATTTTTTAAAGATAAAACCATAAGGATTTTAATGATATTTTGCAAAATTCCTCAACCATTCATAACTACTCCTTTTTAAAACACTTTAATGATTGAGGGTAATTCTCCAAACTGAAGAACAGGTGTTTAGATTTAATGATGAGACCCCTTTAAATAAATAAAATACCTTTTTTTTGTCTTTGTAAATGCTGATGAAAATTTTGGGGAAATGCTACATTCATTTAAATCTCCTTCCCTTGTTTTCATTTTCTAAATAGGTTCCCTGTATCTGTTCACCTCTAAGCCCAATTAAATTCAAAGGCAGCAGATCACAAAACCTAATGCTACTTGACCAAAATTTCTACTCTGTGTGGCAAGAAAATCAGCAGAAAGTAGCTCAAGTTTTTCTTTTCTTTGCTATATAAGACTGCAGATGTCATTTGGATACTAATTGGAGTCATTGTACAATCATGTTAGATGCCCTGTTCTCACTCAGAATGTGGCAGGTAACATAGTACCAATGTTCTTCAAGAAAAGATCAATGACAAAAAGGTAGTTTTCTGCTGCAGGGAGAAGACAGACAATTAGAAAATCACTATTTGTATTCAATCTCTGTTTACACTGGTTGACCACATCTCTTGCAAGTGCGCATTTCTCTCCAGAAATACACAAATGTATCAGCACCAGAAGTCTCCTCTCGTTTTAGTTTGCAATTCAGGATTGCTTTATTAATCAACGCAAGATGCATTCATTGAACTGGATTAATCCTGCATAAGTAATTTTGAAATTTCCTGCTGAAGTTATTTTTCATTTCTGGGAACAAATCATTTATTTGGATTTTCATATATCAGGATCACAGAGATTTGCCACAGTCAGATTTTAATTTTAGTTACATCTGAGCTGGCTTATATATTAGGGCGCAGAGTTTTGCATGAGAGCATCTTCTAAAATCTGTAATTGGTGTGGAACACTGACATGCACAGAATACATCTGACAAGGTCCAGGGAGTTAGGTTCAGTTTCGCTGATCGACATCTATGCTGCAGATTAACGGAATCTTTCATGGCATTACAAGCCCTCCAGAATTCATTAGTGTGCTTTCCCTTCCTGCAAAACACTCTGACCTCCAGTGCTGCTGTCACTGCTTCCTTGGACTGGACCCGAGAGGCTGAAACACTGACTCTTTTCCACTGCTGCACTAATAAAAGAAATTAGAAATGTGTGCCTTAAAACTGCCCTGGAGTATGTGCATTGGCACTTACCTTGGCCTTGTAGCACTGCTTGGGAGTTCTACCTCCTTTGTCTGTACCAGAAAGCTCTATTTAAACTGAAATATGGTCTCTCCCTTAAAAGCAAGGGAACTAGAGTACTTTATTGATGAGTGATTATATATACTATATAATATTATATATAATGAGGCTTGGCATGGATTTTTTTCTCAGAAATTGGTTCACAGATGCAGCTAGAAGAGTAAATCATTGTATTAAAAGCAGAAAGGGGGACAAACACATGAGGGAAAGCAATGCCAGCTTTTGGGAGGTGGGTGCACAGTATCTTCAGAGACAGTGCTGTAATTAACAAAAAGCATATTTTTCAAATGCCCTCTTTGTCATTCTTAAGGCCATGGGTAGAGGTTGCAAGTCAACAGCAAGTCAGTCTTCTCACACTTCTTGGCCAGTGGATGAGACCACAGCTCAAGACCAGGGAAGCACCTTCATTCAACAATCTGTTGTTTTCCGGGCCCTGCTCTGCAAAAGTACATAGGCAAGCTTGTCATGCTGAAGACAAGACAGCAAAGAAAGAGAACTATGGGACAGTCCATGTGTCCAGGTCCCAAAGATGACTCTCATGAGAGCATCAGAAATGGAAAGGCACTTCCCTCCAATGCAGCTGGGATCAGGAATTGTGACTCCTCTGCTCTTCTTGTGCTTCCCACCACCAGCATTAGCTCTCCTCCCGTGTCACAGGCTAAGTGCTGGCCACAGCCCAGGCATGGCAGAGAGGTATTGCTGCACATCCCTTTGATAGGTTTTGCTGTGCTGAAGTCTGTTCATTAAAGCTTGAACACTGCAATACCTAAGTACTCATTTATCCTTCTGCTTGACAGCTAGATCACTGAAAATGATTAGCTGAATACCATCACCCAAGGGCTTATTTAGTTAGTTTCATGTTTATCTCATGTTGTCTTCTATTGAATTTTCTTACATTTCTCTTCTGCCCTTTGTACTGCCTTTCCTCTAATTTTTTTCCAGCCTTGCTCTGATACATGCTTCTCGGAAACTATCTTTGCTTTCCTCATTACTCCTGATTTTTTCTGTGTTCTTGATCCTCAAAACCTTCCAACCTTCTCCTCTCAGTCTTGTTTTCTATTTTTTCCTTTCGTTCTTACCTCTTCTTTCTTACTTTGTTCCCTTCCTTTCTAAATCATATCTCTGCCCACTACTTCCAGTTTCTCCTCTTCATCCTTCTCCCACATTACTTAAGAACAGTATGCATAAATCTCCCTTCCTTCCTCTGCTGAAATAAACTCATTAATGAAACAATCCTAGTCATTGTGCTATCTTACCACGGTTGCCATTGGCTCACTTCCCCATTCCTCCAAAGATCTGAACAGGGTTGATTCCCTCCCACCACAACACTTTTTCATTGTGCCCACAGCCACCCTCTGGTACAGCCCACGCCTGCTGTAAACATGGGGGCCAGTTAGCTCAGTGCAGCCCCTCGGTTTGCATAGGCAGGTTCTGGTCCCTGGCAAAGGGCATGAGTAGTAGACATGAATAAACAATGCATGGATAGTAACTGGCATTGATAATGCCTCTGCTTCTTGGTAGAACCTCCTGCTTTTACCTTGTCTTCTCAGCCTGGCAATACCTCTTGTCCCAACTCCTCTCCTGCAAGCCCATGCCAGCTCTTCCCTTCCAAGAACTGAAATACCCATGGTTAGAAGGGTCAGTTGCCACAGGAGGAACATTTTGAAGAGGCTTGCCACAACAAGCACTAAATTCCCCAAAGCAAGACGGGGCTTTACAAAGCAGCGTTCTTTTCCCTTACCTTACTGTGGACAGAGGAACAGAGGTAACAGTGCAAGGCAGAAGCATTTCACAGGCATGCACTGGCTTCTCCAGTCAGAGCAGGCACAGGGGTGGGGCTTTCCCTGCTGGAAAAAGGTGCTAATTTCCCAGGCCAGGTACTGTGCTCAGGGGAAGACCAACTCACTACAGACCTGCGTTTTACTGCGGTCACCGCACTGACAAGCCCTGAGTAATGACACTTGGAAAACAACGAGGCCATTATGTAACACCACAAAATAAAGGAAGTTCACACATATACATGATAAAAAAAGTTCCAAAGAATTTAATGTAGATATTATTTATACATACACTTTTTAAGTAGGAATATGGCAGACAGTTGAATTAGTACATAAAGTTTTATTTAAAGTTTCTCCCCTACAAGCAAGCTTCATTTACACAGTCTAGTACTGTACAAAATTTACATTCTTTGTGTGACTTATTTAGTTAGCACTTTTTCCTTGGTCATGCCTTCCTGAAAGATAGAAAGATTTAGATACAGTCCTCATAAATCTTTTAATTATCTTGGTAAAAAAAAGGAACCATTTAAAAGGATGAGAAATATCCTTTAAAAATGGTACATTTTGGTAGAGACAGGTGACAGTCAGTGTTCAGTGGCAGACCTTTTAAATGTCATACAAGGTTTCCTCATTTAGTATCTTAACAGTTTCCTTTTTTATATATATTTATATTTATATACTTTCAACAGGAAAGAAAAAAAAAGTCATGATTGCACCAAATATATTTTACAAGGGATCCCTTGGATCTGAACAATATAAATAAATACAAAACCAACTAAGATTGCACTATATAGGAGAAATGGATTGAGATTTTAGGATATACACTCCACCTTTATGAGTTCCTTTGTGATGCTCACTGGATAACTCCCCAAGGGCACATTCAAATATTAGCATCTTCAGATAATTATTTCATTTAAACATTTTCTTCCAGGCGTGCAGCTACCTCATCAATTGGATTATTGCATTTGTATGGTATAAGTCTTTACTGCATTACTCCAATTTTACAAGTTGTGTAACTCTGCTGCAAGCAAGGGAGTTGCAATAAAACTGGACTGATGCCAGAGAGAAGCAGTCCCATGGTGTTTGCTCTTTGTTATTTATATTGCTCTCAAGCATCAATATATAGTGTAATTTCTGTGTACATTCACCCTTTTTCTATTTTGTGAAGCAAATAATAAAGTCTTTCTCCCATCTATTGCCTCTGCAGCAGAACGAACCTCCAGAAGCTGCCTGCTCCTTGCTTAATGCACTAGCATTAAGTCCTGTCGTGAAAGGTATAAGCAGGGCTGAAAATGCAGGATCTGAATGTCCTTTGCCTTTTATCTGGGGCAGCCAGCTACAACTAGGCAAATTAAAGGCCAGATATTTAGCTGACATAAAGTATATCCACGGGCTTCGATGGAGCAATGTCAGTTTACACCAGCGAAGAGGATGGTCCTGAGAGTAATGGATGCAGCACTAGTAAACCACAGTGGAAGAATTATGCACATACTTTCTGAGTATGAAATGAGCTGCAGATGGTTATGTCTGTTAACTGCAAGGTGGTGAAGAATCCAGGTCTGATTTTGTCACTGCTTTTGCAAAGCCAGGAGAGAAAGACATAAGCTTAACACATAGACAGTCTGATTTGTGCAAGCAACTATGACTTCATGAAGCAAGCCCTAAATGCTACTGGTCCTGTGTGGGAGCATTCTGAACTGTTTTGCAAAGTGTAAATAATTACACAGGCTATAAGGCAGTGGAAAGTCTAGCCTTATATTACTTTGGATCAACAGTAAAACTCTCTCAGAGTGCATCTTAAGATAAAGCACACAGGACTACTTTAAGTACTTACCAGTGTCTCTCCAAAAATGTGCATAAGCAGTTCAGACTCCAAAGCAATAAATTTATTATTAAATGCAGTCTTCTTGTCTTTGGAAAGAACTAGCACAGATGCTGATATCTAACAGGTTAGTGAAAAGGAAGTAAGGTTTCTGGTGCTTTGTTAATGGTCATAGGAATAACTCACTTTACAAAGCCAGATTTTAAGCGGTAGGATCCAAATTCTGTTATACTAATGTAGAAATAGTCATTCCATGTGATTTCAGTGAAATGACTCTGACTTTACACAAGTGTGATTAGAAGAATTTGATCCTAATCCCTAAGCTGCTATTGCAAGAAGTGCTCTGTAAAGCATAGCTTTCATTGTAGTCTACTTTCTGCTGCACTTTCACATGGGGACTTTGAAGGCAGAGTGTATTAGTTGCCAAGCTGTGCAAAAACTGAATGGTATTTCTTTACCTTTTATAATCTTCTGATGCTGTGTTGCTTGCAGAGCATATGAAGTAGTTGTAGGTTAGGATTACAGAGGAGGAGACAATTCTGCAATGCAGTGTGAGCTTTTCACTATCTGAATTCTGAAGCATTCATGAAAACAACATCCTCATGACTTCAACACAGATCACATGCAGGTAGATACAATGCACAATACTGATCTTGTCTCTTCAGGCTGTATTTGAACAGTTAGCCATCATATTTTTTTTTAAGTTAAATTTGACGTGAGGAGTGTCTCTGCAGCAGGAAAAGTTTAAATCAGTCTGAAATGGCAGTCTGTCAGCATGTAATGTTCGGTGTGTTTTAGCTACTTGCTTCATAAGACACCGGCACCTATCTGAGATGGGGCAACACTTGGTTTTTCTTGTCTCTTAGTTTGCTCCTAAAGCATAATCATGGAATGAGGGTCAATTATGGTATCTTTGCTTTAACAGGAATTCTGTTCTAATAAAATATTTACGTCACCCGTCATTATTTTCCCAAATGCACTCAGTGTTCGTGTCAGTGCTCCTGGCCCATCACTTGTTGTAGGGAACGCAGGCCGGCAATACCACAGTCGAACACGCAGGTCCTGCAAGGGGCTCCGCAACGTCTCCCTCCAGTTCTGTCCAAGTCCCTTTCTCAGGACTGTAGCAAATAGTAGAAGATTTGTAGGCTCCCTGTAGCAGAGTAAAACGTCATATTAAATGGTGTGACTTGGTAAAATCCAAGTCACACATCAGCTCTAAAGATAACTGAAAGTGACTCATGGTCAGTCTCATCAAGACGTTTGGTTTTGGTTAGAACTCATCAAGAGGTTTGGGTTTTTTTAGCACTCAGACTCTGAAAATCAGTCTCCTCATAAATAAAGCTCTAAGCATACAGTCCCATCAATCACTTCTTCAAAATTCCTTCTGATTTTTAAACTACTCCATATTTGTGAATACAGTCTAATAATAACTTATCTAAATAGAAAAGCACATGAAAAAACACTCCATGTTCTCCACAGGCTGAAAACCAACCCGAACCCTCCCCTGCAGCTACTTCCCCTCTCAACTCCTCTCCATCCCATCTGCTTACTATATGGACTGGCCACAAGAACCCAGAAGGAATAGTAAGTTGTTTGTAGAAAGCTGGTACACACCATACTCCAGCTGTAGCCTCCTACAAGGTAAATACTGTCATCAAGGACTGCACAGCCAGGGCCACTGCGACCCTCCAGAATAGGAGTCTGGAGGATATTCCACTGGTCACCTTTTGGATCATAGCATTCCACGAGCATTACGTCAAGATGGGAGAAACCTGGATCAGGGCATTGGGAAAAGAGAACAAGTGTTATGACATATTGTTTTATTATTTGGTTTACTGCTAAATTTATTAAATTACAGTTACAATTACAATATTACAATTATAACATAATTGTTTAACATTTTTCTAGAGAATATTTTCATATACATTTATGCCAACTTCTGTAACATTAATGCTTCATTACTTCAGTTCAAATAAATCTGTTGAGGGTTTTTACCATTAGTTCTACAGTCTTCTACAAATCATGAGTCCATGGAAAACCTGACCGCATCAGGAAACAGTAATAACTTATCAGTGATGCAAGCAGATTCAAATTCTTCCTTGTCTATCAGTGCTAATTCAAGTTTGAACGTGTAGGAAGGGACTGTCCTGGCAGTCTTCCTCAAAAGTAAGCAGGTATAATCTATTCAAACATGAACAGACTGAATTTTCCTCAGAAATCAATGTCTAACAAGTCCAGGGAGAGCTTAGACAACCAATGCCACTTGGTTCTAGAGGGACAAAGTGCTTAGCATGATGGACATGATGTGCAGGACCAGTTTCAATTTTCCAGCTGATTTAAGGTGTACCCTAAAGCACACAGCTGGGGTAAAGTCTTTAAGACAACAACAAATGTAACCACAAAAACGGTGGTCCCATCCCTCCCTGGTAGGCCAAAAAATGTCCAAGCAACTGCTGCTGTTTGATCACCAAAAGGCAGAGGGGTGTCAACTCAAGATTCTCAAGCTGTGCCAATGAATATGAATTAAGTGAGCTGAACACAGACATTGAACACAGGAGACCCAGTTCTTGCTCCAATACTTAGGTAATTCCCTATCTCAATCTACCTTCTTTATCAGAGCACTGCGAATGAATGATGACTTTCTTAATACTCTGAGGTGCTTTACTTAATCCTTCTGTCTTCTCTTCAAGGTATGACAGCAAAAAGAAGCAAGATTTTCTGCTAAAAGGGTACTTGGTAATACTGGCGCTTCACAAGGAAGCTGCTTGCTAGAATATTATTTATGTCAGTAATGAATATGAAATAATATGAAATAATTCATAATAATATGAAATAATTCTTTGCTGCTCTGAGGTTTTCAAGGGGCCATAGGAAGGCCACTGCTGTGCACCCAGGACCCATCAAAAATTCTGTAACAAACTGCAGTACGCACGATTAGCTGTGATGTGGTAAAGGCACCACTGACACTGCTACACAGTTCCAGCTTCACAAAGGAGGACTTTGCCACGGAGCCCTGCTATTCCCTGCCTCTGGAGAATTTGTAACATTTCATCCACGCTTCAGTCCCCTCCCTCCTCTCTGTCCTTGCAGTTCTTCCCTTTGTTTCACTGTATAAGAGAAACCATTTTTTTCCAAAAAGTCCTTTTACCAGACAGCCACGTCTTTCCAAAAGGCTGGATGTTAAATACCTCTCACAAGAGTGAGCAGTTCAAACATAAAAAAAGGCACCCAGGGCAACAGCTGTAGAGGCAAATATGCAAGGCTTATTAGAAGTAGGTGAAACTGTGTGAAAGAAAAAGGTGGCAGAAGAGAAGCAATTCAAGCCTCTGCAAAAGAAAACATGTGCTTTAGCTAAAGGAGAGCTGTGAAAGGCTTCAGTTTTGTAGGAGGAAAAGCCAACACCGCGAAGCACTGAAACTGACAAAATTCGCAGGTGTCCATGTGCAAGCAGCTTTTGCCCTCCTCACCTTACAAGGTCCAGTCCATGAACACTGCTGGGGGTGGAGGCCCAGCAGCCATGAACCTGCCTGCAGGGCTTTATGCACCAGTACTATTCATCAGGGAAAATTTACATCAGAGACTTTGTCCCCTGCATGTTCCACAGACACTCAGATCTCCAAAAGCAGCCTGTGGCGTTACAGTGTCATGGGGATCTAGGTACCAGCGTCAGACATGACCTGGTCTTACTGCCAGTTAACACATTTTTTCACTTCCTCTTCTATATTATGATTTTCTCTTTTGTTGTTGGAAGTCTTTTATTTTTTTGATTTTAAACTTTAAAGAAGAAGAAAAAAAACTGAATATAAGCTATTAAATGATATCATGAGACAGAGGAGCAGGAAGTGTGCTTTTTGTCTAAGTGGCTGGATTAAGAAGCATCTTTAACAGCAACAACATATAGGTATTAAGATAAAAATATCCGATGCCTAATAGTTATTTTAATATGAGACCTTTTCAAAAGATGAAAACAAGAGACCTCTAAAAAGAATTATAATAAACAAGCTACATTTAATACTAAAAAGAGATTTAAAGAGCCTAGTCCTAATATTTAATGGCTGGAAGTTGGCTTTTTTTTTTCTCTTCATTAAATCGGGAGCTTGTTTTTGTGTGTTGCTCTGAATAAAGCTCTCTTTAACTGCACAATTTGGAAAATGATTTACAGAGGAAAATATTGCTGGTACTTTCGGGTCAAAGAATAATCTGTTTGTTTCATTGGATTCTTGGTAATGACAAATTGTCCATGCCTTTGAGTAATGGAAGCTCCCATTTTTATTATCTAAAGTATTCATTACTCATATATTTAATGTACTGTTATAATTTTTAAATAATTTGCATAAAATGTTTTTAAAATTGCTGGCTCAAGTGTCCTGTTAAATTGTGTTGCTTGGTTTTTAATGTATTTAAGCAGTGAATGTCTAACAAAAATATTCTTTATCAGAAATCTGGGACACTGAGATACTTTTTCACTATTAAAAATGTGACCTTTCAAATGGTTTCCTCCAATTGCATACAGTCGATCATTCATTACAGCCAAAGTGTGGATTGCTCGTTTTGTGTTCATGTCCTGTTTTCGGGCCCAGACGTCCATCACAGGGTCATAGCAGTACAGCCAGGGGACATATTCTCCATTGTGAACACCTCCTGCAACGTAAATATACATCAGTTAATTAATGTTAATAAAGACACTGTGCTGCAGCAGGAATTTAGCTCCCTGGTTTTGGGTTTTGCTTGGGGTTTTTGTGGTTTTCTTTTTGTTTGGTGGTTTTGGGTTGTTTTTCTTGTCATATAGCAGGAATTATACAAGACACTGGCCTGAAATATATATCTTGCCATTGTGAACAGCTCCTGCGTGGGCTGCCAAGGGCTGTGGTAACGAAGAGACGTAACGCCACTCGTTTGTCTCCAGGTTGTAGCACTCAACGCTGGACAAGTAGCCAGTTTCATTTCTTCCACCGATGACATACAAGTTCTTGTCAAGGCGGCAGGCATAGAAACTGGCTCTCCTGGAGGACAGGGCAGAACAGAACAAAACAAGCCAACAACAAACCAATTAGCCACGCCAAACATTTTTTTCCCCTCTCCAGCTGACTCCCTGAACTAAGAGAGCTGCTCCGTCAAATGCTACCTCAGAGAGGAGGGTCCAGGAGCTTCACATGGTTACAGCTATCCTAGAGACTGGTGGCTGCTTTGCTAATCAAATACACACTCCACATCAAAAGAACACTTTGTTTTTTGTGTCAAAACAATTAGGCACACATAAAACTGCCAGGAAATACTCCTTTTCAAAGCTGTTTGTTGCTTTTTCACACCCGTGAAAGATAAAAAGTGCTCATTAATGTTTGGGGCATTACCTTGTAAGGGATATAACAACTCAGTAAGACAAAGTGAAAAATGAGGTAGATAATGTAACAATAATAAATTATCTTGACATTCACTTTCTTTATGGTCCTTCAAGGGTCATTGTTCCCAATTTACTAAGAGAACCACATCATCAAAATTTTTCTTCAATTATCATTTTTTTCTTCCTTCTGCAGTACTGCAAACAGAACAACTTCCATTGTGCTAGCTGCAACACTGCATTTCCACCCTTTAACTCAAAAGAGGTCTGTCTCCATCCAACTAACCCTGAGAAAAGTTTTAGCCACCTGTCTGCTTTTACATGCAACTCCGGTGTGCAGGAAAATAATTAATTTTTCTGGCCAGGACTGTCAGGCATATATTAGTTTGTCTTCCTTGAGCCTCCAAAATTATTGCTGAGTGTTTGTTACTGAAGTAAAAATTGAGCAGTAGACGATTTTGAGAGACCCTGGTTGGTGTAATCTACTCTCAGGGATCTAATCTCAGAAAAAGCTCCCTGGATCATTCAGCAGTAGGAAGGTTTGCTAGAGTAGAGACATCTAATTTTAAGCTGCAATAACAGGAGAAAGAAAATTGCAG
Organism: Erpornis zantholeuca; assembly: GCA_013400515.1. NCBI lineage: Eukaryota > Metazoa > Chordata > Aves > Passeriformes > Timaliidae > Erpornis > Erpornis zantholeuca. Next base: position 120,730 of record VZTN01019487.1, on the reverse strand, counting down.
AAGAGCACAGCTGGGCCCGGATGAAGAGCTGTACAAAATACTGAATGACAAGAGTTGTCAGTCCCCAACACAAAATTTTCTCCTGGGTGACACCAGAATGACATGGGAGCCTAGAAATAAGCAGGCAGGCCAGGCACAGCAAAGTGTAGCTCTGACAGCTCCTGCAAAGCAGGCACTCTGGAGTGTGGCTGTAGCTTGCCAAACGCTGATATGTGGCTGATTCAGTGCACTCTGGTTCCTGCCCAGGCACTTTAATTTGAATCTGGGAGCAACTGCATATTTCGGTCCTGAATCATGCAGTAGATCTTGGGGGCCTGATGGTCACCTGCACCACCAAGGACTTGAACCTGCAGACCACTGCAAAGCATTTGGATGAGCAGTGGAACAGAGCACAGCATCCTCAGTGAACAGCTTTGGTAATTCCAGCTCCTCCCCAAGCTTCCCAAGAGCCATCCCATGGCTAGCAAAGTCTGGTGTCCCTAAGCTGACATTTAGCCAGGCATGTTCAGGAGCATTTCCTTCCATGAAGGCAGGAATAAGATCTTGCTCTTTTGCACAGCTATCTATTTTTACAAAATTTGTAGCATCCTTTAACATTTTGGAGAAATCTCCTTCTTTGTGAAAAGTGTCAGAGACTGGCTGGTGGTTTTTAAGTTGGGAGAGAAGTGAGGCAGACACCAAGAGATACAGCCACGGAAACAGCAGGGCTGGCTGGGTTTAGGGAACAGATTTGATGCACCACTGTCTGTTTCTGACCTTACGTTTTGGATTTGGTGCACACCTCAGAGGGCTCCTCACCCCTCAGCCAGGGTCACTGAGCACCTCCTGTTCACTTCTTTGTTTCCACCTTCCCTGCACATGGGCAACTTGGATGGTGTGGGACAGCACCCCTTGCTGAGTGGGGCTGGAACTCCACCACAGGGTGATGCCTGAGATAGCCATCTGAAAACAGAGACTAAACAAGAATAAGGGAATAAAGGTAGGTATTTCTTTGAAGGGCCTTCAAAGGTATAGCCTGAGCAGGCCAAAAGCTACATGCAAGATGGACCCTGGGTCATGAGTTCTTCACACTTTTATAAGTTTGGATCATTTGCATATCAGGGTTAATTGTCCAATTATAACCCCAGTACATGATGTAACTACCCCAAGTTTGCCCTCCTCTTTAGAGGCCCTAGTTTACATTTTTTGGGGCCTGGGACAATCTAGCTGTCCTTGGAGAGCAAACCAAGAATGGCTTGTTATGTCTACCTAGCATGAGAGAACAGTAGTTAACAGGCCACAAGAAACTTCAGAGTTACACACTAGGCAGTACAGGACTTGAAAAATATAAAAGTTAAGACGTAAGGCATCAAGGGAAGACTTCTGAAAAAAACCATGGAAATAGGGGGACACGAATACTGGCAAGTGTCTCCAGATCAACTGATGAATTAAAAAAGGCCATTTAATTTATCTGTCAATGGGCAGACAGAAGCTGATGGCATATTTTGCTTTGCATGGTCAGGCAGCAAATTGTGCATCTATGTTTTTAGCCTGATATTCTATGGAAACAAAGCTAATTTGATTACACTGTACATATACCCATATGTGGCTACTGTTGTGTCTTAAGAAAAACCCTGCTGACTGATTTCACTCTAATTTGACAGAGGCTATAGGTGTTACAGGCAATCAAGTGCATATAAGCTTTCTGAAAACATGTGATGGGCTTGAGGCAACACAGTTGCTCCAAAAGTAGGAAAAGCAGCAGAGGTCACCTCCTATTAGACATGAGAAGGCCTGCATAGGCAGCTACACATTTTTCAACTTTCCTGTGTCCAGCAGCCACAAGGCACAAACCCACGGGGTGCCTCTTGTCAGTCCTCCCAAATCCACTCTGTCCTTGTGCACCTTCTCTGGTGAACCCATTAACAAACTGCCCTCAGCATGTTTTGCCTTCATGATTTTTTTGTTCAGGTTTAATAAACAGAGGTAGACACAACTTGCATGCATTATTCTCTTAACCAGGATTTCACTGACGATATTCTGTACGTGTACTCCTGGTTTCATCCACACAGTGTCACTATAAGGAGCAAAAATGAAAGCATCAGCATACTTCACTCTTCTGCTTGGATGTGAACCTGCACTCAGCAGCTTCTGTCACAAATATTTCAAGCTTTTTGGGTTTCTTTAGTTTTCAGTGATACATTGTGTAAGGGCATGCTGTTACAGTGTGCAAAGGCATGCTGTCAAGTGATGACTTCTAAATGCTGTAAAATATGATTCAGATTAAACTATAATACAGCAATCTTTGCATGACAACTTTCCCCTCAATACTGAGAAGACACTATCCATTCTAATCAGATGACTAGAATGTACCTCAGGATCTGAATATGGACAATAATTATTTTGTGATTTTCTTCAAGACTTGAAAATACTTGATGTTCACTGGTCTCTGAAATGCTTTTCCTTCACACCTCTTCACCCAACCATCAACCCAACCAACTTCCTCTGTCAAGTATATCGAAGGGAAGATTTTCCTTGTGATTTTCACACATGATGAATTTATGCCCTGAAACACCAAATAGAACTACCAGTCTGAGGTTAAAATTACCAATGCTGTTACTGATCATCACAATATCTGGACCAGATTTCAGAGTCACTTACAGAGTGCATGCTTTGTTTTTTAAAAAATAAATAAGAGGGGTTGACATTACTATTACTAAAGTCACAGATAAAAATAAAATGTAGAATTGTTTCATCTCTTTTTCTGTACCTTTTTCAGCTCACTTAGCCTCAGAAAGTAGACTGATCTGCTCACTTCCCACTTCCACTTGTGCTTCTTCAGAATCTGGTAAAATGCCATGCTTTTTGTTGGTCTTCAAACAAAAAAATTAACTCAGAATATAAGAAAAAGCAAGTTGTTTCAAATGTTGTTTTGTTCCACACACCTTGAAAAGCTCTGTGTTGAGCTGGCAAGATGCAACAGTTCTGACTGAGGTGTCCAGCTGAGGCTCAGACCACAAGTTCAGATACAACTGCTACAAAGACTGCTCCTTGAGTAGCCATCACAGTCTAAATGAACTGCTCTCCCCAAACCTTCCTGTTGTTATGCCATCGTCAGGCAGATGTGTATTTTCAAAGCTTATGAGTCACTTGCTGGTTCTCTCCAACAATAAACTCCTAAAAATAGTACATGTTTTTCAAAAGCATCTATTTTTGAGATGTTCTCCAAATGAAAAGAAACCAAACTTGGCTTTAAAGAAAATACACTGGCGACATTGAATCCGTAATGGGATTAGACTTTTCTTTATAGCTCATACAATAAAAATCAATCAGATATGGATTTTGGCATGTGAGATAAAAATTTACTTATCAAATATTTCATACAGATTTTCGACTTGAGAATATACTGCCTGTGAACGAGACCCACATTTACCTGGCAGTCATTTCAAAGGAGCTATTATAGTCTATCCAGCCAATTATTCTCAGACTAAAATTCCTAAGTAGGTTTTGACTTGATGGACCATAATGACTCAGAAAAACCCATTAAACAGTCTGTCTTGTCAATGGTGCCTGCATTATGCCAGCAGAGACAGGGCATGACCCTGTACTCCTAGCAGGGGGAAAATAGCCTGTTGACTTCAACGGGAACTTTATCTCACTAAAGGAGCTGGGAAAGAAAGCTGCATAAAAGTTCTCTCTTGCTCATATGATCTCCTACAAAATGGGACAGTCCATACCTCTGAAAGCTGTAACAGCTCTGAGGAAGTCATTAGGACTGAGCAAACAAACCATCAAAAACATTTCAGAAAGAGATTTAAAAATCCTTGTTTTCCAACAATAGTCCTAATGCTTAGGGGCCTTTAAAGAAAATCAAGGGCCTGTGAGCTATGTATCCTGAACAAAAGAGGTGACAATTAACGTTGTCATAGCAAAGCCCCTTGCAGGAGGAACTATGTAGGAGTGGACCATTGCATTTCAGTGCCTCCATAAGGAGCCGTGGTGTTCATACACTGAAGTTTATTACGGGCAGGAGTGCAAGGCACAGCTGAGTTTCTGACTCTTGGCTGAAGGCAGCAGCTCCCACCAGGGCACAAGGCCATTCATGTGCCACAGGGTTTTCCAGAGAAACACAACTGGCCAATATGGAGGTGGAACAATTCCTATTGCCTCCTTTCTCCAACCCTGCCTACTTCTGCTTTCTCTAGTTTGTCAGCCAAATAAACCCAAGTGCTCAGCCAGCCACCAACGCCCCTCAGGAATTTTGCTTGGAGATACCCAGAGGGCCTAATTAGGATTCAGATTAGGCTCCACAGAAGAGTTTCAGGTTCCATACAAACGCCAATCAGTCTCCCAGGCAGCCTCCCAGCGCAGCAAGGATGACTGGCATGGTGATGCCCAATCTGATGCTCACCTCCTGTCTCCCCTATGCCGACACCTAAGCTGGCAGTGACTCAGTCTAGGAAGCTGAACCAGAGGGGCAGGTGTCCCTCTGTTTTAAAGTAAACAATCACAGCTGTGAAGCTTATCCCACAGTGATGGTGGGAATGAGGGAGAAGGCTGGGTGCTGCCAAAGCAGGGACTTAGGTCAATCAAACTGAATCTTGAGCAAAGGTCCTTCAAAAATTCTGCAGACTAACATTTTACCCCTGGAAATTTCTAAAGACAGGCATATTTCCAACCATCTCATAAGACACATCTTGAATCACAAGGCTGCACTGAATTCAATATATTTATGACTGCCAGACACCTGAATACTGTAGACAGTCAATTAAAAAAAAACTGTAATACTGACATGGAATAAAGAAAGCATTTGAGGGAGACTCAATGAGATCTTCTGTACATGGCATCCATGAGAAGACAGGTGTTGAACTGAAGGATGGACACTGAATATATTCTTCAAATAACATTGTAACTTCTGATCTTTTGCCTTTGAGATTCTTCTCACAAATCATGCATCATTCAGTTCAGGTTTATGGGAGGTTTTTCCTGTCAGGGTAGGATTTAGAATCCACACTGAAGTTTACATCAATTTCTCAAGTCCACGTCCACCTTTGCTCTTTGGTTCACAGCAAGATTAAGACATGAGCTACTCTCTAATATGCATTTACTGACAGCAACTTCACTCAAAGACCACCTAGGATTAAAAGTCCTCTGACAACTGGAGACATGTTCAGGAGAGCTTTTCCTAGCTGGTGCAGTGAAACAGGACGGAGTCAACATGTGAAGGTTTCACTTCCCTCTAAGATATATGACTATAATTACTGCTTGTTTACTGCAAACTCATCATGACACTTCAGTCACAGAACATGACAGGACACTATGGAGACTTCAGGAAAACCCTTCAGACCGTACTCAGGCAACCAGTAATTGCATAAAGTCCATGGCTATTTTGCATGAGTTAGCACTGCAGGACTTGGCATCTGGAGTTCTGAATCTGGAAAGTTTTAAAAATTAGGAGACAAATGGGACACAACTGCATGCTGCAGTTTTATCTGTGTTTTCAATGCTTCTACAGGCCTCCTTACTCCCAGAACTATGCCAAACCTCAGCTGCTCCTAGGATGAGAAAACAAAAATTGAAAAACACATAGCAGGTTTTTACCTCTCTTGCATGGGTGGAAGTTGTATCCAGCTGTTAAACCTGGGATCGTATCGGCTAACAAAGTTTGTACTGTGTTTCCCTGTAAAGATAGATTATTTTGACACTCAGCTGTTTGTTTCATGTATTTAACATCATGATTGTAATATATATTACATATACTTCACAAGTTGACACCTTTTATGAAGGGTTCCCCCTTTTACAACAATGTATGATTACACTATGTGTACAGTAATAATTCAACAAATGGGGCACTGCAAGGCTTGAATTAGCAGTCACTAGCAGTAAAAGCAGATAGTGATTATTCTTGGTCTTTGTAATAAGATCTTGAAAATGTGTATTTAAATTTACTTATACATGCTGTGGTATTTTCACAGCCACAATAAATCGCAGCACTAAACAAAATTACTGCCCAAAAGAGGGGCACCCCCACAGTATTTTTGTGACTCAAATATTTTGTTTCAGGTAAAAAAATTAAAGGGAGAACACATGCTTTTCTTTCTCTTCACATTATCTCGGTGTGGAACATGGCAAAACCCCCTTGTGCAAATAACCAGGAGCTGCATAAGCCATCAGCATGGGGTATGCAGTGTTTGCACTAGATGGTTTATTCTACCATGTACTTTCAGTGTAAGTTAGAAGGAATTACAGATGTGCATCGAAGGGGGAATACACTCTTAAGAGTTTTATTCCAAGTGTGTTAGCTAAAATATGAAGCATGAGCAACATACACCCACTAACTAGGTTCTCCTTGCTGTCAAGCCCAAAAACTGTGTTCATGTGTTCACGATATTAAGATTTCACCTTATTTTACATGCAGATTGACATCAAAGCAAGAAAACTGAAGCAAGAGAGTGCATGGCAATTTCCTGTAACACCTGAGACTTCAATAGATGAGCATTTTGAAAACAGAAACCTTTGTTTATGTATGTGTGACTAAAAAATTGAATTAGAGGCTTCATGGGCCAGCAGAATAACCTAACTGCATATGTCACAGTTCTATAAATGGTCACTGGGCATTCTACAAGGTGAATATTTTTGCATCAGACAAGCCTCTGCAGGATTGGCTTGCTCTGCCTGCTTCATCCCACACTTACTTCAGCATGTGTAAATAGACCATCAAGACTGTAGAGAAGAATAACAATACAGCTAGAATTTGTATTCGTAATAATTAAGATCATGTTCTACAAGAAAACAGAGAAAGAAACCACACTGACCACTCTGGAAGTAAACTGATTTCCTCGCCATGTTATAAGCATGTTCTATATGAGGAGGGTAAAGCAGAAAACTGACGAGTAATGCAGCATTTCCTTTCTAATCCAGCAAGGTGCCTAACAAGGACCACACTGAGTGCCACTCAAAGACATGACCATCTCAGCACCATCTCCAGGCACAGGATGAGATCCCCATACTGTAAGGGCAACTGGCCATCCTGCCACTGAGCTTAGTGAAGTGAGGCTTTGCTCTTGGTCCCTATCTGGATTCCTGTAGTCTACACAGACAATTTAGAAAAAGAGGCATTGAGAGCTACAGTTTCAATAAGCAGCAAAACAGTAACAGCAAGCTCGAACAGGCTTTAGGTTTCGCTGTCTAAGACATTTACTAATCTACTTGTATTTCAAAAAGCAGAAAATCAAAATAATATAAATATTGATCCTAAGTTTAAACTTCTGTTTTTTTCTTTTTTTTCTAGGTTTTAATGCTGCTGAATTCACTACATCTTTCAGAGCTACTGGGACTTCAGTGCTCATTAGTTATACAGCAGCTTCTTCATTGTTGTCATACAAACCTATAATCTGGGGACCTCGGCTGCCTAACACAACATGTGTCATGCACATATTCACTATAAACACCATGTATGTAGAAGATTGTATAGTGCAGGGTAGAAGCAGGGCTTAGCAAGCCTAGAGTGGGAATGCAGGATACAAATCTGGGTCCTTCACAGGAAGGGAGATGAAATCAAACTAGAACAGGCACAGAGAAGAGCTACTATGGCAAGAGGAAGAACAGAAAGTTTACCTTACGGCAGGAGACAAAGAACTTGGCCTGTTGCACCTAGAAATACAAAAGCTGAAAGGGGATAGGAGTGCTGTCTGTAATACTTCAGAGGAACAAATCTCCAGGAGGGGAAAAACTATTAAACTAAAGGCCAGCCTTGGCATGAGAACAAGGTGATTTAGGCAGTCAAAGAATACATTTTACTGGACATCAGAATAAGGCTCCTAGTCATTTAGAGCAATTGGATTCTGTAACAGCTTTCCATCAGGAGTAGTGGGGGCTAGAAATCCAACTGCTTTTCAATTGTAGTTTAGAAAATTTACAAAATGGGACTATATGATTCTGTGATTGCAGGAAAAGGACTTGATGACCTACTTAATCTGCCTGGTGTAACTGGCTGGACTGCAGTTTAAGTCTGAACTTCAGTTTGAAAGAGAATTCTATTGCCTTGCTCATCAGTCAGGAGATTGCACATGTTAGGATGCACCTGTAAGAATACAGAACTTGGGACAAGTGAACAAAAATCAGGATTAGCAAATCAGGATCATGGGAAAAAAGGAGGCAGATACTGTTCACTGCTCTGCAGCCATGCCAAAAGGTGATGGGCTCTGAAGGTTATCAAGGTTGGTCTTAAATCCATGCCTGTGTTGTGCACCCTGCTTTCATCAGCGTATACTCATGCAAGAACCCCTTGAGACTGGAAAGGCATAACCACTGGAGAATGTATAAAGTGAGAAAAAATGTCTCCCATCCTTTCTGGGCTGTCAGGAAGTTCGTGGAGCATGAAGGAGGTGTGAACACTCCTTAGGGCCCACGCAGTTTCTCAAGAACCTGATGGTCTGATGGCTAAAGCAATGTCTTTCCATTGCCACCATCTCCAAGATAATTCTTTACACTGGAAAAAACACCTGGAACATTCTCATTTGAAGCAGAAGCTTTGTAAAGCCTTGGAAAGATGGTTTCAGGTAGGTCCATCTGAAGTTCCTCCTGTGCTCTGAGGATAGCAGATGAGGGCCTTAGCATAAATTCAAGTGGGTATGTGTGAGCTGCCCCCATGTAGCTGCATATTTACAATTTGTTTCAAGAAAGAATATGCCCAACAGTAGCACAGGATATAGTTTATGATTTCAGGTCCATTTTCAGTGACAAGTAAGATCCATTTGATAAAGAGATTAGAATGTTCATACCTCTTTTATTGCTATCTTCTCTACAGAAAAAAATCCCAGCACTGGTTTTCAGAGGACAGGGAAGTTGGTAGATGTCTTCAGCAACATCTTCAGCTCAGGTGTTGATCTGGATCTAAGCAATCTCAGACCTTAGGTACTATTCATCTCACAAACAACTATGTTTGACTCCTATCTCAAATGCAGGATATATTCCCCTTCTACCATCTCTCCATCACCTTGCAAGTCAGTTTCCACATCTTTAAAACGTGGGTAATTATACTTCTTTTCTTTTACCCTTCATGTGACATGGCCATTTAATTATAAACTGTCTGGAACAAGGTCTGCCTATCCATATGCCTACCACCAAATACAACAGAGGCCCTCACTGGATGGATGTGTCCAACGATCCTAAAAGAAATTGTCATTAGTAATACTGTGCTGTCTCCTGTTTCAAATAAAGGACATTCAGCAACAGAACTAAAGGGCCCTTCTCCTAAGACATATAGTGATATTCTTAACTACACCAGAAACATGCTTATAGGGTGGCCTGGATTGTTTGTCTCAGGTTTTAGGGAGTGAACAGATGTAACAATTTTCTATAATTTGGTTTAGTGCAGATGCTGAAATGGGGCATTCACAATAAAATATATGCAGTATATGTAATTTCAGCTGGATCCTCTGGTGTTTTAAAGTAAAAATGTGTACCTGCAAGCTGTTTTATGGTTTCTCAGTCATAATTATCTCTGTTACACAGACTGCTACAACTACAACTCTTTCTTCGTGTGCAAGCTTTTTAACAATGTCTTGACAATTCTGCGAATTTTGCAAGGCATGGTATTCTCCTTTTGCTTTGCTCAGAAGCCTGTTAAATTGTTTAATTTCTCTTTGCGGTAAATTTATGAAGTAATCAAATCAAAGAAGGTAGCAGCAGATAATCTATATGAGAAGCTCTTGCACAAGACTGAAAAAAGGATCAGTTTAAGAATCTCATAGTCTAGATAATTAAAACATTAACAACTTGAGCTGTGAGTATCTTGTTTGACAATAGAAAAGAAGCATTCATCTACTGCAATTGCATTATTATATTATGACTGGAAGGAGACTGGAAATGAAGGTTAAAATTCTTAACAGCTGCTGCCTAGTGCATGCACTTGAAAGAGTCTGTGCTGTTGCCTGTGGCATTCCTCAAGGGATGTGGGAGCTGATGAATGACGGAGAAGCTAATGCTAAAGTACCAGGTATTTATTACATCAACACCAAAGAGTAGCCTTTACTAGGTTCAACAATTAGGCTGAGGGTCCTCAAAATCCCTTGCTAATCACTGCATCAGCTGACCTGACAGACAGGAAGGCACAGGAAGGCAGGTGCTGCCTTTGCCTTTTAGTATTCTGTACATACCATTAGGGTTCCACTGGTCTTCTCCTCCCAGCACGAACAAGAAGTTTTCCACTTCCACAACACAGTGATGGGCACTGTTGTATGGCATAACTGCAAGCAAAGCAAGAATTTTTTGTCAGCTCAGGATACTGATTTCATCAAATATTCCCTCTTTACCAGCTGTGTGAAATAATATGAGAATGAGCATGTACATCCACTGACTTAGCAGCAGACAAAGCCACTTATTAGTAAACTTACGCTATTCAATTTTGCAAATAATTAAGGAAAAAATCAGGAGCTCTGCCCCCTCACCTGCCCAAGTGCCATACATGCTGCTCTAAAAAGAACCTGTAGAAAGGGGTGAAGTTGCATGATACCTCCCTGAAAATAAGCAGATGCTAGTATGCTACAAAACATTAAAAAAACCTCAGCCCAGCTTTGTTCTGCTGGTAATGTTTCCACAAGAGTCAGTATGTTCAGTAGCTTTCTATTACACAGCAATGAACAAGCTGCATTTCCATACAGTTTTAAGTTTTTAAATTAAGGTCCTGCTGATTTAATGCCTTTTCCAAATGTATACGCTTAATTTCCTGTACAATGTCATTAGCAGCACAATCACACATCTTCCAGTCATCTAATCAGGAAGCCCTTTGTTAACAAAGATCAAAACTGTGACATTAGGTTTGCAATATCCCTTTTTTGGGGGGGAGGTATTGTGATTACTATGGACCAGCTACAGATACAAACATCCATTTCTAAAAATTTACGTTTTCCACTGCAAATGCTAAAATGCAAAAATAAGGATTACATGTAAATATTACACACATATTATTTCAGTGTGCCATACCCACTATCATGATATTATATGGCAAATGTAAACTTACACAGCATTAGTTACCATACCACATAGTTTTGGCCCAGTGACACCAGTAGGAAAAATTATGTCCTTGTTCAGC
>VZTN01019487.1:68958-109475 GCA_013400515.1 Erpornis zantholeuca | reverse complement strand
TTCTTTAGTTTCTTTTGCAAAAGACAAAAAAAAAAAAAAAAAAAGAGGCAGCCTATCTCACACTTGGATTATTTTGGGTGATATATCTCTCATTTCATTTGTTTTATTATCTTTTATTTTTCTCGGAATGCAGTTGTGCAGTATAGCATATGCAAATAATAATAAGAAGAAATAGGCACAGCTTTGCTGTTTAGGACACATTTTCTTAAAGATCAAGTGGGCTCATTTAAGCTTCTTACTGAAGTTTTTGCCTAGGCAATGATGAATAAATAAGGTATGTTTTTAGTTTCTAGTGAAGGTCGAGTATCTTTTTCATAATCCGTGCTCTTACAAGTCACATAAGTGAAGCAGTTCTTAAATTGGGCAACCAGATACAGTGAAAGTTCATAAATTAATTATTTGTTACTGGTATTAATTATTTGCTACTTTATATTAACTGGGAACTAATCTTATACTAGACATTGCAAAAGATTTTCTATAACCTAGAGATTCCTACAGTAGCATGAAAGAATGAAGTTGGTTTTTGCTATCCTTTGAGACACCGTATCATCACTTTTTGTCTTAGACACTTTCCTATCTTGAAATCTTCTCTCTCAAAACCACAGAACTTTTCTTGATTTTGTGGATTCTTGTAGTAAATAATGAATTTGGTCTCCCATGAGAAATTTGCTGCCTTCCTTAGATGCTTTTTGGGACCCTTCCTCTCAAGAAGAGACTCCCCAGGATCAGTCTGCAAGGGCTTCAAGTTTTAATACAATGCTCTATTTACGGTTTCCAGTTAGGTCCAAGCTGGTGGTTGCACACTCAACCTCTTCTACTGGTCAGTCTGGAGAGCTCCAGCATTTATACAAAAAACTGTCTGCAGGCAGCACACATGCATATTTTTCACATTGTGTTTTCACTTTTGCAAACATTTGTGTTTATTTATCCACCACATTGACACAAACAGGGTGAGTAGAGGAAGAAATTCTGCTTTAAGCTTTTCTGCTGTTCCCATGCATATAAGGTATGCAGTAAGACTCCCATAATTATTATGATAATTAAACCTTGAGAACTAATGGCTTAATCCTGGCTCCTACTGAAATTGATGGCAACATTCCCACTGATACAGGATTGGGCCCAAATGACCCAAACTACCATCCATAACTCACGGGAAAGCTAAAAGGAAGCTTGCCTTAGAAAGGAGGGTAGGTATTTGGCCTTCAGAAAGAAAGGTGACTGCAATAAAACACTGCAGACCTTTACTGTGACCTTTGTTTCTCTCAGAGCTTTGGGGAAAACTCTGTTCTCAGTCTCATGAATCTGCCCACGGGGCTGAAGGGAGCTGGACAAACAGGGAGGATGGAGCAACACTTTGGACATCTCAGAGGGAAGGGACTCTAACTGAGAAATCAACCACCTCACAGTCTTTCTCCTTGACCCCTCAGAATCATGGGTTACACACAGAAATCAAAACCACGTGAATGAACAATTTTTTTTCCACTATAAAATGTCAGTGAGATTTGCACTGTAAAATGCTATTCTTGTGAACGTACATCCAGATAGGACCTAACTTTTCATACACAACAGTAAAAATTACATGGCAATGAGCATGCTAAATTCAATATCTAGTAGGAGAAATCTTCTCAAACTCACTGGGCTTGCCAGGGTGTCACAGGAAGAATTTGGCTCTTTACAGAGTCTGGCCAGGCTGCTGCTTTCATTAATTTTATACTAGTCTTTGTCTGCTGTTTTGCTTTAATAGTGTGAAAATCCCATCTTCTCATTTTTCGATTTCAACTCATTGGAGCACCTGCCTGCCCCACAAAAAGGGTATTCGCAGAGAAGTTTGTACGCCACGCTCAAACACAGCCCGGCGTGAGTTTTTAGCGTGTCAGTCAGTGAGTTAGAGGGAAAGGGTAAGGAGAAGCTAATCAGGATGAAATGAGATTAAAGGCTGTCTAATTTTACAGCAACTGTGATCCATCAGCCACTGTGAAAGTGACAGTGGAAATGAATGATGGAGACAGACAGGTGGGGCTGTACATTTCACTGATTTATCCTCAAATGCACTGGGCCTTATTTTATTGAGTGAACATGACCGCATTTATCATGACTGTCATCTAAACCCACTTCCCTCCATTTAAAAAGGTCACTTTACTAGGAGGGAGTAGGATAGAGGCACTTTCAAAACAGATTTAAAATTTAATAACACATGTTTATAAAACCCTGTGCAAGAATTCTTAACTTTATCAAAGACCAATTTAAAAAGAAGGTGAAAACACTATTAAAAAGAGGTGAAGATAAAAGCCATGGTCATCTGAGAAACACGCTTAGCTACCAAGGTGATGGGTGCCAGAGAAATATATGAGATGGACAGATATAAATAGAGTAGCTGGAGTGGGCAGAAACCACGTCTCCTAAGTCCCTGCCCCTCACATGCATTTTCCAAAGCTCAGGATGTCCATGCTCTCCTGGACCAAGAGCACAAACAAGTCCAAACAGCCATGCTGAAGACAACACTCCCACCAGCCCCCTTCCCATGCATTTGATGTATGATTGGTAGGAGACCCTTGGTAAGGTGAGAGGAAATTTCTCAGGTACAGATATGGAACATGGCAAAGCTTTCTAGGTCAAAACCAAATGGAAGATTTGTACTTGAGAATGATCTGGAAGTGGAGCCCAAAACTGCAGTGGTGTCTGCTAAGAAATACTTCACTGCACAAAGATCAGTGACATTGTGCAGGAGGTGACACTCAGTTGTTCTTCAGATACAGATGCAGGTGGAAGACACAGCAGCACTGCATATCAGGATAGATATCCAAAGAAGAAATTCCTCACATATTCCAAAGCTCAGCTAACAAAAAGTACCAGACAATGTTCTGGGACCTGCTTTCAAAATCAGAGACTACAGAGCCAAATGCTCATGAAATCAAACACTCCCAAGTATAATGCCTGTGAGGTGAACCAGATGCAATGATGCTTCAAAGGCACCTCCATGATACACCTCCATGCACCTAACAAGCAACAATGTGTGCTCTTTGTCTTACCAAGTTTTGCTTAGTTTCTGCCAATAATTGCACATTTAGGAAACAGCACCTGGTTGTTCTCCATACAGTTATCAAAGGGTCATCAGTTCCTCCTCCTCCTCCTTACACCTTCCCCTGTCTATTGCCACTTCAACACTAACCACCAGGGAAGAAGGGAGAACCAGAATAGCACTTCCCAAGACAGGAGCAGAATGAGCTCTGGTCCCAGGAGATCTGAAATCTGTGATACAGCCTACAGCCATTCCCCTGCCCTGCTAAAAACTCCTTTCAGAAATTGTACCCGATTCCTCTACTCAAAAAAACCCCCTCAAACCAACAAAAAAAACCCCAAACCAAACCCCAACAACAACATTAAAAGCAACCCCATAGATTTTTCACTTCCCTGAAGCATTCAGCTGCTTGAGATGCAGGAGGTACTGTAAGGAAAGCCAAGAAATCTCTTCCTCAACTACTGCACAGCTTGAGCATAGCCCTTTCAAGACTCAGTACACACCAAGAAGTCATGCTCAGCATCTCTAATGACCTGTGGAGATGATGTAAGAGAATTCCACAAGGATGTCATTGTCAGAGGACATATGGATTCAATAATGACCTTCCACAATATTAACAGCCTATCCTGTTGACTACATAATATTCAAATACTGCTTATTGAAAACTGGTTATTTCTGCTGCTCTGAGGAGGGCAGAGCCATGAGAGATGTCTCTTCCCAGTACAGAAGGCACCTGCAGGCTCACTTTAGGAGATTTTCTCATGGCAGATGCAGTATTCATGCAAAGACACAATATTCATTTCATTCCCAACCCTATCGGCAAAATGCTGGGCAGCCCACAGCTGGTCCCATTTTTTCCTGAGAACAAAGTATCAGATACTGTTCACATTTCTGTGTTTCATACATCATTTGCAGAAAGACTATGCATTTATTACAGAATGCTACTTGCTATTTCTCACCAAGGAGGTTATATAAATAAACGCTAGGACTCCTCTGTGAATTGTTCTCTTCATTGTTTCACTGTGGGGAAAGACTGACAAGAACAAGTATGAAATTCTAGCCTTGGTGAACGTGGTGGTAGTTTTGAAATGGCTTTAAAGGCATCAGATATTCGTCCACTGGTATTTTCTGCTCAAAAGATAATGAAGCAAAGTTGAAATAAGAGAATAATCAACATAGATGGCAAATACCCATTAACGTTCCTGGCCAAACTGCATTCTGTCACCTCAAATTCAAGCAAATACATGTGAAATGTTTTTTCCAGTAACATACCAATGCCTGCCTTGAGTCTAAGCTCAGTTCATTGGGGGAAGCCTGGGACAATCCAAGAGCAGTCACCATAAGCAGAAAGCCTTAAGATGAAGCACTGTGCCTCAAAGTCACCTTTGAGGGAATATAACTGATACAGCTCTGCTCCAGCTGCACCACTGAGAACACCATCAGCTCTGCTGGAAACTTCACCACCTCTTTGTTCCCATGCCAGTTTTGTGGCACCTTCATTCAAGCCATCGCAAGTAGGATGGGCACAGAGCTGCTGAGCTCATCTAGGATATAGTCCATACTTCAACTGAGGCTACAGGATAACAGGAGCACCAAGGAAGAGTTATCTGAGCAGATCAAAGTCCATTCACAACACGGTGAATGATATTTCCTATTAATTAGGGTATTTCTCATTGTGAAGATATTTCTTAATAATGATTTTTTTTTTCATTCAAATGTCAATAGTTATTCTTTTATACATTCTCTGGAGTAATACCAGCCAGGTTTTCCAGAGATCAGGGGGTTTCTTGGTTTAGTTGTGCAAGTGGGCTAAAATTTTCATATGTGAGCCTCTAATATAAGACACGTAAATTCATGCTGACGCACCAATCAGGCAAACATAACATCAGGAATAGCTGGCATGCTCAGGTCCCTCCTGAGATAAATTGCTTTAAAGTTACTTGGATGCAAGTTCTGAGTACAAACCTGCCTGTTACCATGCATGAGATTCACCCTGTGGCAGAATGTTCTACTGAGTTTTCAGCAACATACACATTTGGGTGTTTGCATGAACAAATTCTATCCATACATTTTCAAAGCTGCAAGCACCCATTTGGATTTAATTTGAGTAATAAAGATGCCTACTTGGATCAATAGTGTTTAAATAAGGTAGAAATATACTGCACTAACATACCTCAAAACCTGATGTTCCTGTACCAAAGCCCTGACACAATCTTCCCCATGAAGAGCATAGAAAACCCATGCACACTCTGCTGTGCTCCCCTCCTGCCTTCCCCACGGGAATGACTCTGTGCAGCTGAGCTGCTGATGCAGCTCTGAGAAGCTCGTGAAAGTGAATACACCAAATATCTAGGCACGACTCGGAGCAGAGGATGTAATGCATGGTCCTGTGAAAAGGTTCAAAGTGACAATTTGTGTTGTTTTATTACTCCCTGCTTACCCACCTACCTGCTGAAGGCTGCCCCTTGCCATCCAGATGCCCCACCAATCCCCACAGACCATTTATTAAGAGACACTTGTCCACCACCATGAGTTATGCAATGTTACCTCAGTGATGGTTGCTCCCCAGTAGAATATCTTGTGTACCTACTCAGGCCTGGGCTTACAATCGCTGAAGTAAAGCCCAACACGTATTCCTGGGAAATGACATCTCGTCACATCATAACAGTCTCATGATGTGACATTTTGCACAACAAAAGTTTCTCATGGACGAAATGATGAATAGTCCCTGATGGGAGAAAACCACTGCAGAGTTGCTAGAGAGCTCTGGAAAGAAATATTATTTTGTCCCACAGGGGGCTTTCAGATTCTCCAAGATGTCAGCTCAAGGACACACATTCCCTTCTCCAACAATCCCATGGGGCAGAAAACCATAACCAGGAATGGTGTGTTAATGCCCAACTGCTTGTGACCAGTTGTATTCTTTTTGGCTCAATTTCTACCTGACCTTGAGATGCATGCATTCTCCTGGTCTCCTCCTAAGGCAACCTTCTAAGCTCAGGACAATCACAGCTCCTCCTTGCGTTTCCCTGGCTGGATGCTCCTCGGGAACCCACATCTTTAAAAGCATTCATACATGCAGCAATGTCTTACTCAGCCCCTACTCCTCCAAAAAATGAGTCTTTCACCATCTTCTCTCTCAGTCTCACTACTTCCTACTCTGCTCTCAACTCTTCACTAACATACTTTAGAGTTACCAAAAGGTTGTTTTTTTCTTCCCACCAAATCTGGTAATCATTCCAGAAGAAGAAAATGTGATTTTCCATTTGGAAAACTCTACATGGAGGAGAGATGTACCCATATTTCAACCTATTAAAAAAGTAGTTTTGATACACCTAATTCATTCGTAACAGATAAATGGAATTCATTGCTAAAATTCACTGTCATGCATTTTTCAACTTTTCCTTTTATATACTTCAGTATTTGCAAATGAAAGATCTTGTTTACAGATAAGTCCAGCCCGTACCTAAAGACCTAAAGCAGAAGATGGTGGAAGAATCTGTCCAATGCCTACCACCTGGAAAAAAATCTTCCATTCCCACAAGATATATACATCA
The DNA here is from genome assembly GCA_013400515.1 of Erpornis zantholeuca. Lineage (NCBI taxonomy): Eukaryota > Metazoa > Chordata > Aves > Passeriformes > Timaliidae > Erpornis > Erpornis zantholeuca. Next base: position 102,899 of record VZTN01019487.1, on the reverse strand, counting down.
TATGGGTATCTGAAGAAAAGCCTGAAAATCCAGCATGCTTAACTTCCAGCATTCCCAATCACAGCATGTAGAAGCAGAAATGTCCACGTACTACCTAGACAAATACAAACACAGAAGGAAGCATAGGAATTGATCCACGTAAATTAGGACACACCAAAGACTGGTTTCTCCAACAGAAACCATGCAGAAATGTTTTTCTCCTAGACCTCTCTCACAGATGAGTTCCTAAGGAAGGGAAACAGCAGACCCATGGACAATTTTCAAATTCAGGGCAGGAAATTTGACTGGGGCAGCAAAACCACATACTTATGTAAAACTGGCACAGGTGACTTACTTTGTAACTCTATACAAAGAAGGCAAAATGAGAATGTATAGCTGAAAAAAAATCCATTAATAGATGCGGACTAAATTTATGTTAATTTTCTTCTGCTTTGTATGAAAACAGTACTGTTTAATATTTTCATAAAAAGCAGCTGTGAAAAATGTGTTGTGATGCCTACTCATAAAAATCAAAAAAATTCACTCCATATGAGTACTCATACCAAAAATTTTGTCCTGTCTGCTCAAAAACCTTTTGTGTATTTAGAAAGCATCCAGTCAGGAAACAGACAGAAAACCACATTTCTCAAAACTGAACACCAAGCTGAGTACCACAGCACAAGCAGCTGCTATTTAAATCAAGAGGTGTCAAAACTCATGGGCTGAACCACGTTCACATGGAATCACAAATAATTCACAAATCACACCCTAGTGCAAGGTCACAGATGGCTGATGAACAGGATGAAAGGTCATGTTAATTAAAATCACTGGCCATGCTGGCACTGCAGGATTTGACATAGAAAGTAGGCTAAAGTAAAGCTGTTGTGATCAATCCCAAATGCTTAAAATATACATAACTAAGTATCCTCAACTGGCTTGCATCTTTTGTTGAAGACATTTATTTTGCAAAGAGTCCAGGAAAGTATAATTTTCACTTAGGTGAAGGAAAGCAAGTATTGAGACACAGAGTCTGCATGAACGAAACTGGGACTCACTGTGCTAGTAAGCATGGCTTGGACCAGGTTCTGGCAGAGACTGAACTGAAGGAATGAAACTGAAAAGGACAGGGATGGATCAGGAGAGGTCAGAGGGAACACGGCAGAAGTACTGGGACTGGAGGAAGAGATAGAAAAATCTGCAAACACAGCAGCACATACTGATCCAGAACTCTAAGTCCTGCAGTCTTCACATTCCTCTGCTGTCAGCACATCTGGGTGGAACCAGTCATGTTTACACCCCCTGATTCCCAGGAGAACCTTCTTGCTGAAAGTCCAGTCCCATGCACACCAGAGGTTTGTGGAAACTGTCACTGCAAAAACACTTCAGCTCCTTCCTGTATCAGGATCCATCATTCTTTGTGATGGCCAATGCACACATGAAGCCAAGAAATAAACAATCAAGAAACCACATTATTTTTTTAAGGTGCACTGAATTTAACCCTGATTTGTTCCCCAATAGGCTTCCCTGCCTGGCCTCACAAATTGGAGTGAGCAGGAGTGAGAGACCATGGGAAGAAGGGAAGGACTGATGTATTAGCATCAGCACCAGTTTGGATCAGCTTGTAATGGTTGTGAAACTTCAACCTCAGCACATAATACCAGGCCATTGAAATGGTTTAACCCAGGGTTGCTGTGGTCCTGTTCCTCTTACAGCCCAGGCAATCCAGGCCACTCCTCATGCTAGTGCAGTCTCTCCTCAGAACTCCCCAGTGAGTATTTTTAAAACAAGAATCTGGCAGAAAAATGATCCTGAAAAGAAGAAAGTATATTTTCATTTTGGTTTAAGCTGGGTTTTTTGCTACAGCTACCCGTTTCTCCTGTTCTGAGAACACTGATTTACCTGTGCTTCGTTTTCAGAGCCTGATTTGATCCCTGTGCCTGATATGCAGGAGCGCTCTGTGCTCACTGCTGTAAGAGAAGTAGGTGGGAGAGGCCATCTGGAAAGCATAGTTTGAGTCTTGAAATAGGCACCCCAAAATAAAAGATACATTTGACTTCAACCACACTGCACCTCTGTTCCTCATCTGCAAAATGGGAACAATGATAGACAGTGCTCCTCACAAAGAGGATGGTACAAAAATACCACAGTGAATGTCCCTGAAGCAGTTGGCCTCTGTTGTTGTGAAGTCTGTAAAGAAAACCTTGTGAAAAAATTGTCTTTTGGAGATTTTAGAAGCATGTGACAGACAGGATCTACCTGCTGAACAACAGAGGAGAAATGCTGTGAGCAGAAATTCAGCGCAGTCCCTTCTGTGCACTGACGTGTGACAAAGAATAGTGTGTGATATCACTGGAGATTTTATCTTAGTGCTTATGCAAACAGAGGCCGAATTAAGGTTGCAGAGGCAGCTTAATTCTCACATTTCTTAACTCCAGAGGGCTTAGTATCGCCGTCTGCCTAACACTCTCTCCAAGCTGGGTGCGAGTCCCTCGTGTGTGATCCACCCCAGGCCTGACAGACAGCTAACACCTTCCTGCTGCTTCAGCATCTCCGAATCAGCCGCGTAGGTGCCGCGGAGTCCGAAGCCTACGAAGCCCATGGCCGGAGTTGCAGGAGCCCTCCTCCTCCTCCTCTTCCTCCCCCTGCTGCCGCATTTCCCTGCCGCCGGCAGTGTGAGGCTAAGCCACTAGATGGGGTGCGGTGTGCTCGGCTCCCCCCTCCCCGGGGAGAGGCGTTTCAATCATCTTTTGGCTTCAGGTTTTGCAGCCAACCAAAAAACAAAAGATGTGAAACGCAGCACAGAAAAAGGCATAGCCTGCTTCCTCCCAAGCAGTTAACTTCGGCTTGTTCCTCGTGTTCGGCGTGAAAGGGAAGAAATCAAACGGAGTACACCAGCGCCGGGGAGCGCTCGGTGCATCGATCCTGTTGGATGCGGAGCCCCCGCCGGCTCCCGCTGCCTGCAGTGGGCATGGCAGGTGCTCAGGCTTTGGCACGGGTATCAGTCATACCTGCTTTGCCTCGTCTTGTCTCAGCTCCTCGAACCCAGACTGCGCAAGGATCAGTCAGCGATTTCTCTGGCAGTCCACACACATCTGCTTTTCTACTCCACGCGCCAGTCCCAGTGAAATATAGCAGGCACAGTTCCCGTCCCCACCAACACGCCGCCAAATCTCTCTCCCTCTCTCTCTTAATAATGATCTGGAAGCTGGGTAAAAACAACATGCTCGCTTTTAACAAAGAGCGTGCTTCCTCATTACAGGGGTAAGGAAGAGGAAAGGGGAGGTGAGGAAACTGCGACACAAAAAGATAACTACAGAATTAAAAGGGGAAAAAAAGAATCCTTTCTAAAAGAGTCAGTCCTTTCCAGTGGAAAGACAGTGTTTTACTCAGTTAATCCTCAACTGAACTGCATAAGGGTGAGCAGATTACAGCTCTCTTCACATCTCCCTAAAGAGTGATTTTTTGGGGAAGGCATGATGAAGCTGAAGCATGTCTAGTCCATCCAGGAAGGAGTGAAGGGACTTGTATTTACCTGCATTTCAACCACTGCTGAATTATGCCTTCTCTCATTCTTCCCCAACAGCTTACAAGAAGAATTGTCCCCCTGAAGGCACTATCCATCCCAATAACAATACTTATATTAAACATCTATATAAAATACAACCAAACACCCCTTCCCAACATCCAGCTTCTTCCAGCTTCCCACAAAAATACCAGCATCCTAGATCCCTCTCATGACCTGCCCCAGCCTTCTAAGCTCCTACAGACTCCTTCTTTTCCATGGCCAAGAGAAGAAGAGCAAAAAACCAGGATAATTTTGAAGTCAGTCTTTTCCCAGTACAGTATGAATAGGGAAAATCCTCTGGCTCAGCAGAGGAAGACTACCTGAGAGCAGCTGCTGGGAGTGCTCCTAACACAGGGCAGCAGTACTGGCAGGGGTAAGCACACCCTCAGTTCTCCTCTTTACCCCAGCAATGGAATAACTTACATTTCGCAATGTGTCACAGACAATACTACACAGACTGATTTCCCTGCAAGTGTCTCAAAAACCACCTTGAAAGAGCCTCATGCAGGGGTATACCCCAGTGGCAGTGCAGCACTTGGATTTGGCAGGATTGCACTTGAGTTGTGAACTGGGAGAGGAGCATGGGCTGATGGATATGTGCTTCCCCAACTCCATGTCCCCTCACATGCCCTGCAGGTGAAAACTCAATTTAACTTTCATTCCCGATGAATTTGGATTTTCAAAAACAGCAGCAGAGGTAAAAAATGTGGCAGAAAAAGAAACACAAAGGAAATAAAATAAGAAAGTACATTTGAGCTGTTCTTTTTTTAAAAAATCATGGCAAAAATGCTGATAAAATGCACAGTGCATCACTACTGGACATTAATGCAGACCGATCCTGCCTAAGGAGTTTGCAGTCTTTATATAAATTAATAAAGACAGAATATAATCCCAAGTGCAGTGCACTTGATCATATATATTAATATGGAGACTGCTGATCCACATCTGGCTAAAATAAATGTGTTTTTACACAAATTAGGTTAGCACTGATACAAACAGCTTTGAGCCATACTACAGATCACAAACAGATGATCAGCACTGTTGCTTTGGTGTAGCATTGTGCTTGAGGAAGTCACCACTTCCCAGCTGGGCTGGGGTAATTGCTTCTAGTCTCTCACAATTAGAAGAAGCCACTAGCTTAAACTACCTTAAGCACTGATTACATTGTTTAAATGAGCACATTGTACCTTACATTTGTAACCACTTAGGAACACGAGCACTAGCAGGCATTGTGGCTCCTCCAGCGGGTGCTACCCCGGGAAAAAGCCCATCAGCTGGATCTCTTGCAATCCTCTGGCCACGACAGAATCACAGAAGATACAGACTCAATAAACTTCCACAGGTGGCAAACAAACAAGAATAGCAACCACCTGCAAAATAATCTGATGAAAGCAACCTACCCTTTATGCCACTGTACCCTACTTACACAGTACTAAAGCACTGAAATTTTGCACTGACTCTACATATGCCAAGAAGCAGTATGGAGTATTTATTACAGAAATAACTCGGTTACAATTCTGTAGAGTCCTCAAAGTCAAACTTTAGACAAAAAAGTCTGCCAATACAGCTCTGTATGATCAGTTGTATTTAGGCTTTCAAATGGTAAGTCCTCTGATTTGTTTTCTGACATAAAGTACTTTATGGTGTTCTACAATATGTGGAACATCTGAATGACCACAAAAACCTGTTTGGGACACTCACTGAGATCCATTTCACTGAAACTTCACAAATAAATTCATTTCTATTGCAGCACCAGGGTGCATAAACACAGTGTTGATAAAAACGAATACTAAGCAAGTTTGCAAAAATCTTGTCTTCAAATCATATTACCTTGAAGGCTTAGTTATTTGTTCTCTACAGTACAAGTGCTGATAACCCAAAACATTTTCAAAAATTACAAGCCAGACCACTACATCCAAGACACTACATATGCTTGATGCCCCTTCAATTTACTTTCCTCAATTTACTTTCAATTGACTTTTAATTTTCAACCATAAGATCAAAACCTCCCATTTGAAAAACAATCAGTTGAATCACAAAGCTTTGTCTTAATATTCTAAATGTGCAAGATCAGAGATAAAGTTGTTGGCAACACAGCTAATGTAACTCTGCAGCAAGTTCCCTGAAATAATCATAATTAGTACTCAGGCTTTATTTGGGCACATGACAAAGGGCAGCATTATTGTTGTGCTCTGAGGGGACAGTCCCAGGGTAGAACTGTGAGTACCGAAATTGTTATGGTGTGGTGTAGTGATAACTGAACTGACTTCATGTTGCTGACCCAGCCTCAACTGGTGTGCTCTCAATTCTCCTTTGTTTTAAAGGTCCCAGTAGGTAAGGGCCTGAGTTCAGCAGGTGCTGTAGCAGGAAACAATGCATTAAAAAGGCATATATAAAAGATCAAAAATGGGTAGATTGAATATTTCTTCCCAGTTTTTAGTATCTGTCTGTGGGTTGCTCTCCTGGATGACCACACATCATTTATAAGTATTACAGACCTTAAATTCTGCATACATTTCACCCATACATTTCACAGTGATATTAATTTGATCCATACCATTCTCTTTTCTTACCTCTAATAGCACAGATTCTCCTTTGCTTCTGTGGGATTGTTTTCCTGTTACACTTGCCTGAGATTTTTGCACCAGCCTCTGGAGGCCACCCAAAAAGGATTCTGTGGACTTGTGAGCAGCTCTGGTGTGGGCCCTCATTGTCCAACCCAACCAACCAAAACCAGTCACTCCTCAACCCCACCTGCACCCTCTGTGGGGCTCCTAACACCTAAAATTGCAATCATTCATTTCCCACTTTGGTGCTACTTCTGCAGCCTTGCTTCTGCAGAAGAGGAAGAGGATTCCCATCCCTGGCTTTGCACCCCTGGGCCACTCCAGCAGCCACTGAAGCCTAACCCTGCAGCACCCTGCAAAGCCTCTGAGCCTTAGGGGAAACACAGAGCCCTCAAGAACATTTTTTGCATAATGCAAAAAGGTAATTAGGGTCTTCAGGAGAAGAGGTAAAAAATCATGGTATGAAGACGTAGCTTCATTCCTGCTGAACAGCACTGCTTTGTGTCATGTAAAGCCAGAACACTTTTCCCTCAATTATTTTCTCTGACGAAAATGAATTATTTTCCAATGCTGAAAGTTTCAAATGAAAGCCCTGAAGTGACTGCAACTACTTCAGGTGGGCACCAATGCTTTACCTGAGGGGGAGCCCTTCCATGGCAGCCCTGCCTCTCTGAGGGGAAGCCAGGCTGCTAAAATAAAGCTGCTGAGTGAAGTCAAATCATGGCTTCAGGAAAAGGGATGCTATGTCAGGGCTTTATTGATGTTGTAAATCTTTGCAGTTAAGCAAAATCAAATTTCTGAGTGCTGAAGTGATCATTTCTTGGAGCAGTGCTAGAGACAGCCTGGGAGCTGACAGAAGGACAGTGGTTCTAGTCTTGCTGAAATGAAACACGCCCCGGTGCAAAAAAGCCCCTGAAACATCCTGCACATTAACAGGACTTAAGTTGGAGGCTTGAGTATTGTATAAACCCTTACATGGGACATCTCTGCCCTGAACATGTCTTTCTTTCCTGGAGCTGAAGTTAATGGGAGCTAAATGCCCAGCTGATTCCAGCAGTCGTGATTCTGCTGAATAAAACAAAGTTTAAACGAGCTTGTGCACACATTAGTGGTAATGCAGCTGGGAGACAAGGGCTGCACGGGGCTAGCCAGAAGGCTGGGATTTGGACACCACGGATCATCCAGCTCTGTGCTACTGGCTGCCATGGTACTTAAAATAATTGCAGTCCTCTGGAGAGAGTATATAGATAAACTCTGTCCTATATTAATGCACCATCATATAGAGTTGTTTACAGGCAGTACTTAGTAAAGTACTTAAGCATGTATTTAAACAGGCTGCTGAACATCAGTGTGATTAATACTTTGCTGAATTAGAGATATAATATGAATTCATTTTTCTGCTGTTGCAGTTTTTCATTATATACACTTATAAACTGGACATAAGGATTTTCTTTCAGTTTTGCATCCAGCAAATGAGTTAATTTGGGAGTCAAATTCTGCCTTAGTTATGCCTGCACAGTGCCTTTCATATGCATGAGGGCAGAAGACTTCTCTTTAATTGGACTTATTTTTTGTTAGTCTATAATCAAGAAAAAAACAAATCTGGTTCTTTCTTTCTGATCCTGCAGCTCTTTGACATTCCTTTCATGTCATTTCAATTAGAAAAGTATCTTTTACATATGGTGTTATGTTTGTTAAGGCCGTGCACATACAGCAGCTGCAATTCTTGACCAGCAAGCAAGCAGCTGCTCTTGAGTACAGACTGGAGCCACACACTTTGTTATTCTGCATGTAAAACTGGGGGGGGGAGGGAGGAGAAGAGAAGAAACATGGCTCTTACATCACTCATCATGGTAATTCTATTTAAATATATTTTAATGATTTCTAACAACATAATTTGCCAAGCCTCCCCACCTCAATGTGATGCAAGCACATCTCTCTCTCAATTTTTCCCTTACNATATATATATAAATTTAATAATCAGAACTCAAAGCATTGGCCTACTCACATACATTAATGTCATCACTGCAGAACCATCACTACACTTGCATTTACTTGCAGTTTCTGCTCACAAGGAAACAAGCTTGATTTAATAGTTTTAGCTACAGCCATCTCATGAGTTGAAGACTTACCCCCCCAAATTAAAGCTAATTTGTGTGCATTAAATACATTATCTACTTGTAATAAAATGGGAATATTTAAAATGATTCAGTCACAGATAATTTGTTGCTGCAAACGACAGGCTTGCATCAGCCACTGGCCGCTCTGGGTGTTTGCTGAGCTCAGGGAACGCTCGGGTAGGCTTCCCCACTTCATGGGAAACAGATGTTCACACTGTGGAGAAGATTCCTGTTCCCTTTTCTGGTCTCAAGGATCCTGAGTGGGGTCTCTCATGCCAAACAGCCAGGATGCTGGGCTTGCTTACCCACCTAAGCCCTCACAAGGAGGTGAGTCCAGGGCACTGCAGCTGGAAACCAGCCACCCTTCCACACCAAAAATAGAGCCCAGTTTATTTCACACTCAGCCCCCAAGAAGCCAGAAGAGCGATCCTCCAGAACAGCTCTGGAGGGTCTCAAAGGCACCCTTTTTTTCATCCCTGGTGGTGATCTGTTCACATGCAGAGGTGGCACAGCCATGGGGCAGGGTAGGGCAGCTCATACCACAGCTGCCTTTGTTGTTCCTGCCTGGCAAATACCAGAAGACACCACTTGTCTAGACTGATGGGAAGGCATATGTTAAAGCAATTAATTAATTTGCCCTAAAAGATTGAGGCCAGGACAGGATTTGTCCCTTTCCTAGTGCTCAGTCTGATCTTAAGCAATGGGATTTCCACCATTTCCCATGGGAGATTATTCCACAACCTAATAGATCTCAATGTCAGGAAGTTTTTTCCTGATATTCAGCCATAATTCATATCCATGAATTATGAGCTACTGTCGACATCACATCCATTGAGGCATTCCTAGAGCCTGCTTCATTTAAAATTATATGCTCTAGTTATGCAGGGTTTCTGTGTACTAGGGCAAAATGCTTTTTCTGCAGGTTAATTCATTACTATTCAATTTGTTAACACTTTTTTTCTCGGTGTGAACAGTCACTCTGCAGTTGCATACCCTGTATAGTAGCGCAATCCCCATTTGGGAGTAGAATCACAATATATAAATATGACAAAACAACATACTAAAACCCATCCCTGTAAAGACGTATTAGTCTGTTCCTGCAGATACTCCAGCATTCAGTTAAATCAAAGCAGTAGCTCATACAACACCTGGCATGAGACAGAAAGCTTAAAAAAAACCCTCCTCAAGTATGCAATACATTTTATTTCTGTCTTAAACAAAGGGAAGGTAGGGAAGTAGGGGGGACCAGTCTAGGGAAGGGGAAAGGGATGAGGAAGGGAAGGGAGAAAGAAACTTAAGCTGTGAGAAAATAGAGGAAAATTGAAAAGAGAATGACTTCCTATAAACAATGAGGCTCTACAATACAGTAGGAGCATACAACAGCAAATGAAGTCAAGGATGCAAAACATTCACTTCTTACCACTAAAGCACTTAGAAAAAAGGAGAAAGCTAAGGCAGGCTTCAGAAATATGCACTGCTAATAATTGTGTACAAAACACTTCTAAGAAGGAAACTGCCTTTTAAGAACATTTGAGAGGAGAAAGTTCAGAAAATGTACCAATTTCTCAAAGAAATCTGAGGATTTCAATGACAGTATTTTATTATTACATTTTACCCAGCTAACAGTGTTCTGCCATCCTGTTTGCAACCCATTTGTACATAAATGCCACATTAGCCACTGGAAAAGGCAATGCTTCCCAAAGTAAGAAACTAGAAACACACCTGAGTTCATTTTTATCTCCATACGTGCCTAGCTCCCATTAATGCAACATAAATTCCAGAGCAAGCAGGTAAGAATAAACACACACATTTTAGCTGGAATCATCTAAAAAGCAGAAAGTGACGTTTTTAGGGAGCGCTGAACTTGCACACTGACATGCAGTTTTGTGTTAAAGTTATTCCAGATGGCTGATTTTTTCAGAGACATTGGCCAAATAGTATTGAGGCACCTGCACAAACAGGCCTGGTGAGAACATTTTGGCAATACTTCCTTTCACTAGAAATGATGTGACTATACTGAAATCTGTGTCTAGCCAGGTGGGACACTTGCTTCGGACAGAAGACAGGACAACACAGCTCTCAGTTCCTACTGGACCAGATGTGTGTACACAGCAGACGGGCAATGCCCATAGGCTGAGATAGACTCAAAATGTTGCAGAGCCTCCAGGTCAGCATTATGGCCACGTATCTACAGTCTGTTGATCACCTGGTGAAGTCATAGCATCTTGTCATTTGTAGGGAGGCAGTTTCTGGTTTGCAGTTAGCCTTGCAAGGCTTGACAAAACTTCCTTTGATGGAGCTGTGAAACACCCATTGGGACATACATGAAGAATTCACAAGCTAAATATTGTGCTCTAACAGCAACCCTCTTCCATAAGAGACGCTGATAAAAGAGAAGGGACGTTCTGATATGACTACTTTTTTGCCAAAGCACTTGAAATCATTTTTTTTTTACATTTTGCTTTGGAACTAAGAAGTAGAGGTTGCTACAAAATGGAACTGTCATCCTCAAGACATGTAAAGATATGTAACTCAAGTTGAAAGATGACTTGGACAAAGGTAAGCTCTGTGATCCAGGAGGAAGTCAAAGTTTCTGATGCACTGGCAAGGATATAGCAAGGAGTGGCATCTCCAGGAGCCAGCACCTTTCTTTGTAAGATGTCCCCACAGCAGCCTGACATCAGCATCTGCTGTGAAAATGGCACCCATCATGGGGTAACTCATCTGGTCCTACACCTGCTGCCTACTTACTCAGCTCTCCGCTGCCTCAGTGCTCTGCCTGAGGAAGGGGCACTCACTCCTCAGTGTTTTGGAAGGGAGTTGTGTCCTGTTCTCTCATCCCACTCAGGTTTTCAACCACAAAGGGTCCTTGGCTGAGCACAAGCAGGAAACAGGACATTTGGGTAACACTTCTGGACTCCCCCTGGAAGTAACTGTTTGCCAATGGCATTTTTGAGGATGAGGATGAGTAGGTAAATTCAGTAATCTTTGTACATGCAAGAGGAAATGAACAGCCTGGTTTGCACAGAGGTGGGTGTTCACAAATCCACAACAAACGGCAGAAAGTAGCCAAGAGAAGCTGAAAGACTGTTGAGGGCATTAACACAAACAGACAATGCAGTGATAAGAGTTATTGTTTCAAAGATACACCATAGCAAGAACTGTAGTGCTGGGAACACAGGAATAGAAAGCTATCCAGAATTTACAACACACCACATTTACAAGGCACAGGGAACAGAAGAAACAATCAAGTAACACTTGTGTAAAAGGAGAAGCTGACAACATTGTAATCAAAAATAAAAATGTGCACAAAGAGGGCTGACATTTCTTGAAAGTTATCTCAAATGGCAGTGCAGAAGAGACTAATATTTAACACATAAATAAAGCAATCATTGTGAGAACCCACTACATTTTCACCTGCTATGTTTCACTCATTCTCAGACTTCTGTCTTGCTCTGAGATACGCAGGCGTGCGCCATTAATGGCACTTGCACAGCTGAACTCCCACGCATCATCCTCAGAATGGGAGTTGTGGTTAACCTTTGGTATGTCTCACGTAAAAAAACACCCTTCACTGCATTTCTGTTTCTCACTTCTATATTCTTACTTCCCTGTAGGTGTAAAACATGTGGCTTACTGCCAGTGTGTATGACCACCTTGAAATAATCTCCTAAATCCAGGCTTAAAGCTGGATAGTCATTCCAACCAGTCAGGTTTTCTGTGTGTGAATCTTTCTTTCTTTGAGACCATATTGTCCTGCTTTCGAACCTTTTAAAAGGGTCTAAGTATAAGGATGGAAAATACAGATGGAACTTATGTTTAAAATTAGCTTTCAGTGCAATCCATGTGTTTCTTTAAGGAGGATACATATAAGCATGTGCATATGTGTACATGTACAACTTCTACATACATCTACCACATTTATTAAATCTGTCTAGTGGGTAATATAAAGACTACTGGCTTAGCAATATGCTAATGCTTGCTCAAGCTTTTCAGTGCAGTGCTGAAACCATCCTTGACATAGCACTGAAGCAGAAGCTGCAGCATCCCCAACTGCTGGATAAATGGAGTAAGAGACACGAAATTTATCAGGGCTGCCAAGAAGTGCTCATCAAGACACATTTTTGGACTAACTTAAGTGTGCACTATTCTCACAAGTACAAAAAAAAAAAAAAGGAGAAGGAGGAAGAAATTAGAACAAGCATTTACCAAGACAAGCTGTCCATCTGATTTGACACATTTTCACATTTTTTGCAAGCATCGCTTCTTTTATTCAGTTACAATTGATTTGGGGTAAATTGAAGGAGGAAACCTTTGCTTCTAACACACTATCATTCTTCAAAAAAGTAAAAGCTTTACAGTGGATGAATGTATTTACTTGAAAGACACTCCATTTCCAAAGTCACAATGTGTGCTAGGCATCTAGCACTACTCTAGCTGACACTTAAGCCTTTGAAATTTTCTTCCAAGAACTTCTGATATGAGCTAGAATCATACTGTTTGTCTTGTAAGTAGCCAACCTGGAAAATAGAAAACTGGATAAAACACTCCAGCACATGAAGGATTGAGAAGTTCTCAGAGACTCCAAAGACATTTCAGAAAAAGAGGAACATGAGCTCTGTTATTAATTTGCTCAGGAAGGTCAAAGTATCATTCAGTATAGGAAAGGCTGATACAACTGAGAACCACAGAACTGCCAGAGAAAACATGGAAGAAAGAAATATAACCTATTCCAGCGGAAACAATGAGGGCTGGGGAGTGGAGTGACCTGGGTTCTCTAATGCTGACTTTGAAGCAAACCACTCTACCTTCATTTTACTTGACTTCCCTTTGGATAAAATACATAAATAATGATGTTCAAAGGATTTTGAGAACCACTGGTATGCCTAACTGCTGGCTGACATTCAAAATGTAGTTACTGAAGATGGAGGACTGCTGCACTGTCACAGAACATATTCAAGGGAAATTTAAAAAGTCAAAATGACAGAAATAAAACATGTTGTATTGAGAGTGGAATACCTGCAGGAGACTGCTTCATGTAAAAATGAAAGCACAGCCAACCTGGGGAAGGAAGGAAAAAGTGGACTGCCTTTACTGGAGCATCAAGGATGGAAAGGTTTCTGGCTGCTCGTTATGATCAGGAGTCAGAGGAAGATGAGTAAATGACAACTCTTTAACCCTGTGTGATTGCTGCTGGCAGGAAGGAGAGGGATTGGGAAGGAAATCCAAGTTCCTGATTCATTGTTTGGCTTTACACATTGGCCAAATGCAGCAGATTTAAACACACCTAGCGAAGGGCAGGAAGGCTAAGATAAACAGAAATAAAGACTAAGGGATAACTAGGAGAAGAAGTAATCTGAAAAGAGGTGCTGGTAAACTGACTAAACTCTCCAGTCTGGCGACTTTATGGACATTTCCCTGTCTTTCCCGATACTAATATGAGACAGTTCTCATTGTCCAATATACAACTTTTATACTGGGTTAAAATCCAAACCTAGTGCAATCCCTAAGCATAAAGGGCCCATACATATATTTGCCATTATTGTGACATTCACTGAATTCTCTCTGTGGTTCACCCAGATGATGTGGTGAACTAGGGAGGTTAAGGAATGTTACAATTAACATCTTATTAAAAAACAAAGTACTGATATGAAAACTGTATCTGCTGAAGCTGCAGCTTCACATGGATGGAACATACCATATCAGACTTCAGTAATGCTTCCAACATTTTAAATTTTGTGCTTTATAGAAAAAGGTATTTTAAATTGCAACAAGGGATTGCTGTATATCTAGAAACCTGTAAGACACAATTTCTCTTCTAGTCATTGCTTCTAATCAGACAGATGGATAAATCGCTATGGAAAAAACCACAAAAAACCTCACCTAAAACAATGACTGCATCACTTTTATTTATTTCTTGCATTCTCTGTTCACATAGCAAAAAATTTAATTCCAGTTAGATCATTCTTTTGTGATACTTTTTTCTTTCATTTAATATATTTTTAAATGTTTAGAAGCATGATGACAGAAAAGCATGTATTTTTTGCCCTGGTTCATACCCATCATCCTTACCATTACAACAAGACAAAAGCATTAAAGTAAAATTAATCATGTCAAAAGATTTTAGCAAAAAACAAGGGAGATCATGCATAAAGCATCGCTTTGTCTAGTGTGAAGTCACGCTCTGATTAAAAACATATAATGAAAGTGAAAGTAATACATCATTGCCTTAGCAGTAGGGTTTTTGGGAAAGCTATGCAATTCTGAACACAAAAAATCTTTATAGGCTCTGGATTTTGCAATTATTGTAGAATTCTAACAAACAAAACATTGTTTCACTCCCTTAAAGTTTAATTAATCTTAAACATTGCAATTCCAACAAACAACCAAAGGAGCTCTAGAATTAAACACAGACTCCTGGCAGGACCATAACTGGTAATTAAAACCCAAGCAGCAGTGGCTCTGAGCGGTGAGGCATGAGGTGCTGACACGGAGACCCCCCCACTGCCCCACATCTAGTAACTAGAAGACTGCAAAATATCATGGAATAAGGAAACCCCAGTAATAGAGCAGAACTTTTGCTGTTACTGAGGACTGTCACACACCCATTTCTGTCATTGGGCAGAATGCTGCTACGTGACCTATGTAGTACCCAGTTAAAAAGTGAACCTGTGTTCATGCACACATAGGCAAGCCTGAAAAGAAGCCATGCAGTGAAGATATTTGCTGTACTTTGCCATAAAGTCTATAAAAGCCTCTACTTTGCTCAGGCACCACTGTGCAATAAGTGTTTCAAATTAAACACCAACGTGCACCTTATGATGTGAATAGTATTATTTATAATCTCAGATTAGGATTGTGCTCATATCAAGCAAAATTAGGTGGTAAAAAATGTTTGTAGAATGCAGCTTACTTTCTCCTTTTCCTTCCTCTTTATTTTGCCTCTATGTTGTCAACATAGAAACAATAACTCTGAGAAATACCAGATAGGAAAAATACACAGTAATACTAGACTGTGAAAAATCTACCAATCCCCCGAGCCATAGCATTCTTGCCTATAGATGATGACATTAAAAAATTGGAAATGGGTGCACGCTTCCCCTCCTCTCCTGGGTCTATGAACAAGGCAAGTTGTTTTCCTGATACCTTTAGAATTACTCCCATTAGTACTGATGCATTTGGTGCTTTGGCTACCCAGGCAGAGAGAGGTGGGCAGGATCCCCTGCCAATAGATCTAGTCTTGTCTGGGGAACAAAATGAGATTGCTCCTCCGCTGAGCTGTCATATTTGATAGCTTGTGCTGTTCCACCTGCACCCATCCTCGCAGCTCCAGCTGCAGTGCCACGGCTTGCATGGAGTCAGTAGTTCCTGATGGTTGATCTTCTCCTGCTCCTTATGCATCACACAAGGCAGGGCACAGAGCCCTAAGCAACTGAGTGCTGAGGAGTGAGCCACTCTCAGTGCCAAGAGGGAAAAAGGAAACAGGCAACCAGCTCCCTCCCAAATGGGTCTGCAGGCCCTGATGAGTAACTCCTGGGGCTCCTCTCAGTGGAGAGTGACAAGAGGAGATTCATCTCCTCTCATCCACCTCCTCTTCAATGGCCCTGCCACTGCACCCAGGATTGTTTCCAAGTTTCTTTCCCACCCTCCCTTATCCCCAAATGCCACTGGCACAGAGAGCAGAAAACAAGGAATGTAAATGGGTTTGGAGGAAGGGAGAGGGAATTTCTGTGCACATTTACATTGGATCAGTAAGCCTCTAAGTGCAAAATGTGGCATTTTGTTGGTGTGTGGGGGAGCCTATTGGTGGGCAGAAGGTTAAAGAAAAAACTTTGTAATAGGAGGAAATCAAATACACCTAAGGCGGTAATAAAATAGAACATCTTAAAATACCAGACAAGAACTAAAATTCTTCCCATCACAAAACCTCATGAGCAGGACATAGCTTCTGCTCTGTCCCTATTCACTAAGGAGCAAACTCCTCATTTGCACTGACAAGTTGAGTGTGAACTGCGACCTAAGGACTGACAGCACTATCTAAATAAGTGAGAAAAAAAAAGAAAAACAAAACAAAAAAAACCCCAAAAAATCTTATGCCTTTGCTGCTGATTGTATATCTCTGATAAGACAACTGTGGCTTGAGAGAGAGGTAAAAGGGTAAAGAAAGAAAACTTCTTCCTAAATTGCAAAAAGTACATGATAAATAAAGATAGAACTATGCCCTTAAATTCACACACCCCCTAAATGTCCTAGTGTGCCGATACCACACCATGGCTGCACTCAACTACCACTGTGTTTTAAGCTAGTACTGTTTGTTGTCTTCCCTAAGACTTCTTAGTCACAGTTCTTCAAGTCCCTGCACTCCTGCACTGTAGAGTTCTCCAGTGTTTTGTGGAAAGGACAGAAGTTCCACTTGGACTTGTCTTCCATTCCCTCTTAAGCTAGTAAAAAAAAGAGGATACTAGAAACTCTTATTTCAACTGGTTTGTTGGTTTTTTCTTTTTTTTTTTTTTTTTAATAGTTACTGCTACCATTTTGTGAGCAGTAAAATATTTTCTAAGAAATAACACTTGTTAACATTTTGTCTTTTTCAGGGTGAAAAGACAGGCATTCTCCTCTGTGTTCTTCAAACTTTAGCCTAGGCCAAGAGGGCATCCTTTTCTGGCAGGATTTGCAAGAATAGGATTACTCATGTCAAGAGAAGGCTGTGTATTTGACAGCTGTTGTCTCAGCTGACAGTGAGGCAGATCCTGGGACCTTTAGGACTTTCAGTGCTGAGCAGCAAGTGCTTGAACCCGAGCTAGCCAGGACTGTAAATGATGCCTTGTCTTTTAGCCACAGCCTAGAATGCTACGTGCACTATCCATAACAGAAAGAGAACTTTTCTTCCCTATTTCTTAGAGGTAACACAGAAAAGACTAAATTTTCTACATGAAATTATTCTGAAATATCTCTCAACGCCACCATGGACAGTGGTGTTACTCCAACACTAGAGATGGAGGTTTAACCAGAGCATTTAGGTATACTGCCTCTGGGTAGTTTCCCACAGTCTGGGAGACAGCAACACAACCTAAATAACCACGAGCTGAGTAAATTCCATTCTTACAAAACTGCCTATCTACAGCTAGTTAAGATTCAGAAAAAAGGTTTTTACTTTAATTCAGCTGAGAGTTCAGATCTTGGAGCTAGAGATACATTTCTCCTGCCTCTCCTGTTGAGTCACTGAATTAGACACAGCAAATGAAAAAAACACCTGGACAATTCTGCCTTAGGCAATATCATTGATTTTTCACTGACTTATCATCTTCAGAATTTTCTTAGAAGTAGTGTAAAGAGATGGGTATTGTAACTCATTATTCTGAAAAATGTGAAGCATAATATGTTCCTAGCACAGATGCTGAAGACTTTTATAATGTACACTTCATATAACCTTTTGTAATTATCTTCTTACACAACACCCTCAACTATTAGTCCAGGTCATCTATACCTAAACACTCTTTATGTGGCACGACTTTGTGAAAGACTCCTAAATCTTCCATGGGAAAAAAATCAATCTGCAAGGGCATTATTTCAAGTCCTGGGTCACAGCAATTTTTAAAATTTTTTCATCCTAACCTGTGCATGTAATATTAATGTGGATGTACACCATTACATGGCTTTGGATAAGGGAGAACAGAATTCTGTAAAAGGTATTTTACTGGGGGGGGGAGGGAAAAAGCAGGTCTAATAGGAAATCCAGGTTTTACCAGTTGTCCAGTTTTAGAAGTATGGCTTTGATTTATGGATCAAAATTGCTCATTTATTATTTTATCTATACTGCTTTGGGCAATTTTGACAGTTAAAATTTAGTTTTATTGACCAATGCAGCCAGTTTAGCCACAAGGGGACTAATGCACACACAGCCTGCTGCACTCAAGAAGCTATGATTTGATTCCATGACCAAGTCAGACTGGGAATCGCAACCAACATAACAATAAGTTCCAAATCTCGATGCTCGAGGCAAAATACTTACTCTAAAACACAATCCACTATTAAAAGAAGGTGGGAAAGAATTTTGTGATAGCAGCCTCCATGCACTGTTTATTGTAGCTGATATATTCCACCAATGCTTCTGTCAGCAATGGACGCAGGGTAGTACAGAGGAAACCTTTCTTTAATGATTGTGGACAACAGATAAAGCTGGAAGAAGGAAATGAAAATGCAAAAGAGAATCAAAGGTGTGCTCTAGTACTACGGCTTACCAGGGATGTGACTCTGAGAAAAATGTCTTGAAAAAACTCCCTTTTTTTTTTTTCCTAAACCAGATTTTATTCATATATACATAAATATGCATGGGTTCATGTTGCAGCTTGAAAGACTTACAAGTTTACTTAAAAAAAAACTTACTGGAATGATTTTAAGCCAATGTTAATTTAGGCCTATCCTATTATAAAATTAGCATCTTCTGCAATCTCAATTTATTGCTCCATTGTGAAGCCCCTTGTGATACATAAACAAATCTCTGAAGAGAAACAAATCAATAAAGTGTCTAATTTGATTAACCATGTTTTTAAATTCATCAAGACAACTGTACAAAAATAAACCACTTACTTGTCAGTATTTTCCACGTCTTCTTTTCATCATCATAATACTGAACCAAATTGCTGGGTAGTCGGTCAGGTCCGGGAGGCAATCCTCCAACCAATAACAGCATTTTCTTATTGGAACGAATTCTTCACCCAAAACAAGAGGAAAGATGAACAACCACATTACTGAGGAGTATTTTTAGTGGCAACAAAATCATAACCATCAAAAGAATGTTCACTGCTTGCAGTTTTCTATTTCATTTTTTTGTGTTTCTTTTCCCAATCATGTCTCAACAATTTCTTGAACCAAGCAGAAAAATGATCAGAAAAGCTGCGTATCTCTCTACTCATGGAATAATAAGCTTCCTTTATGCAATTTGTTAGAGGTTCATTCTAGAACGACCTTTTTCTTATATTATCCCTTTAAATCATCACTCTTTACAGCTGAATACACATGAAATGCTCTGGAGTTGTACTAAGGTTAAGCATTAAAGTTGCATGTCAAAAATCGTATTAGTCAAAATCATTATTATAAGCCATTCTACACTCAAAGAACCTTGAAAAAATTAAGGTTATGCAGAGAGTTTGTGAGCCAACTCTTTAATCACACACTGAACTTCAGATATATAGTTTAGTACAATTAGCAGCACTGGGCTAATGGTTATGGGTTAAATGCTACTTACAAGCACTTTTGTTTGTTTAATTTAGTCCAGACTCTTGCTTTCATTCTCCCCCTCGGCTCCCCCCCCTTCTCTTTGCTCTCCCCCTGTGCACCACTGGCTATAGCAACACCAATTGGTAAAAATGAGACTGTGATGTTGTTGTGAGCCTCCCCAGAGTGGAGCCCTGCCAATGCTTGCCACTGATCCAGCGGCATGAACCTGCTCAACTGTGCAAAGTCACTCTAATTCCCTCCCTCTGTTTTTCTACCTTCTCCCCCAGGGGGCAACCACTGAAAGGAGTGACTACCCACCCATCAAGAGCTGGCAATTCGCTGCTATTAACCGTGACCGTGATTCCCAATCTGCCTGGCAGTTCTTAAGAACAGGACTGCAATGTCTCATCTGCAGTAAAAGTGGTTATCTGCACCCTGGCCTCCAATGCTCCACCTGATGAACGTACAATTTCTCTGCAGCACTAAGGGATTTAGCACAATTGTAAGTGAAAACTGGAAGGGAGGCCCAGACCCCCAGATGAGCCCTGATGCTTTAATAGTCGCTTTGCATATAATTGAACTTTCACCAGTTATACTTAGCTTGGGTGAGATTAGCACAGAAATAAAGGTCTAGGCTCAAAATGTTCTTGTTAAGTAGGAAGGTGACGTAGCCTGGAAAACATCCATCCATATGAATGACTGTTCAGAGGGACCATGCACTTGACGGAAAGCACCCTGGCCAAACACCATTTTTCCAGGCACAACATTGTCCACCCGTGTAGCACTCAGTGTGTCAGTCTGCAGCAAAGAGGCCCAGCCAAGAAAGGCACAAAGCACCATGAACCAAAGTCTACCACCAGAGCTGCACACGGTGGGGGCAAATCTCCACCCAGGAGCTCCACCCTCAGCAGTGCACTCTGGCAGTGGGAGCTTTAGGACTGACGCACACCCATGGCTTCGCTCCAGCTGCTACCTAGAATGTGTGTTGGTGACCCACCCATTTACATTTGTACCAGGACTGCATCCTCTCTTGAGAAGAATGGAAAAGATGAACTAGGCTGTGCTGTAGACGTGCACTAACCACAAGGAACATCCTTCCCGAAGGGAACGCACAGCTGAAGGCTTGATCCACACGATGCTCCAGAATAAAATTTTTCAAATAGCTGTCCAAAAGACAACTACATACTACAGATACATCTGTGACAAGGATGGCCAGGGAACTACCTGGCATATGGCCTTGTCTGTTTTTAAAACAGATTTAAGGTTCAGGGAAGATCATGAATTAAGAGTGGATGAAACAAAGCCCTCAGTGCAGGAGCGGGAGCTAAACCACAGGGGCAGTGACACTGTGCCATGCTGTCCTACCCCTTGGTTCTCTCCCAGCTTGGGGAGAGCCCCTGCAGCCCCTTCATTCTTTCTGAAAAGCCAGCCTTTGATGCCTGCACTGCACCTGCTATGTGCTGTCAAATGATGACTGTTACCTGCCCAGCAGACTGTGGCCGTGTAGGATATCAGGAACCGTCTCATGATCACTGTCGGCACAGATTCCGCAGCGAGAGGCAGCTCTGGGGAAAGCTCAATAAAGCACTGCTTGAATGTTCAGTCTCCCCAGTAAAGTTTTTAATGAGAGAACATTTGATAAAAACTATGCAACATGGGAGTATGATAAACTGTTTTTGGTATGAGTTAGGGATGACTGCACACGTAACAAGTGGCAGAGCAAACCAGAGCCATAAGTCAGTTATGCATGGCCATCCCTAACGATCGAGAATAAATTGTTTATTTCAGCCCTCCTGTGTTGTATGTTACATCACAATCAACTCCCTGTGTATTGTAAAATTCAGAATGCCCTTGCAAGGTTTACTTGATAAAGGAGTTTATTTTGATTTTCATCTTTCATCTGTAAAACTCCCTTCTAACTCCAAAGCACTGTGAAAATCCAATGAATGGCCAAGGCTCAATAGTTAAGGTGAAGAATGAAATGTCAGATATAACTCTGAGTTTCCAGACTTTGGCAGTTGCAACTATCCTTAACATTACTTTTTCAGCTAAACAGTCTGAGAAGCTACTGTTTCTTGAGAAGGAGCAGTGCTGCTATATTGGTATGCTTTAAAAATACTAAATTTTTTAATATGTTTAAAATGGGAAGTAGCAAGAACAGAGACTTTTAGTAAAAGTTTAATAAGAACTTAATAGTCAGCAAAGTCTCTGCCAAAAGCACATGGAAATCTCACATGGCAAAGAGGAGATGGGTACTTATACTCAAAATATCTAATTTATCTACATTGAGAGCTCTTCCAATGAACCAAGTAAAGATAATACAGTGGCTAAAGATATGCAGGTTTTAAACTGATAAGTTTCCTTGGAGCCAGTTCTGGTTTTTAAGTTTTGATGTGAAATGCTGCAATTTAGGTTTTGAAAAAAGATTTTCTTTATTATCTCCTATTTATGTTTCATATTGCATTAAGCAGTACTGTTAGAACTTTACAATACATTTTATAATATGAAAATCATGTAAATGACCACTGCTTATATGCAGAAGACTTTCCCAAATATTAATAAAAATGTAATTCAATGAAACACTATGATGAAGTCAGGATTTAAAAATATATGTAATACATTGACCAAGATAAAGCATCCTCCTTTCTTGTATTATTACATGTTTGCTATTTGGATAACTCAGAATTACAATGTAAAATGTTCTTCATTATATCTGACAAACTTTTTCACAGTCCTTATTTCACAGTCTAATCTACTGTTCAGTTACATGCTGTGGTTCACAGTGCCCCCAGCAAGGATTTTATGATCATCTTGTATTCCATTAACAGTAGAGGGTCTTGCTCAGAGAAAGCTAAACCCTGGACAGGCAGGCTGACATCATGGCAAAAAAAGTCAAGATACATTTATGCACATCTTCTTGAAAGCATTACTTGGACTTAGACTCCTAAACTCTAGTTCTCATGGACAAACATGCATGTGTTGTTATTATTCTGCACACACTTTGCAGTTTCTGTTCTGCTAAGATTTTAAAACACTTAATTCACCTTAATTAAGTTCCTGGGTACCTCATGTGGTGTGAAATTTATTTTGTCTACTTACAAGACCAGAAACCAAAGTATATTTCAAAGTCAACATTTTCAAACTGGTGTAGTTTCCCTCAGGCACACAAACCCTGGAATCTGAGTACTCACAGAAGTGGCTTCATTTTCAGAGGTACCCATCAATATAACTAAATCCTACTCACTTCGAAGGTAGCAGCAGATGCCCATCAGCTCAAACACTCAGATTGATAGTCCATGGTCTAAACTAACCCTGAATATTCATGGCAAGAGGCTGAGCCCAAGAGAGCTTACAAACTCACAAGAAATCAGTAGAAAAGGCAGCAAGAGACCTCAATACTCCTGACAACCACTCCTACTCTTTTGCAACCTTGATGGCCTCATGTTAATAGAAAATGCATGAATGGGAAATACTCTTCTTGTACATTGTTTTTCTTTATTAACATATCCATCAATCTTCTACTGGTGGGTTTTCCTTATCTGAGCAATTAGTAGAAGTTCATTCTACAAAAGCTGGCAAGAAAACAAGCCTCAACAACAGGTTTGCTCCAGAGTCTTCCAGTTCTTAAACAATTCACTAAGGCTCTGCTCTCTGCATTAGGGAATGCAAAGAAAAGGAAAGAATACAAGCATGAAGTGGCAATCCTGTGGTTCTTAATGCATCAGTGTAGTGTTACACACCAGAGAGAAAAATGCAGAGACATACAGGTGATCATGGTCATCAGTGAAAAATAAAAAGAAAAGAGTATTCAACTATACTTTATTCTTAACTTAGGGCTATAATAAACCTGGAAGCCTGGATCATTGATAATCTTTTCATATAGGCTAACACCACATGAGTATGGAGAGAGCCAGGTAGCTCTTTAGAGCAGGAACTTCACAGATACAATGGCATCCGTGCTCCTGCTTCAGTGCTGACCTTAAACACAGCAGAGCCAAACTGAACTGCAGTGTTTGCCCCCTGAACTCAAACAAAACCAACCATAACACCAGCACAGAGCCAGCAAGGGCAGGAGAATGAGGGGTGAGTTTTATTTACATGCTCGAATCTCATTACATCAAAGGATACGAGAAACTGGAGTCTGACAGTGATACCGTCAAAACAAGTAACAAGAATCTCAGAAAAGGGGGCTGTTTTAACCTGCAGCAGAAACAAAGTATTTCAGAGTTTTAGATACCAAGCTCAAGACAGATACATACTATCTATCAATTGCAGACCTTTTGTTTGTTAGCACCAAGAGCTTAATTTCATCTTCAGAAAGCAGGATGGTCTTTAGTAACCCTTTTCTTCTCAAAAGGCATCTGAAGGGGTGCTGTGTTCAACAAAAATGCAGTGGACAATCTAGTTGCAGTCTGCAAATCTGAACAAATGCTGCAAGAATCCACTTGCCCATGACTGAAAAAATGTTTTGCTATCGAGAACATGGGATGTGATCTTCAACAATTACCTTCCCAGCTCCTGGATGGGCATTTCAGTGTAACAAAAGTATCATATGAAAACTGCTTATTTCAATGGATTTTGGCTTCCATAGTTGACTGCAAAGATAGTCATGACTAGTAACACATGTTTAATAGAGAGGAAATCTAATTATCTTAGAGTTTAACTAAGACCTCAATGAAAGCCATAAGGTACAATGTAAAATTTATTTTGGACAAAGGAATTTTATGAGGTTTTGTTATCACATAAAATGAATTAACAAACATCATAACCTGTAGGTGAATAGGCATCCAGAATCTCTTCCTAACCCTACAGCACTGCTAAGGGAAGGACCTGAGTTCTCACAGTCAACAGACCAAGTCCTGCAGAATGTCTTTCTCCTTATGGATAAAGTAGAGACAAAAAATATCCTGATTTTGTCAAACCCCAAAGCACAATAAACTCTCTTGCAAATTATGACCAATAAATTATTTTGTTCTTCAGTTCAAAGAATGGACAAAAATTTGCTGACTGTATGAAAGTTGCTTTATGAATGTATTTTTCTGCCTCTTCTAATTTGTACCTATTCCCCCAGGCACACGTGAAAGAACTTTCTAGAAATACTGAAAACCAGGAACTCAGTCTTATCGTGAAGATTTAGGTTTTCATCTTTTAATTCTCATTGTAGGCATGGCTTGGCAGAAGGTCCCAGTTTTCACTGCAGCAGAGCTCACAGTAATGTTCACTGAAGATGATGCTCATTTAATACATGTTGCTGACCACTGACAGAATGAAGTTTAGGAACATAAATACTAAGCTGAAAAGGATTTGCTGCAGACATTGTGTTTTGGTTTTGTCCTCTGAATCTACTATATTTTTTTTTTCAATTTTGTCCAATACTTTAAAAAAAGAAAAAAGCATAGAAAAAAGTTAGTATTTGCTTTAACAATAATCATTCATTTTCCTTCTAAAAGCAGAAATCTAAGGATAAGTGAATGTTTTATCTGACAGGCCACACTTAACTGTTCCAAAGTTACCTTTAACTTATAAGGTTTCCTTTATATCTAAAGTTGTCAGGCACTTTTCCATCCCCTGTATTAAAATAACTTAGAATCTGTTTGAAGCTCTGAAAACCCATTTTTTCCTTATGAATCCAATCCAACTACTTAGTCTCTAAGTAAATCTTTAAGAGTGAGCTTCCAGCTTTTAACTCGAACATTTTTTAAAGTTAATGTCCCTTCCTTTGGGGTAAAAGCTTCTGATGCTTAGGTAGCACCTATCAGCAGTGCTCCTTCAGGAAGAACATAGAGGAGTGTCCTTCTCATCCTTGCCTCTTTATATTATCAGATATAAATGCTAAAAATATCCTTACTAGCCCCATACTGAGTATCTGGAGCATTGTAAGGGATGTGAATTCAAAGGAATGTTACTAGCAAAGCAAAGTGGTGAATGAGACCCAAAATCTCCTGTGCCATGAATCTTAGTGGCAAAATTATACAAACAACTGATATTCCTCACTGATGAAAATTCAAAAGAACCTTTAAGTAATTCCCTTTATCCTGAATGAATGTTTACCAAAAAAAAAAAAAAAAAAGAAAAGAAGAAAAAAAAAAGAAAGAAAATGTCAAAGCTAAGTGCTTTTGCAAATTTCTTTCCCTTCCTCACCTCATTTTGTTTGGCCTCATTTTGGGTTTAGTTCATTGGCTGGTCCCATTTTTGGTTTTTTTTTTTTGTTTTTTTTTTTTTTTTATTTTTCTGACAGAGGCTGTAAAATGGAAATGCTTTATAGAATGCTTCAAAGTAGTCAAATCCTCTATTTTTTTTTTTTCCCTAGGAAATTTCAACCAACCCTTGTTGATTTCAGACTGTGGAAAATCAAGAAAGTCATTTTTGGTTTGATTCTGTATCTGATGTCCATGTCAACAGGTCTCTGCATCAGAGGCTGTGTTCTCTCCAGCTGAGGCTCCTTTTCCTTAGGAAGCCAAGGGAAAGAAACACACCTTGCTGCCAGCTCACCCAAGGTATGACTTGCTACCTTTTCCACTGGTTAGTTTGGTTTGTTTTTTTTTTTTTCCCCTGAAAGAAGGCATCAGTTGGGGAAGGCAGGAAGAACCAACTGTGGCACCAACTTCTATTTACTTCCAGCTTCACTGCAAACCGTCTGCTTCCATTGAACTTGGCAGCTGACAATATTTGCTCAGTTTATTGTCTGCTTTCCAAGAATACAGCAAGTGTTGACTACTAAGTACTAGGCATGACGGTCTTTAAAGAAAATTTCAGGGAGGCAGCAAATATGAAAAATGATGCCAGGAAGTATCTACTAATAGTTTTCAACTTTCCATATTCTCAGTTTCTTTAGATGGTCCTTTCGTAAACCTGTAGTACCAGATAGAATCTGTTTTAACAAAACCAACATGAGAGATGTTTCCAGAGCAGGGGAATCCAGCTCAAACCCTTCTTTTAGGATTCCTATTAAATTCCCTGCTCAATCTTTTCTTGCCATGTTGAGAAAAGGATAATAACAAACCTTGCTCTGATTTAGAAAGCAGCTTGGATTTTTAAAATGCAGGAGTTGTTTGAAAAGATGAAACAGTGTTTTTACAGATTATATAGATTTTTTTTCATAACATGAGTTTAACAGAACCAAAGGTTTTTCCTGGCAAACTATTTTGTGTTGATTTTGTGTTCTACGTTAGCTCTCCTCACTCCCCTTGCCCCCAAGGCTCACTGTGCTTTCTCTTCAAGTACAAATCCAAACAATTACACCATCACAGCTCTGTTCCATTTACTGCTCAGCAGTTACAGACTCAGAACCTCCACATTCTTCTGCTATAAAGAAAAAGCTATAGTGACCCCAGGCCACAACGTGCCCTCTAAGACCCTCTCCTTTCTATCTCCTCTCTCCACACGAAGGGGATGCACATCAGGCAAAGAGTGCATAAAAGAGTCTCAGACAGTAGCCAAGACAGGTGTATCTGATGCTACCATGATCCTACAGCCTCCATTTGTAAAAGGCACACCCTAAGTATAAATGATTCCTGGAGGATTTTGTCTGAAAGGGGACCTCCTTGTCTAGGGGGCTCTGCACTGCTCATGACCTACGTACTTCCCAACAAGACAGAGGAGGATGGTGTTGCCAAAGGATGAGCAAGAACAGCACAGGAACCCATGGGGGACAGCTCTTTTAGGGACTTGCATGGCTTGCAAAGCTGCTGCATAGACTGTTGCAGGTGGTGGAAAGGTGCATTTTTGCTACAGCATTTGAGGAAGAAGTTCCCATTTTCATAATAGGTACTCCGTCATCAGTTTGAGTGTGTCTCAGTTTGAGACAAATTCAGGGAAACACTCTGGAAGGAATGTCTCCTTAAAAGAAAGTGGGTTACAGCCATCCCTCAGTCTCATGCCCACCTATAAGGGACTTTATGGTGTGTATCCTGTATCTCCCCACAGCAGAGCAACTCAGAGAGGAGTAGTGACCTTGAAGCACAGAATGGCTTTGAAAAAGTTCCTCTGGCTGTTTTTTTTTCCTTACACCCAGTTTTAAAGACACAGAAAGGCATAGGATTCGTATCTGTGCAGTATGGGATACACATCATAAAGTCATCCTAAGACAGAGTGGCTTACTAAGATTACTTGTTTTTAAGCTTAGTTTAATTTTCCCTCTAGAAAAAGGTGTTTTGAAATCCACTGAAAGATGTCCCCTTGGAAAAAGAGTTTGGAGATGCAGATGCAGATATTTGATGCTGCTTCAAGTGCTAAAAGACACAGGGTGACAAAGCCAAGGAGGAGCACAGTTCAGCGAACTGCAGCAGCCTCTAGAAACCCAAGCAGACAGGTCTGGAGCAGTGGGGATTGGTGTGTGGGAGGTCGGGAGCTTGGTGGGAGGGGCACTCAGGAGTCAGTGCAACAGAGGGTTCGAGAGAGAGGACAGAGAGACGTAAAGTTCAGTAGATTGGATCTGGGGAAGAGCCCTGTCATCTAAGGACATAAATCAGGAGGGACTGCCAGTTCACAAAGGGCGCTATTCCAAGTAGTGCCTCTGACTGGAAAACTGGCTGGCAGGGCAAGTACCTGCACAGGGCACCTGGAACCCTTCTTCACCTGCAGCTGTTGGAAAGATGGTTGTTCATAAAAAAGGCCATTAAATGCTCTTCATAAATTTTGTTTCTCCTAACAAATACTATAACTGAGCCAAATAAATGGGTATCACCTATGCCTCTGCAGCTCTCAAGGATTTTACCAGCCAGGACATACGTGTCTTAAAAAAGGCTCCCAAGGATGTTCCTGACCCACAGCAGTCCTTTTAGGACAATGGTGCTTCCTCTGTCCCTAATGTGAGCTCCAGGACTCCCACCCTTTGGAAATTCCACCTCTTTTCCCTTAACTTCAGCACGAGCTTGTCTCCATTAGCAAATGAATGCACACGAGGCAAATAAGGAAAGTAGGTGAGACTAACTAGGATTAAACTGACTACAGGTCTGTGGTTCACTATTCCACAGCCTCTAATGTGTCAGCCTCCCTTCCACAGCTCAGCTGAGAGAGTCCTGGCACATGTACAATTTCCTGATATTAATTCAGACACATAAAAACTGATCCAAAGCCCACTAAAATAAGCCAGACCCTCACTTCATCCATACTGTAACACAAAACTTAAAAATTCACATACATTTTAAGATCGGTTTTTCTTATCAGGATGTTAATTTGGGATCTGTAGTATTTCTCACTCACAATTAATCATGAATAAGAATATTAGGTAAAAATCCAAATATTGGTGTTATATCACAAAGGGACAGATAGGTGGTTGCAACAAGAACACAGAGTGCATTTCAATGAAAAAACACACTTTTTTTTACAACCACCAAACACATCCTACCAAGGTTCTACAAAAATCTCAGTAGAAAAAGAAGTCAAATTGAACTATGGTCTGTGAGATTTGGAGACAAATAGTGTATGCAAGAAGGAAATTATTTAATTGCCAAGGGATGTAACTGGTTTCTTCAAATTTTTAATCTCCTCTGTAGAAAGTAAAGCAGACCAGGCATATATGCCTTCCACATAAATGCCACTGTCTCACGCTGTTCAGCACCTTACATTTTTCCTTCATCAACAGTTATCATCTTCCTACTGAATGAAAACTGTTTATATCATCTTCATCACCTGTCACTGTTTAATTTGCTATCACTTTCACTAATATTGCCTAACACCACAGTCTGGATGACACCCTCTCTCCACTGAAATGAAAAAAAAAAAACAACCCAAAACAAACAGCAAACCAAACCACCTCTACAATTAGCTTTAGCAGGACCAGAATTTTCACTTCTAATCCCCCCAAGGTCTAGTAGTCCAGGGAACAAAAGTATAAAAAATCCAGCTGGGTCTGTACATGCTGGGACTTTGCTGAACCCATAAAGCAGCACGGGCAGGCTTAGCCTCATTATCTCTTTGTCTCCTTATTTCCCTCTTTACTCTTGTGCTCTTTAATTCTGTATTTTTTGCCTATGACTATTCCTATCTCATGTCAGCTGGTTGATCCCCACCCATTTTCCTTCCCCCAAATCTGAAAAAGCTTTTCCAGAAACTGGAATACTCAGCTGTTATTGACAACAGATGTTTTTTCTGCCAAGAATTAGTTTTCCCCTTTTTGTTTCATTCTCTATCTTCTTTTTATCTGCCAGGGTCTTTTTTGTTTTGCTAGTTTCCTTTCCTGGCTGATATCCTATTCTTACATTTCCCCCCTTCAAAACTATCCTTCTCTCACCTCTTCCCTCATTTGTACTTTCCTGCTTCCGCTGCTTACATCCTATTTCTCCCCTGGGGAATCTCAGCTCCTTTCTTTTTCTGCATTTCCCTCTCTCTCTCAGTTTTACTTCCCTCAGTCCCCTCTGCCTTCAGGTATGGTATCTGCTGCTCTGCCGGCAGATCCTGGGAGGGGCAGACCAGCCCAAATGCCCATGGCTGGCCAGTGGAGCTGCAGGTGTCCTGCAGCCCACAAACAACTCCCAGCCCAGCTTCTCCTGCCTCTCTGGAACGAAGGGCATTGCAACTAGTTACAGGTGAGTGAAACCATAAAATCATGGCAGTGGTCTATAAAAAGGCTGCAATATTTAGGTAAAACATTTAATAAGCCCCACAAATTATTTTTTTTCTATAATACTCCATTGTCTGTCTACAGCTATGTTGTCCACTAGCACAAACAAAATTTGAGTTAAAAGCTAGGTGATGTGTTTTTAACCATCTTCATTGTTGAAAGTAAACACAGAAGCAATAATAATTCTCAGCAGTTCACTCATCTTTAAAAGTTCATTTCTTCCCAGAAACATGGTAATGCTCCTCCTCTAAACTTTTTAAAAATTTAAAATACATACCATGTATAATATAAAATATATTATATTACACAATAAAGCACAGACACATTTTAATCAACTCAATACTCGTGAAGATCCGAGAGTCAAATAAATGTCTGGAATAGGAACTTTCCTCTATCTATATGCATTTTTTTCCCAGAACTACAGAAAGCACAGAGCTACGTGTCTCTTTTAGGGATAGACAAACATAAATTAAGCCTAATGTTCAGGGTCATTCACCCCACTCCAAGTCAAAATCAACTATGATTTTTCCTAGTGACATCAAAACTGATTGTGCCTCCAGAGGCTTTAACAGCAGCTTGTAGGCTGAGGCCCTGGTGAGGTGAAGATCACTGAGCCAACAGAATTACTAACTTTGCCTAGAGTTGAGCACCTGATTAAATGTCAAATCAAAGCCAAAACACCCATCCCCTGAGGTACAGTCCTAAACTTCAGAGTGCACAGCAAGGCTCACAAATCAGGAACAAAATTCCTCAACTTTTTAAATTCTGATAATTTAGTTGTTGTAGATTGAAAATTTATTTTACAAAAATACATCAGGACTTTCAAGAACTACCTTTTCTTAGGAAATTTAATGAGAAAAAACCCTATACTCTCAGCAGGTAAATAATGTTTTTCACTGCAGCACAAAAGACAACTCAGGTACATACTAGCCCCAGCATCACTGGCACTGCAGGATCTGCATTTGTGGCACAAACTTTATAAATACCTCTGCTCACAGAGCACAGACTGGCTCTTATGAGCCCAAATCTCTTTCCTCCAGCCCTGACCACAGGACTAACTTTCTAGTTACATTTCAGAGGAGAATCAGCATATTTTGAGCTTCCTGTTACATTCATTTCCATTAAGAAATATAAGTAGCCCTGATGCCAATGTACTCCAAAGTGTGCGTGTGTAACAGAGACGCTTTTTTAAAAATAGCTTGTTACAAAAAAAAAGTTTTTTTAAAAAATGCAGAGAAGTTACTGGCAAGTTCTAATACTGAGTGCAATTCTCATTTCTTCAACATGCTGGAAGCAGGTGGCTATAGCACTGGGCTGCCTGCATTTCTCACCAACCCTTACTGTACTGTGCAGGAGCTATTACACTGCACAAGAGGAACTGTTAATCTCTTTCTAAAGATGTGAATCTTTGGCGAATGACCTTTCATTAAATTCCAAATTACCAAAGTCACCATTACTCACAGAAAAAAGTAATCAGAGTTTTGAAGTCTTTTCATGTGTAATAATTTTTATGTGTTTGCACAGGTACTTCACTGTTAGTTACTTTTAAGATTTCCTTCTGCAAATTAGTAACTGAAGAAACTCTTTGCAGATTTTCTTCCTTAAAATAAAATTTTACCGAATGAATGACAACCTGTTAAAATTGCTACTTTAGAAAACCTACAAGTAACAGAAAGGACAAATCTGGACATCCCTGTAGTCTTGAATGTGTCCTTTTTTCCTCATTCATGTTTAAGAAGGCATTTGTACACTTAGGCAGCCTCACAAAATCTTGAGGTGATTAAGATTCAAAGATGGCCCTTCATGACCTTTATGAATTTCCAGGAATATCATGCAAGACCAAAAATGAAAATATAACAATTGCATTCAGCACTTCGAAGCATTTCAACATCTCCAACACTTTAACATTTGGAGTAAGTTCTAATGCCTACTTATAAATAAATCTGAATGGTTTTGCTCTCATTTCACTGCCACTAAAGAACCCAATCAAGAGAAGCTAGCTACCAGGCTGTTATTAGATACACATTAAAGTTGGAAAGGTGACGGCATGTTTTCACTCACTGTGGCTAAGGGTCTCTGAAATACCACTGTCTGCACAGACATGCAGACCTATTACAAATAAAAAAAGTAGTATTTATGGTATTTGGAGTCTCCCATAAGTTCTTAACTGCAACTTAGACTGTGATCTAGGGCTATTTAAAGTGCAATCCCTTTGCATACGCTCCCGCTTGCAGGAAAAGCCAGCTCCCAGCACCAGCAGTATCAGATTCTTGCAGATCCATGACACTTGTAAGCATTCAGTGGTCAGAACACCACTACATATCCTTCAAATGACATGGACCACTGAAGCTGGAAAGGTATCTTCACTGAACCAAGCCGGCTGGTATCTCAGCAATCCACCAGGACATGAGCATCAGCTTGCCCCCGGTGGTGTGCAGAATCTCGCCTGAGGAGTTGGTGGGGTTTGCATTTTCGAAAGTCATCACTTTTGAGGATTGAAATGCAAAGGGTAGGCACCAACTTACAAGAGTGGCATCTCAAAAACACTTTACACTGCAAAATACTCGTATTTGTATTTTTTGGTTTCAGAGTGAGAATCAGTTAGACAACAAGGTGATAAGCATGACAGAACACTAACATAGTGAGCTAGCCAGAAAAAATAAAAGAGGGCACATCATCTCCAAAGTTAAACCATCTGAGTACCCACTACAAAGAGATACAAAGAATCCTCTGCATGAATGCTAATAGAATGTATTACCTAAAATATTTATTAATGTACTAGTTTTCTTCTTGCTGCTGTCAGTTCGTTAGTAATATGCACCTATTTTTAAACTAAGTTTAAAAGCTTTTAATAAGCTGAATGATACAAAGTGTGGTTTGATTTCTGTGCTGCCACGCCACTGTATTATACCAGCACTAGAAGATGGTATTATCTTTCCACTTGTGAATGAAGTGCAAACATATTTTAAAAGAAGATAAATAAATTTTGGATATGTTTACTGCTTCTCAAACTACGTGCTGTGCGTTCAGTTTCTAACGCCAACATCATATTGTCAAACTTTGACATCATGATTCATTACCTTATTAAATGAAAATAACTGACATGTCATAGATGTAAGGACTATGCAGTCACAAGTTTCCACTAACAAACAGGGACATCACCCCACCATCAGCAGTATCAGGGTGTGCACAGAAGCTGCAGTTATTTATGAAAATAACAGATTTAGGACTTGGCTATTACAGCTTAAAACGCCCTGAAGACGTAACTCCTCGTTGAGGAGAAACATTGTGGGCGGGGGAAAAAAAAANCCCCGGCCCCGCGGGGTCTGTGCCCGCCGGGACTCCCCGCTCTCGCAGCCGCCGCCCCTCACCTGCTGGCCAGGCTCTGCCGGCAGTGCTGCCTGAAGGGCATCAGGTGGTAGTTCATGGCGTCCAGCAGCAGCTTCTGGCAGACGGGGTCGGTGCGCATGAAATCCACCGACTGGACCCGCTCCACCAGCTCCGGAGCCGGGATGAGGGCGAAGCGGAGGCGCTTCATCAGGTCCGGGGCGTACTGCATGCGGGTCTCCCGGTCGTGCTCCAGCCAGAGCACGGACATCTGGAAGAGAGCCAGCTCCGACTCGACGGGGGGAGGCAGCGAGTCGAGGAGGGCGCGCATCTCCTCGAAGTTGAGCAGCAGCACGTCCTCCACCAGGTACTTGTTGGCCAGCTTCTTGGTCTCCTCCAGGCCGTGCAGGGCGGCGATCTTGCACACCTGCTTGTAGTTCTGCACCGAGATCTGGTCGTTGAGGAACTGCACGCACAGCTTGGTGACCTGCGGGATGTGCAGGATCTTGCTGACCGACAGCACCTCCTCCACCGTGTCCAGCGAGAGGGTCACGTTGGCCGTGTACAGGTACTCCAGCACCAGCCGCAGCCCGATGGAC
>VZTN01019487.1:4613-64670 GCA_013400515.1 Erpornis zantholeuca | reverse complement strand
AAAAAAAAAAAAAAAAAAAGGAAGAAAAAAAGGTGGAATGTATGCCCTTGAATGAAATGCACATGAAAGGAGACTGGAACACTCACAGAAAGTTTTACCTGATGTGAAAGCCACGAGCCCCATTCCCTTTCACAGATGATGCTCAGGCTCCCATTAATTAAAACACACACCAGGAGTGGGACTTTGAATGCCAGGTCTCATGGTCTTTCTCTTTGACTTGGCCAAGGATGCCAATGCATTTACAGAGCTGGAGTCAGATTGCTCAGGAATGCAAAGGACTGGAACTGAAAGGCATCAAGGCAGTTTTTGCTTTTATTTATTTTCTGGTAACCTTAATAAAGAAGTTCTGCCATACCTTTCTCTTTTTCATTGCCAGATAGGTCCCTTCTCCCTCCCTTGCACGTCAATTATTTCTGCAAGAAATTTCCAAGAGAGGCAAGGCAGTTGATTTTGTAGGGCATGGAATTCTTCCCAAAATCACACCATTCTATGCTGTTTTGAAAACTATACTGTTTGATTTGCTCTAGCTGTGGCTCCCTCCTTGCTGTATCGTGTTGGCCATACAGAATTTTTGATCCTGTTGAGATGAAGAGAAATGTGAATTACAAGATGCTTCCTTTTTGATAGTAGCTGGTGTCTTCAGTGATGCGAGTTGCCTCCCAACTGTAGTAGATGGGAAGACTATATCACACTTGATTATGCTGAACTTTACCGCTGTAATGGCTCTAAATAATCTCCGTGGGGTTTTGTATCAGTTTTCACTGACTGATGTGTCACACACACTTATGCCATTGTAAGCTGCCAAAATGCATCCTGGTAGCAAGTTTCTTGGACTAGCTCACTGGTATGTTTCGCTCTTTAGTGAAAAGACGTGGTTAATTTTTATTTAACTTTGCTACACTAACTCGGGTTGAAATAAAGTTCAGTCTTAACTTACATGTATGATTTGTGGTCACTTATGAATTACATTGGACAAATATTTCCAAAAGTCCCGGGTATGGTATTTTCTAGATGATCTTGAACATTTTGAAGGGAAACTTCAAAGTTTCTAAGTTGGGTGCTTGATTTCAAAGTGGAAAATTAAAGTCCATCTCTTACAGATTGGCAGCTGCTTGCAGAAAATACTATGTGCTTGCTTGTTTCTTCTGTTACTCCCAGACCTGCACCATGTAAGATTATCCTTTTTTTTTTTTCCCTTTGGAGCAAAAGTAGATGTACTTGACATTTGGTTTAAGCAGGGGCTTCACATCTCTAATTTATATACTTAAAACAATCACAGTCTTCAGGGAAACCACTGGGAGCAAAGACCATCTCCCGCAAGGCACTGAATACATATGAGCTCTGAAGCCTTCCCTATCATAGCTGTGGTGCTTTATTCCTAAACAGGATTTCCAAAGAGCAGTGGGCAGCAGCCCATGCTTTCATCTTTTCAAAGCCAGGGGTTTGGAGGTGTTGTCCTTTCAGTCATCATCCTTTTGCTCAGCTTTTTCCATCCCTGCAGATTTCTCAGCTTAGGGAAGGCTGTTTGTGGAGGCTTGTGGTGAGGAAGTCAATACTACAAGCTCCAAATCACATCTTGAAATTAGAGGAAGAGGTCCTGGTGCAGAAGAGGCTTTTATCAAGACAGGGTGAGACATGGTCATTAAAATCCCAGGGAAGAAACTCAGTAAATAAACAAGGCAAATACATTTCAGTAAGATTAATTTTATAAAAAAGAGAAATTTTATTATTTGTGCTTGTAATATAAAATATATTTCTGCACAATGGATATTTTATGGGGGATTCTTTGCATATTTTGTTGCAGTATATACTGATGTCCTGGCACACCTCAGAAATCAAGTTACATGCCCAGTATCTTTATTATTAAGAACCAAAATAAGTGTCAATTCTGAATTCCTGCCCTTTTGTCATTGAGATTGCTGTCAGAAACAGAGCTTCAGCTGCCTCCCATCTCTGGAGCACAGAATTTGCCTTTTGTGCAAGTCATCTGGCCTGCTGAACTCTCTCAACAGTCTGCATTTCTGTCACTGCTGCATTTCAGAGGGTAGAACAGAGGTGCTGCCACTCACCGGAGCCACCTGGATGTGGATGGGATCTGCCACCACAGGAAAAGAAAGTTCTTTCAAGGGGCCTTGCAGAAAGGTAGAGGCTACAGGTGGGCTGGGTTGTTTTTGTTGGGCAGCATGCCATGCTAATTGTTTGGGCAGGTCTGAGCACACAGGTCCCTCTTGAGGTACAAGGGCTGTACGAGCAGAGAAGCAAGAGCAGTCCTGGCTGTTACCAGTGACATCGCTACTCTTGCTGAATGTTGCATAACTCACCCTGAAGTTTTTGATATGGAAGTCTGTAAGCTCACACCTCTGAAGGAAGACCTGGCATCCCAGTGCACTGTTCCTGGAGTACAGATTAACTACTCACTTCATCACTGGTAGTGTGAGTCTAGGATAGGGCAGGCGTGGTGGTTGTTAGACCCACGAGTCTGGATGTCAGGACTCCCACCACTGGCACACAGTTATTGTACCTATGCTGGCTTGTACACTTGGGGTTTAGCACCTGGGAGCTACCCAAAGATCCTAAGTGCCTTGTTCTGTGAGGAAACCCTTTCCCTGGAAACCAAGGAGATGTGAGGCATTGCAAGGAGCTGGGAGGGCAAGAGAACAAAAAGTTTTCTTGAGTCTAATAATATAAATGTAACAACCTTGACCTAGGTGCATTCTTTAATATCTCTGTGCTACTGTTAGCAAATGCTAGAAAGGGTTTTCATTAGCTCAGTCCAAGGCTGTCCCAGCTTGTGGTCCCTTGGCCCTGCTGAGCATGTCTGCCCAGCTTCACACCCAGCTGAGAGTTTTTGAATGTTTACTATTACGACGGTGATGCCAGTGGCTACTGCAACATTGTGACTGTGGAGACTGGCACAACTGGGCCCAGAGGTGTGGCAGGCACCCTAATTGCCCGTGCAGTGTTCCGGTCAATCCATGCTTGCCTAGTGCTTTGAGATTTCTCCAGGAGTACTGACTGGTTCTATTTACACTCACAGATGTATTGTGAAGTATGGTTTCTGTGCCTGAATGTATACAAAACAGAAATTTTACTGTAACAAAGAGTCATTAACTATTAAGTAATCAGACTTTTGCCCTCTTTACCCAAAACTCTGATGGGGGTGGACTGGGTGCATCTACATAGGACCCTAAATGAGTGATCCTAAGAGCACTGAAAGGCAAGTTGTTCCTCCTCTCACAGCCCACAAAAAGGCAATAGAGTAAACTACATAAAAAAAAAAGTCACTTAATGCAATGCTGTGCAATCAAGATGACATGAATAAAGTTTGTAGAAAACCAGTAGCTTCTGAAATATCAAAATATAAGGTATTTCCTCTGAAAGAGTTATTAAAATAACTTGCGGGGGAGGCAGAACTCGGAACTGTTAAAAGAAGCAGCTAAGCTTGGGGAAATTGCAATCTAAAAGCAAGGTGGATTAAGCAAATCCTTCTGTACAGAACCATGCTACAACTAGGAACCCTCTAACCATCACTTGGAAAAGCTTACGCTCTGGGACTCGATTTTCAGGCACATAATACGAGCTTTAGTGATTGTGTCTGCACTGTACTCCCAATTAAGGGATACTCTCTTGTGCTTAAGTCCATTTCTGTTCAGGAAAGCATTTAAGCATTTCTTAAACCATATTCTTAAGTACTCTCTTGAAAGGGAATGCCTTCCTGTTGTGGGATATGTGTCTGCATTTGCCAGTCAGTTTGGCTGCGTTTTCCCAGCCTGGTGCACACAGGACTCGTTGCAAAACTAAGAGGAGGATACATTGGTGGCAAGTGACACTGTGAGTGCTCTAAAGTCACAGTCAGGCTTTGTAAGGAGCCATCCCCATGTGGCCCAGTGTTCCATCCCAGTTGCTTGGTTTTTTGAGGCAGCATTTTGAGACACATGGGGGAAAGGGGAAGGTTCAGAGCAACAGGAACTGACTAGATTGCAGTGACTAGAGTACATTTTTGTACCGAAGAAATATATAATCCATAGGTTTAATGTGATTCTCATTAAGTCCCAGGAGAGCACTATCAGTTTTTAAGGGAGAGAGGAGTTGCAAATGTTATTTGTAATATCTTTCAAGCAAAATCTGCTGACAGAGTTTAATTCTCCATCAGTCTAAGTGCTCTGAGGACAGAATTCTTTCCCATAGTGCTGATTTTAACTGCCCCAGGATTGTCTTCTCACTTTGGATGTGGCAGAGAGGACTCACTGGATGTCCAGTCCCTCATGAGGAAATAACAATGTAAAATAAAATGTGGCATTAGCTTTGACTACCAAGGTGCTTATTCATTAACAATTTTGGGGGCATATGTATAAAAAAATCAAAGGAAATGTGAGTTGAGATTTATGGCTTCTACTTGCTTTTCTCCACCTTTCTAAGACAACACAGAGCACCTTCTGACCTGGCTGCTTGAAGACTAGGACTGTACTTAAATAGTACAGTCTTGTTCTGCTGCACAAGGGAAGATGGTGATCTCTTGATCTCTCTGTGGAGATTGTGTATCATTGCTTTCTCAGTAACCAGACTTAGTACCATTGTGAGACAGTGAATGCTCTTTTTCAGCTGTATTTTTGAAGTCAGGACCTCAGAATTCGAATTAGTTAGTTTGCTGAGAGAAAAAACACAAACACAAAACCTAGAGACAGGGCTTCATGAGATTAAAACCAGGTAATCTTTAACTTTATGTGGTCACTGAAGGTCAAGCATTATTCCCCTAGCTGGTGTTGTCCCTCACTTGTTGGTGAGGGTGATTTTGGTGAAATCCAGCTGTGGCTCCAACTTAAGCCAACTAACTAACTAACCAGATAAAGAAGTCCTCAGTCTTGTTTTCACCAGGTCCAGCTGTAAAATAGCAACCTGAGATTAGTGTAGCATTGTAACAATACCACTTTTTTTGGTTTTTTTGTTGTTGTTTTTCTTTTTTTTGGTCAGGGATAATATAAATTTGTTATCGGATAATCTGGGGAGAAAATATGAGAAAGAAAATAATCCCTCACTTTTGCTGAACTGTTTCTCTGCTTCTCAGCAAAGTGGGAAGTTGTGTCCAGCTTTCTGGTTCAAATCTGGCCCAGGCAGTAGAAACCAAAAAGAAGTCATCACTGAAAGGCTGGCAGGGCTCTGTGTGTCACCAGCCAGCTGTTTCAGCCCAGCATCTAGTTCACATAATAAAAATATCCTTGTATTTGGCTCTGAGTGACATTGCCTTGGAATAGACGCAGATCATCTATAGTCTGCTTTGTCAGGAAGGATATGCCAGCCATTCACAGCTGGAAATTGTGCCCTTGCACCTTTTTGAAAGATTCCCATAGCATCAAATGGTAAAAGTGAGGAAATCAATAGTAGCTCTATTTCCGTTGTATGAAAGGATTAAGAGGAGACTATAGTTTTCTCTGATATCAACAAGCTCCTTCATGAGCTCTCTGTTGTAGGTAAAAAAAGCATGTGTGAAGGTAGATATCATTAATTCTAGAACATGGTGATGAAATAGAACAA
Source organism: Erpornis zantholeuca (assembly GCA_013400515.1). NCBI lineage: Eukaryota > Metazoa > Chordata > Aves > Passeriformes > Timaliidae > Erpornis > Erpornis zantholeuca. Next base: position 59,138 of record VZTN01019487.1, on the reverse strand, counting down.
AGCAATAGTTGATGTTGGAGCCCAGTCATGAGAATTGAATATCTTTTTGGTTTTTTTCCTTAGGCTCAAGTTGCCTGGGTGATTTTCAGGTACCTATTGCTCACAAGACAACATCTTCCTGTCTGCCCAATGCCTCATACTCATCTACACCAAGATATAAATAAACATCCCAAATATTCTAGAGCTGAGAAATAACACTGGAGAAAAATGAAAAAAGGCTTCCATTTTAACTTCATTTGGATACAGCTCATCAGTTCATTGCTGATATAAAGGGACAGTGCTAGTGGGCCCAGTGACTGCTGACACAAGGTGTGAATCTGGCCCAGTAGTATTTTACCAAAGATAAACTGGGCAAAATGAAAGACATCTCTCTTCTGAGAATTTTATTTTTTTCCAGATTAGACATATTTTATTTACAGAAGATTGCAAATTTTTCAAAATAATAAAAACTTCGGAGTTCTGTGGTGCTTGTCTCAAGAATAGCCATGATGATTAAAAAAGAATAATTAAAATGAAATTTATATATTTTTTGATTTTTGTTTCAGACCTGGATGGATTTTAACTGCCAAGTGACAAACCCTTTAAAATGGGGTTAACAATGGAAATTCTGTGGTTTTCAAGCCACCATGGCAGTAAAGTAACATCCAGGCTTTTTCACAGCCTCAGGTCCACTGTCAAGAACTCCCAGTGACAGACACCCAGACTAAAACTAGGGCAGTGACCCAAGTTATTTTGGAAGTTACAGCTCAACATTCGAGATTTCATGCAGTAGCTCTGATGACAAAAATGAATTTACCACATGGAATCTCACAACATATTGTGCGGTAACTCAGAAAATAACTTGGGTTACCATTGCAAATATATATATATAATACACATTAACAGCATTTATAGACACTGATCTATTAAGTCATTTTCCTACACTACCTTCAGACCTTTTGTCTGAAGCAGAAAAACCATCATTAAAGCTATGGTTTGCCAGACAATTACTTTGTCAAATCTCAAGAAGTTGCATAATAAATTGCATACATGCATCAAACATGAACAGCAGAGGGGTATAACAAGCTGTGTATTTCCAGTCCACTTGTTCTTTCATCTAAACAGTAGCTGTTGTTTTGAAGAGTAATCCTATGTTCTTTTCAAGGCACAAAATGTACATATACATTTATCTATCAAACTAAGTAGAAATAATTGAAACACTTAATATGCACAGTAATAAAGAAATGCATGAACAACTTCATTATTAATGCCTATTGATTATTTATGTTTTCAAATAGGCAGATGTAGCTACTAATACTTTATCATGTTAGTCTATATGTGCATTTTGGCTTTACCTGTTTATTGGCAAGTTTACTATCCACATTATGGGTATTTTTATTGCTGTACACTCATTTGCTATGCGCATAACTGAGGTCAGTTTACGAACTGACTAGTGTTTACTCAGTTTGATTACTATGTAACATTGCTGAGACTATTCTCCCTTTGGAAAATTAACTGTACAAGGAAGCCCAGTAAATCTTTACTTAAAAATTCCAAACTTTAGATTGATTTCAGCAGTGGGTCTGTATTGATCTAAAAAGCTTTGCGTTCCTAACTAAAAACTAATCTTTATTTCACCCTTTAGTGACTGCAGCCATAAATATGTTCACTCATACTGGAGTTTAGTGGATTAATGGTTATTGGAGATTGTGGCTTCCAACTGGGGTTGGTAAACCTTAACCTTTGGAGGACAACATGAAGGCATTTTCCCCTTGTCATCTGTAATAGCTGGGTCCCTTTCTGACAGTTTCCTGGGTGTAAAAGAGGAGGCAGAGCAGTGGATAGGAAGTAAAGTGCTAGTGGCTCACTTCATCTATCCAATTACTTGTTATACTGACCACTGGATCTGGCTCTGGCTCTTTTTCAAGGCACTGAAATGAAACATTTTGTTTCATCTGTGATGCCAGAACTCCAAAATTTCCAAGCACTAGAATTAGTCATTCTTCAAAATTAATAGACAGAAGTCTTGTGTCTCCTTTGATTTCACCATATTTGTGGGAGATGTTTTGTATGACTCAGGACAGCTCTTTCTCACTGTCTCTGATGGAATATTTTCAAAGGCAGCTGGTAGGAGACATTGCCTTATATTCCGCTGCAATGACTTATTAGTTACTATCCCAAACATAATTACACTAATTGTTATAAAAACCCTAATTGCAATAATGTCTTAAAGTAGGTTTTATTCCAGAATGTCATGTTCTGAAATAGATGTCAATTAGCACTTAAGTTATGAACAAGCCATCCCTACAAAACTTTCATTCACTGAAGTCAGTTTAAGTAACTAAAGAAAGCAGTGTGAAGGTAGAAATTATTCCCACATGTAAGGACTGAAAGATCTGCCCTAACTTTTCATTAAAGAGAATAATGATTATTGAGAACATAAAAAAATTATTTCATTAGCAATACAGAGAAGGTTTCGCTGGAACACGAAATATACAAAATGGTAGATGTCAAGTGATTATATTAACAGACACAATTCAATATCCATTGTTCCAGAAAATATACTGAGCTTAAAAGAGAGATTTCTTCTGCAAGAAATATTGACTAGAGCCTGCCTAAATTCAAGGCAGAGATTTATTTTTCATAAGCAGGTACCATCTTGTGATAGTTATTTCTATAATTATTCCCATTTGAGAGCATAAGGGATACTTGTGTCAAAAAGGGTGCCTGGTTTTTGGAAACTGATCTTATTTTAAAACCTTTCTTTCTATTTCTATTAATTCTTCTATTTTTGCAAATCAAATTCCCAGGAAGGGAGATTGCTTTTGTAATAACATAGAATTGCAGTTGCTGGCAGCTGTTGCAAATTATTCCAGGCAATTTACATCCCTTGAGACATTTTCCCAACATCAAGGTAATCAGGGCCAGTGGGATATAATCTGGGAACAATTCTAACAAGAAGTTTCCCATCCTGGACCAAAAAACACAGTCCCAGTGGAGATTGCCTGTTGTGCCTTGACATACACTCCTAATACTTAGCTGCAGATTTTGCATCTGGTTTGTTTATTAAACTATGAGCATTGATTTAAACATTTAAACAAAGGTAACAAGACTATGAGAATACCAGGCATCTGCTAGGCAGAATGTTGCCCTTACTCTATCATTTCATTTGTCTTACCTTTTCCATCTTCCTTCAGTATTCTCTGATCTGTCTCCCAGCTTCAGACTGCTTCAGATTTCACTCAAGAAGGTCAAAATGTCCAGGGGTGCATGGGGTGGCACCCCACTTTTTGCTGTCCTCATATCAGATAGAAACAGGATTTCTGGGGGTCTTTTACAAGCTTTGGCTATCAACAAACAACCACTGGGGCTTTGTAAAGATAATCTCAGTTTTAATAACAGAGCATTGGCTGTCTGAACTGCGTAGGCTAGAAATCTTTGATGATCTGGACTGAAGTTTGTTACCCCCTAGTTGGCAAAACAAGCCTTAAACTGGAGACAGTGGAAAGAACAGAGAGTCCTTCTGCTGCAGGAGTCTGAGGGGCAAAAATCTGTCTGTGTTCCCCCTTCATGCATACAGGGAGAGTGTACACAAAATGATCGCAGTTAAGATTATCCTAAAAACACTAGCTCATTAGAGGTCCCTAAAATCTTTGTGCCACATAAATAAAGTCGCAGTAATTGCAGGTGTCTTCTGATTGCCCTTGGGGTGGAAAGAGGAAGCAATGGTCAAACACTAAAGCTGATCTCTGGTTTACTCTGATCTCTCTCAATATTATATTGAAAGTCTCCTCTGAATGCACATGTATTTGATGCCACATGGACAGCAGCAGCAAGAAGAATGAAATTGGCCTTTTTGGCCCAGCAGGAAGCAAGAAAAGCATGTAGTGCTGTACACCAGCTGGAAGAGATCGTCCCTTCTTTCCGCATCAGCTGTAGAGATTTTTCAGCATGTGGGAAATACCTTCATCTGCCTGCCTGGGAGGAACAGAAGGAAAATGGGTGTGCCTCTTGACTACCTATTCTCTGGTAGTGCAGACCCAGTGGTTGTCTGAGCTGCCGCTGTAGACTCAATGTTGGCAGGAGCACTAAGTGTCCCAGGGAGCAGTGGAGACAGGAGATCACCAAGCTCATTGCTACTGCTGCAGGGCAAGGAGACCAGCTCTAAGTGCTACCAGGCTATTGGGGTGAACAAGGCAGGTGGATCAGTGGGATAATGGCACAAAACAAGGGAAATGAGGGTAGAGAGTTGATGTTTTCTGGCTGGGAAAGGAGTATATGGAGTGGGCATGGGGTTTTTTTGTGGGGAGGACATGCTCACAGAACATCATGGGCATCATCAAGTGAGGGGGAAAATATTTCTAGGAATCTTTGTTAAACCTATGGGAGCACATCACTCATGGTCATCTAGCTGAGATCAAAGTAGGGCCACCAAGAGTAAGACTGCCATTCCCCTCCCTGAATGCCAAGCTGCTTAGAATATTATAGGAAAAAATCAAAGAAATTAAAAATGACCACATCGTTTCACACAGCAGTAAATATGTCATAAGGATTTTTTATCACATGGACTTGATGCACATTGGGCAGTAAGAAAATAGATTTGATCAACAGGAATAACTGCTCTACAGCTAATATGATCTACTGAGTCACAAATCCTCTTTTTCATAATGCTTAAATACGGATTTACATGATGGACTATAACAACTCCAAATGCACCGTTTATATTTATCATGTAAATAATGATGGGCTTTCAAATTAGAATGCAGATCAAAATAGCACACTAGTTATTCAAATGGCTTCTTGGTTCAGAAACTCACTTTTTTGAATAGTTCAAAAGTATAAACTATTTGGGCTGTGAGCTTGCATTACTGAGACTATGTGAGTAATGTGTGCATGAAAGTTGTCCTGCTGAACACTATAGGTTTACTCAGCTATATAAACTTGCTTATGGCTGAATTTACCTGCAGGAGAGACGTCAAAGTCAGTAAGGACACTTTATTTTTTCTTGTCAACATCCAAAGATTCTGTGAGCTGAGCACAAAGACCATGTTAGCACTTACCCTTTGCTGCCAGGGGAATCATTTCTGTGTCCAAAGCATATATGATCACTAGTTTGCTAGTTTTTCTACCCTTTTCTTCTTTCACAATTCAGTACTTTAAGAACTGCAAGAAATTTTTCCAAGCTCCTCTTTATGTGCATGCACCTTCAGAAATCCTGCCCTGCCCTCCCTCAGCCTGCCTTTGCACCCCTTAGCTGCATACAAGCCCTTCAGCTTGTGTGTGCCAACACATACATGGGCATCTATGGGACTAGTGTGGGTCCTGCATTTGGTATTTAAATCTTCAATAGTTAAGCAGTAAATTTTTCTCCAGACTGTCCAATGTTGCTGGAAAACAGACACACTTTCACCTTTGATACTTAGATCTCTAGCCAGGGGTAGATTCTGTATTTCTTCCATGCCAAAAATTAGTCTTGTGCAAAACATTGGTACAAAGGTCTTACAAGTCAAGTTATTCGAGTCCTCCCTCAGCCCTGAAAATCAGTCCTGATTGCTGTAGTTTGCAGCAGACAACAGGCTTTTGGCTGCCTCTCAGTAGAAAGGTGAGGTCTAAAAATAATCAAGGTTCAGGGGATACTAGAAAGCACAAAGGTTATTTGGCATTATCTTTTTCCAATCTGTACCCATCTCCCCCTAAACAGACAGAGTCCATCCCCTTCTACTTTCTCTGAGTTAATTATAACTTGCATTGAGTAGTGTCATGGAGAGAGACATAAAAAGCAGCAACACTAATAGTACTCAAGGGGAATTTAGCAGCTCTACAGCAGAACAAAAATCTCCCAGCAAAGAGTTGTGGCAATAAATGAGCCAGTTTGATACCAGTCAAAGTCCACATGCCGATAGATTTATTTGCTCTATATTGGCCATGCTTTTCCAATTTCATGAGATAGGGATATTTCTGCAGGACAGATTCCATGTTTAGTTTGAGAGTCAGCATGTCCCTGCAAAATAAAGCATTTGCTGGCCACTGCACCAACACAGGGACATTGGAGTTCAAATGAGCTTTTGCAAATCCCCAAGAGGGGAAGAAAAAAAGACTTGGCGACTTCTTGGAAATAAATATTTGAAATTACATTTCAGCACCGTTGAGGGAGGGAAGATCGGGGTGACTTGCTGTCTCTGTGCCCTCTTGAGACAAATTAGAGACACCCAGAGTCAACCAGGTTATGAGCAGTACCATGTGGGTGCTTCCCCAGCCTGGATGCTCCTGAGCTATGTGGATGGACAGCACGGAGGTGATGCAGGGAGCAATACAAAACAGACCTGTGGTGCCAACATTTAGCTGCTTGCTTCTGTTTAATCTGTTTATGCTGTTTTATATGTCAGGCAAATTCTCAAGGTCGCTAGTACCTTACTCAAGTCAGCAGCTGGGGGGACAATATTAAGGTATTCATAGTTGGAATCCCAGCCAGCCCATCTACTTCCTTCCTTTTCATTCCTACTGGCTTATCCAAAGTATCATATTCTTCCAACTGGAATTCAGCTACAGTCCTTGCCTCCTTCCCTTCTCCCTCTCTAGTGACTTCTCTTCATCTCTTCTCAGAAAATAGTTATCAGGCTTTTCATTAATGGTCTGAGAATCCTTTTGCTTTTCTGGCAGATTCCACCTTTTAGGATGAAAATGGGCATTTTTTGTCAAGAGGGTCAACAAAGTAGCAGAGATATAGCAAGAATTCACTGGGTGCATTTAACTATATTTTTCTGCAGAATTTTCCCTTGTGATGGCCAAATTCATACATGCAAAGCATGCAGACAGCCATGCTCCTTAGTAAAATGTGAACAGAACGAAGTTGGTGTTGTGGACACCATTGCAGTTCAGAATCTATATTTCTGAGATATCTATTCCCTATGGAGTGTCTTCGCATAGTGGAGGGCTTGGACTTGTGCTGTCAACTCATGCCCAGACTTGGATAAGACACAAGCGACAAAAGCAAAAAAGTGTTTCTGAATCTGCACATAGTTGTCCCCTACACCAAAACAGTCTTTAATATTTAATTCTTGGAGATCTCAAAACATAAGAATGATTTCCAAAGTCTGTAATTTGTAGCTTATATATGTTTTCCAGGCTGCCTGTTTTTGAGACATGCTGCCTGTGCAGTGTAGTTAATGGGGGAGTGTTATTGGTCTGAAGAAGCTGTGAACCTTTTCCTTTGACTAGGGCAAAGGCAGCAGAGAGCTTTGTGAGCCATGGATCTGTGGGGAGCCTGACTTCATTTGTACTTGCTTCTCTTCTTTGCAAAAAGATTAAGATTTTCTCTTGGTACTTCTTGTGAATTTCTGCAGCAGTGAAGACATCCAAATGGCTGCTCCAAGTCTTCTAGGCACTCCATAGACTTTTCTCCAGATGGGAAAGACCAATAAAGTGCTTAATACTCTGATGGAAAGGAGAAAATGTAAGGGGGAAAAAAAATGTCCTAAATGCTGATTAAACACAGAAGAGTACAAGCATTTACCATGACTTCCTGTTCCAGTGTTGAAGTCAAACCAAGTCTGTTGACTACAACTTGGTCTTCTTCAAAGGTTTATGGAAAATGAACAGTCCTCCTGTGAAATTACATTGGACAAGCACCAGATGCAGGGCTCCCTTCCCCCATCACCTTTCTGCGCTGTTTCAAAGACTTACTTAATGATTTACATTGTTCACAGAGTCACTCAAGCAGGCAAAGTGGAATTCCACCTGATCGGTAACATGGGGTACTTCCTATCTGAGCTGGAGTGCGAGCTGTTTGTCAGCTCTCCTAATGTGCCAAGAGCTATATGGGAACTGCTGAGGTGACTATAGATTATAAGGGCAAAAATCCTTTTTATTTTTGCAATGGCACGAAAAAAACCCCATAGAGAATACCATTAGGACAGGGGACAAAGTGAATGTATGTGCATCAACACATTATCCAGCTTCAATAGCACATGGTACATTGTCTCCATTATCAGACAAAAAAACCTCACAAGTGGCAGAGATCAAAGGGTTAGCTTTTCAGTGATCTTGTCATGTGGCTTCTTAAATGATAATGTAAAGGTTTTAAAAAACATTTACCGTAATTTCTGCTAAGTGTCACAGCCTAGTGAACCATTAAAAGTGAAGCAGCTCACTGAACCGCGCGGAAGTGAACAGATGGAATTCCACCCTCCCTCTGCTCCAGAGCCTCCTCGAACAATGCAAAGTCTTCTTTCAAATCTCCTCCTCTGAGCTCATTACCCAGGGCAAATATGTGGCAGGTTCTACTGCCACAAAGGCTGGGGCTTGCTCTTCTCAGTGGCCAGGCTGTGCGGTAGAATGTTTTAAAAATTAAAACAATAATTTAGTCTGGTTTTTGCACTTAGGAAGTCCTTTCTTTGTTCCTCATTTAAACGGTTGCCTTGAGAAAAGGAGGACATCCTGATCTGAGCTTTCCAGGGTCTCATGGATCACTGCCAGTCTTGTTTTCTCCAGACTTTACTTAAAAAAACGGTATCTATTTTCTTTGGGAACAGTTGCTTGCACCTCCATAGTTCTGAATTTTCTAGAGAGAGAAATGTAGCCCTGCTGTTGCACTTCCTTCCTCCTTTTACATGCCCCTCTCTGCTTCCCTTCCTAGGTGACAAGTAATTCTGCACAGGTATGCATGATCTTGCACTCTCCCTGCTAATTTTTTAGAGTGCTTTATGGGCTCATGGAAATTTGGATCATTATCTCAGGGCTGAAATTCCCACTGAATTTCGTGGGTTTGGTGAGCACAGTGTGAACCATCTCCTCAGGCCAGCTTACAGTAGAGGCTAGTAGGGGTCCTGCAAGCTCCAGTGAGGCATTTGAATCAGTGGTGCAGCAGCTGCAGGGAGAGGAGGCTGTGGGGAGAGGTGAGGGATGCTCAATGCTTGATAGGTGCCAAAGGGCTTAGGGGGAGAGGACTCGTGCAATAAACTCTAGTTCCACACTGTGCCATCCTCTCTCTCCAGGGAGATCACTCAAACAAAGGAGTGATCTTTGCTCATAACTGGACACATTTCACACCCCAACACAAAAGGTCCCCATCTACTTGGGGACTTGGTAAGCTTAATTTGTGCTGGGTTCATTACCACAATGTGCAACTGGACAAAATCAACCACTTTTCATCTTTGTCTTGGAAACAACATGACAGTCTTTTCTTCTGAAGGTACTTGGAGAACATGGAGGCCAGGATTTGTGGCTGAAGGAAAAACCCCACAATTAAATTGTTTTTTTTTAGATTCTTAGTCTGTTTGATTGTCATCAGTGCAGCAGAGGAAAAGTGACCATTTTGTCTTCAGCTTAAGCACGCTGTAAAATTGGAAGAGTTATCTTGGAGCTTGGATGCTATGAGGCCTGCTTTGAAATCTGGGATATAATGTGCACCCTGGCATCTTGAGGTCTCCACTTTGCAAGTTTGAACTGAAACAAGTGATTCCAGCCTTTCTGGGTACCGGAGAAGTTTGGAGATCAGCTTCATGTTGTAGCTGGCTGATGATGTGGGCTGAGAAATACACGACTGTGGGGAAGGAAGAAGGTAGTCTCTGGTACCTCCTTCCCAGGGAGAAGCAGCAGCCCCTGTCACAGGCTGTGTACAGCAGCAGGAGATGCTGCCAGCCGAACAACACATCCCTACAGGGGCACAAAGTGCTGCTTAGCCAAGCATGACCAGCCTGGGCTCTGCCTGGCCAGGCTCTTTGCTGACTGCAGCACGCTCTCACCAAGGGCACCCTGTTTCTCCTCGGGAAGGGCCAAAGTACCTCCCTCAGCACAATCCCCTTTATCCACCACAAAACCTGTTTTCACAAGCATCTGTTGCCTGTCCACCTCTCTGCTGGGTCTCTTCTCAGGGAACACCTCCTTGTTCCTTCCCAGAGTAACATTTAGCCATATCCCTCTGGCCCTCCCCCCGCTAGTTGAGCCAAAGGAAAAGGGACCTCTCTGGTGTGAGAAACCATGGTGTTCGAGATCCAGTTTGCTCAGAAATGGCAGCTGAAAGCATAGGTATATTGGGAAGGGCTGAGTTGGCTTACTGGGAAAGGTTACAGCATCTGTCACCTGGATGCAGTGGCCATCTGAGGAGAGGCAGAGTACCTGGCTGTGTCTCTGAAATGAAATATGTGTACTTGAACCACACCTCTGACCATTTAACCATTTGGAGTAATTTGTATGGGTCAAGATTCACTTCTTCCTCTTGAATCTTCCATGTTGTCACGGCAAGTGAGAACAGCCACCGTGTTGCCCGGGCAGACCCTGTGCCAAGTCTTATGCATCCACTTTTAAGTGGTCTTGAACACCACAAGAGTGGGATCAGACCCTTCTGCATGAAAATAGTTATCCTGGTTTCCCACTGCCAGCAGCTTCCTTAAGGGTGCAGTCCCTGAACAGCCCCAACTCCTGTCCCTGCTCTGCCATAGCCACGGGAGCAACTCTCAGACTGAAAGGCTGAGCACTGGTCCTTTTATTTGTGGAAATAGATACAAATGAGTGCTCCACGTTTCACTATCATCTTTTTTTCCCCTTCTTCTTCTTTGCCATTTACATTGCATGCATACACTTGAGCAACTTGGCTTCAGTCTTGATTGAAATATTTAATGGATATTATTCATTGTTGGTATTCTCTCAATGTTGTTCTCATTCATTTTAAAACTGCCAAACCTTCCCATTTTTCAAGGATGCCTGGCCTTTTAAATAAGGAAAGCATTTTTGATACCTTTATTACATTTTTTGAGGCCACATTAGCTTGTTTTCACTATCATTTTGACTTTGATTTTAATAAACAGAATAGAAATAGCAGTCTCTCCATTTCTTAAATACTGCATGCTTTTCCATTATTGTCCACAAACAGTTGATTCCAATCAACTTTCTACAACTCATTCTATCCTCAGAATTATTGTACTTTTATAACCATTCACAAATATTTTCAGAAGTGCTTCCAATGTGATGATATTATAACCTAGCCCTAAGGGTTTATTATCTTCCATATTATTCATTTCACCTAGTCTCACTTCCTTGGACTAAGTCCAAAATAGCCCCTGGTCTTGTTGATTGCTCCTCAAACCGAAAAAAACTGTTTGGTACTGCGCTCAGAAACATGCATCCATCCTTAATGACTCCACTACTGCTATGCCCATCAATGTCAGTATAATTGAAATTCCACTGTAGTCACTGCCTCTGCCTTTTTACAGCTTACCCCTTATCTATGTAAGCGTCTCCTGATCTACTACTTTGTTTTAACCACTTCTCACGTGCATGCCAGTTTTCTTTTTGGACTGTTTCATACCATTAAGAGGTCCTTATTCATGCTTCACATTTGTCAATTATTTGACAAGCTGAATGAGAAAGAAAGAGCATTGTAAGGAGCATGTTACCTATTTTTTGATTTCCCCTCAGTGTGGGAATAGGGCTAGTCTTAGAGAATTTGCCAACTGTGGTTACTCAGGTGCAAAAGAAGGTGGCAAACATAAATAGAGGGAACGAACTTCCATATTTAAGCCACATATTTTTTTTTTTTTGACAGGCAGTTTTTCTTGGAAAATTCTGGCGGTAAAATAAAGCAGAACATTTAGGATGCTTCAAATAATACAACCCTCCTCCTGGTGAGCAAACCATGAGGGGGCTTCCTGACCCTAGCAGTGTTGCAGTGCCAGCAGAGAGAAACCACTCTTCCATTGCTTAGGCAGACACTCAGCCTTTGAGAGCCTAATTTGGCTTTTTATATAAGCAGATCTTCCTTAAACAGAATTTCGAGTTAGCAATCAGCCCTTTATACTGTAATTCTGAGAAAGAGAGAGCTTCTCCCCTCATTCATTAAAATAAAAGTAAGTTTTACTCTTACATGGCATGCTGAGATTCTGGATTATTGAGGTGGGTGGGTAGAATAGTTTACTTCCAAAACTGCATAATCTCACTGCCAATATTGCTAAACTGTGTTAGATTTTAAATGGAACCTGGTGCAGCTGAGACTCACTGAAATGAAACCTTCACAGGTCTCAAGGTCCCCTGAGCATTGGCCTTATGGAGGGGCCATAAGGGGCCTGTTGCTTAAAATATTTGAGCCTCACTGGTGAGGATGCAGGTAAAATAAATACCAAATAAAGCTTAAGGGCTTGAGAACCCTTGCTATGTGTTGCTGCCTACGAGCAGAAAGGCTCTGGTGTATTTCTAAGATGCCCAGCTGATTGCCATCCTCACATCCTAACACATCACATGAGGAACTCATCCGTGTTTCCGAATGAGGATTCTGCTTCCTCAAGGGGCTGAGCCTGCTGAGCCCCTGGCTCAGTCCCTTCGACGTGGAGCCAGCAGTGGCTTGCAGGGCCAAGCTGGCACAGGTAATGGCATGCCTTTTGTCCAGGCGCCCCTACTCGCACAGGGATGCTGCACCTGGCAGGTGTTTCCAGTGAGCAGCTCACACCAGGGTGCTGCCTCCTCAGTGTCTCAGGACCTTGGGAAGCTGTTAGTGAAAGGATTACAGTGTCCCTTCATTTTTCATGTGCCTGCCAGTGTAATATTGTGCCTAACCTCACATTTGGGCATCGCCCATTCTGCAGTGAATGTCTAGTGTTTATTTCAGTGTCTGTCAGAGGCCCAGGGTTAAAACTATTGGAGGTCCAGATGACATCTGGCTTCTCAGCTCCTCCAGAATATTGGCTGCAGTGTTTATCAGTGCATTATTCATCAAAACTGATGATGCAAAGTACAACATGCTGTCTGCAGCTCAGCGTAAGAGTGGAAAGAAGTTGGCAGAAATGCCTAGTGTTCTGTGAGCAGCATGTAATCAATAGTCTGGGTGCTTGTTCACTTTATGTTGATGACTATTCCCTCTGGTACGTCTTTGTATATTTTTGGGTTCTCTGTATTACCAGCTGTGCGATTTTTCTCTCTCTTTTCTTGATACCAGCTTAGATAGAACAGAAGGGACAACCTTTTGTGCGGTAGGTGTCAAATCAAATAAACTATTTGCACAAAGCCTGGAAATGAGAGTCAGAGAAAAAAAGATTTAGTTAAGATTTTTCATAAAAGACTGATATTTTTTTCCTTCTTATCTCTATTTTTTTTTTTCTTTTAGGGAAAGGGGAGAGATGCAATGTAGTAGAAGTAAACACTGCTTTAACTGTCATTAAAATGTTGAACTGAATTCTGCTTTTTGGGTAAGGCACACCTAGCAAGGTTCCAGTCTTGAGTGAAGTTACTCCCATTTACACCAGTGTAACAGAGCAGAGTGTGAATCCTTATCTTTAATGCAAGAACTTGCAAAACAATAATCAGATTCTCAGCTGGGGTAAGTTGGCAAGTTTCCATTAAAGTCAATGGACCTAGGCTGATTTACACCAGCTGACGATCTGCCCCAGTATCTGCTACACTACACACACCACACGCACACATAACCCACTGCTTATTTGTTTTCAGTGCTAGACCTGCCTGTAAATTTGGTGCTACAAAAGCCAAAGAACAGTGGTAGATGAGTCTTTTTAAAAAGCATTGTAAGAACAGCATTATTCTTGCAGATCTCTGCTTAGCATGTGGGTATCAGTATGCAAAGTCTTACTATTCCTGTCCAGAGCAAAAATTATAAAGAAGGGTGGAAATTGTTGTTTCACTTGTGGCCCAAAGCAGAACAGCAATCTTCAAAATTCTGGAATGGAGACTTAGCACTAATTCTCCCAAGCAAAACATAAGGGAAGCAAAACAAGGCAAGATCTTGCTTTGTCATCTAATGGCTTCTCTTAGAAGGGCTGTTTAATTTTTGTTTTTCCAAAAGGGTTCACAGATGTGTTAGTGTGTGGATCAGTATGCACCATAGCAGAAGGGGGCTGCTATTCATCAGTTCGCTGCCACTTTCCCAAAGCCATGCATGGAATGGATATGACTGCTGCTAGGTCTGAACAGTGGGTCAGCCCCAGAGCAACGTTGAGCCAATATGATTTATTTTTAATGTTTGAGCAGGACTACTTATAAACAGTAAGCACTGTATGGTTGTCTAGGTAAGACGAGCTCAGATTAGAAAACATGGGAGTGGAAATCAGCAGTTTATTTGCTCTTTCAAAAGAGATCTTCTGTTGTGCTTTCGAGACTGAGAAATGTGCCACAGGGTGATTAAGAAAAAAAATAGAGAGAGGAACGATGAGTTTCAGGCTTGAGAATGTTTGTCTAGGTAATGTTACTGGAATTGAAGTTGAAATGATGTTCACGAGGCTGTATAGACTCAAGAGGTGCAGTCTGCAGCTCTTCTGTCACAGCATGTGCTCTTCCTGCTTGAGACGGAGAAGTAATAACTTCAGTCCTGTTGCCATAGCTAAGTAACCTTCCAAGACTCACTAGGGTCACAAATATAGGCCTTGTGGGCTCACGTGGAGAACTGAGGAATGTCAGAGTCTTGTACCTACTTTGTCTTGGGCACTTGGAGACAGTTTTTTAGTAGCTTCAGGATCCCCAGTGTGGGGACCAGAGAAAATGATGGGATGAGAAACACGCCCCCACTGGGAAGGAAGGGGAGATATTTTATAAGTCTAAAGGTTTGTAGCATTAGGTCAAAAGACAAACTGTCCTTGAGGATGTGCAAGACTGAGGGAACGTGGGTTATGCTGGAGTTGGTATCTCTGCCTTGGCACTATTCCACATGCTTTCTGCAATATGTGGAGTATGTCCTGGAAGCATAATCTTTCCTAGAGGAGAGTTCTGATTAGCTCGTCAGACTGACCTGCTCATCTTATTTGTCTCAGTTCAGTAGGCATGCTGCTAAGCTCAGGCTTTTTGGATCTCTCTGAGTCATGGGGTGCTCTGGCACAGCAGATCTTCTAGGCTGGGAGTTAAAGAAGTGACAGTGCTAGAGGCAAGTGATTTTTGAGAGCCACAGAGGAGAGGAGAAAATAAAGAATGAAAGTGGGTCACCACTGCTGTACACTGGTGTTAGATTTGATTTTGATCACAGCCTGTCGCCAAATCATGGCACATTTAGCCTTGTCCCTCAGGGGACTGTGGTACCAGAAGATCTTGCTTTGGGCAAGAGGAAGGAAACAGTATTATTGTGATTACCCATAAAACCTTCAGCAAGACAGAATTTTATTGCAAGGACTGTTTTGCCTGGATGCAGACTGCAGGATTTTGACTGGAACAGTGAAAGAATTTGCTTACAGTTGTGTAACAGGTCAGGAGTTGGGTCAGACCAAGGACCAAGAACATGTGATGTGGTTGTACCATCCTGTAATCGTTAAACCACTTGTCACCCCCTGCTCCCTTCAAAGGCTGAGCATACCTTCAACTAAATCAGGCAGCAGGAATCATCATGAATGTTGCAGCCTGTATCTAATGGTGTATGTTTGCGTGGTCCTGTGGCTCTCTCCTCTCTGCAATGCTCTCTGCCCTCCAGTGAACCCCTAGATCTGTGTGATGTGATACTCCTTTCCATACCTACTCCTCTTCCTTTCTAAGAATATATACATGATAGAAATATTAAGAATAGAAACATCTGAAATATCTTCATTTGCCTCCTTACATATTCAGAATATTTCTTATTCCAAATAAAGACTAACATTTCCAAAAGGGTGCTTGCTGGGGTGTGGGATTTTTGTTTCATTTCACACAGAAGAAAAATTTGCTAAAAATTCTGGTTTAGCAAAGTACTTTGCAAATGTTTTGCTTGGTAGACTAAGGGAACATGGGCAAATGGGTAGCTTTGGGAGGATCTGGGTTCACACATTCAGAAAATAAAGTGGGAAAGCTAGTTAAAACCTCTGGGACATTTTTTGTAGGAAGATATCAAGTCATGGAAGTAATATATTCCAGTGGAAACCTTTTCTGGCATATGTTCTGATCAGGTTTATTTCAAAATAACTTTTTTTCAGGGCTCTTCAGGGGAGGAATAAGACTCCAGCTGACTGGAACCTTGTACTCCACTGTTAAGTTGACTGGATAGCTGCACCAGCCCAATGTGGAGAGCCAAGATTTATTTTCATTCTCTTTTTCTGTGTGTTTTGGGTAGCTCACCGGTGCAACACCTTATGCCTCCATTGCTTTCCCATTCAGTGTGAAGCCTGAGCTTCCTCAGCATCACAGAACACCAAGGGTTTCCCAAGTCATCTCACATGCCAGCATGGATGCCCTGGTATGCACTGGTATGCCCTGCTTGGCTGCAGAGCCTCATTGATTGGTAGGAGAAAATGACACCACACTGAAGGCTGCATGGAATATTTGCACCTCCCAGCAGCTGCATGAGCCTCTCTGCCAGGTGCAAGTACCATTGCCTGCTTCACTGAAGGCTTGACCTTGCAAGAGTACAAGTAGACACTCAAAATTACTGGAAACGTGCTCATAAGGACAACTGAAACATTTGTCTTCATAGCTGTGACATCCTGCCTAAACCTTTCTGCTTCCCAAAACGGTCTCCCTGCACCATGCCCAAAGAAGTATTTCCTTTACTTCACAGATTTCAGAATTTTTCGGCTTGGAAATCTTGGGCTGGTGCTTTGTACTAGGGATGGGAGTACAGACTATCCCACATACCTTCTCATGCACATGCACACATTTTATGGACACCAAGTCCATAAAATCCAAGATCCTCCAAGTCAGTAATATCTGGAATGACTAGTAGGGTCATAGCCATTGGTGTATGAGGACTAGTGAATGGTAGTCAGAAAATGCATATTCCTTTTCATACAGATCTGGTTTCTAATCAAATCTGAGATAAATTTAGAGTAAAGACCAGAGGAAAGGAGATGTTTAGCTTTCTGGGACTCTGACTGTCAACTTCCATCACAGATCCCCTAACAGACACAGCTTTTACTGTAGCATATTACATAAGCAAAATCCCAGTGTCGGGGTTCCCCAGTTTTCACTTGTCCCTTGCAATGTGACTCCATTTCATGCTGTTTTCTATCCACAGCTGTTCACCACCTCCCTAATAATTCCTGCCACTTGCTAGGAAATGCTGCTGCACCTGACATTGGTCCTCCAGGTGAGGGGCCCCCTTCTCCCCTGACAAAGCTGAGCACCACACAGTGACAGAGGTGCACAGCAACACCCACAGCCACATCCCTTTCCTGTCACGCCTAGCCCAGGAGTGCACACCTGCAGCTTCCAGTCTGGACCAGGCTTTCTGCTCAGGTGGGGACTCCAGCAGCTCCCAGCAGCTCTCCCACCCTGTCCCTGCCCTCCCAGCCTCCACAACATGAACCCATCCATGCCATCTCGGCTTCTCTTGCTGTGTTTTATGACAGCTCAGCCCCCTCCGGATTGAAAATATCTAAATTAAAATAAAAGGGAAAAGTAATTTTGTTCTTTTACACCTGTAAAATTGTATATGATGTCAACTTTTGAAGTTCAGATCATCCCCTGCATGGTATAATCCAATTGCCTTGCCACTAAAAATAGACCCTAATCCAGCTTCAGGTGATCTGAGCATCAGTTTCCAAAGTGTGTTTGTACCCTAAAATGAAAATGTAGCTATTATTCTACATGAACAAGATTTTTAACATTATCACCAGGAGCCAAATCACTGGTTGAATATCCACAAGGAGTTTATTTGTGAGAAAAAAGATGGCAAAATTATTAATCAGTATTGTGGCATCCACGACCTTGGGTCAAATCCTGCAGTGCTGTAGGTAAAGAGGTTCCCATTAACTTCAAAGTAGGAATGTGACTTAATGAATTGAACATACATGAAACAAGGGCCTTAGAAATCGACCCTTTGGATATTCTGTGTCTAATTATTTTCTAATTATCTAAAAGACCATCTAAGCTTCTTTTCAAGCTCCTTATGAAGCAACCAAATTTCATTATGCTGCTATTAGCATTAGTATGACTTACTATAAATAATAACATGAATATTTTGGAGCATAAAGTAAAGTCATCTATCTTGGTGATATATTAAAAAGAACCCCAGGGAAATGAGGTCATACAGAGATTTTTGCTGCAGGACCAATATTTTTGAGGGGAATAGTGAATTTGAATGACTCAGGTTTAAAAACTCAGAGCATTTTTCAGTTAAAATATCAACTAATTTAAGACTAAATGATCTAATTATTACTTAGTTCAGAAAATATTAATCTATTTCTCACAAGAAGGGAGGACATAGATTCTACACCTATCTTTTCAGGAACTTTCTTTATGATAAAATAGTATATTTCTTATGTAGGAGTGAAATTGTGTAAAAACAATTCACTCAGCCAAAACAAGCAAACAAACAAGACCCCAAAGCCATTTGAAAGGCTTCTGTTTTTAGTTGCATAGCTGTGGAATGAATCAGCATTAAAACAAAGAAAACTGAGCTTCTTTCCATTTTTTTTCCTTTGTAAACCATTCAGTTTGGATAATCCACTTTTTTTTTTTTTAAAAAAAAGCATCTGCACATCAATTGCCCAAGCACTTTAGAATGCCATAATCTCATTTTGTGACCAGGACGTGAAATTCAAATGTCATCCAATTATATCAGTAAATGACATTTTGGTACCTTGTGCTAGATTTTGCACTATATCAAAAACTCCCCTGGTTTTTTTTGGTTGTTTTTAAACACAAAAATATGTAAGGGAAAGCAGGTATAGTATTTATTTTGTAGATTCATAAGAGAGATAGGTAGGATTGGTTTTATCAGAGACTGGGTAAAGACAAAGGAATTTTTGATTCACTTTAAGAATCCACAGTATAAACTCACTGCTGGGCTCTAAGTGTTGCAGGTGTAGTATTTCCCATGTACATTTTTGACACATACACTCAGATATTTTCACCAGCAGATCTGTAGAGACGGTTCTGTATGGGCAAAAATGGAGTCTACTAAAAGCACGGTAGAAAATATATCCCTAAAATATTGATTACTTTCCTAGTAGTTAAATCATTATTAAAGCAGCTTGAAAACTCGTTTGCAGTCTCTTCTAATACTACTACTGTCACAAATGACATCACTTTTTAACAAGATGGATGCTTTCAATGCCAGGCTCAGAAATGCCAAGCAGAATTAACAACTTTAAAAAAACCCACATTTCACTGTTTATTCATGGTGACAAGTGCTTCTCACACTGTACCTCCTCGTTGTTGGCCCCCATAATACGGCTGCTGTTTTCTTTTAACTCACCAGCACAGGGCAGCTCCAAGGAGGCAAGGCAGGAGAAAGCTTGGCAGGGCACAGCCCGGTGAAGCATGAGGGGGGCTGAATTCCACCCTCCCCATCGCTCCAGCCCAGTGAGCTGCATCCTTCTGAATGCTCCCTATGCTGTGGCCACCGGAATTACAATAAAAATATTTGCAAAGTATTCTTGGGTTGTCTGAAGAAAGGGACTTCACGCAGAGAAGATGTCGAGCATAAAACTTAAAGCCTTTAAAAAATACTAGTGTGGGGCAGACATGCACATTCAGAAGCATCTCTTCTACTGCTAAGAAAGGAACAACAAACAGACACAAGCTTTGCATAGGAGATGATTTGCTGAAGTGGAATCAGATGGTCATAGGATCTTTTCAGACACTGGAATGAAGCAGTGAGCTCTTACTCCCCAGCTCTAATGTGCTACCACCGCTGGTGCCACGATTCTGTCCTTTCTGTCATGGGCAAAGTGATCCCTTTGGAAAATACTTCAGAACCTTTTCAAATCCTTGATCCCTTTCTCAGGAACAGAGGTGTCAGCACTGCATTGCCTGTTTCATTTTCAGTATTATTATTATCTCTCATCACAATAAGTTGGCCATGGCTCCAAAGAAGGGGGATTTTCCTCTCAAGCCATGCCTGGCCCTGTGCTTGTTTTGTTCTTCCTGCTCCATAAGTAACCAGCAAGAGGTGCAGGCAGTAATGTGTTCTCTCAATTGACAAGTGTAAGGGATATGTAATTCCAGTTGCTTGCTCTTGAGTAAAGAAGTGACAGGGACAGGGCGGAGCCTCTGAGGAAACAGTGAAAAATGTACACCACCACATGCACATGAGATATTACTATTTGATTAAAACACTATGAAATTCTGAAGAATACTGTATAGCGTGTATAAAAGGATCCTTCTGGAATTATTCTGCATTCAGGACTCCAATGATCTTTCCATGCTGACTCTTGGGCTGACTCTCCTTAACCAGCCTTAAAATGCCTCCCAAAGTGCTTCTGGCAGGAAAAGTGTTTGTAGGACATGGCAACCAGCTGTTAGGCAGACATCTCTACTGCAGAGTCCCGCCCTGCCCCTGCAATGAACAAGGTTTTATAGGTCTACCTTGAAGTCATGTTTTCTCCTTCATTTGACCCTTAGCTTTTATTGTCCTGGGAAGTAACTTCAAGTCTGTTTAGTGTTTTGTGGTTTATCTTGAGGAGAGAATCTTGGGAAAATGTAATGAAAATATTAAATAATATAAAGAAGAGCAGAAGCCAGATGAATGCAAGCAAAGTGCTTTTAAAAGGGACTCTTTCTCATGGCTGAGGACAAAGAGGTGTGAGATGATGCCTTGGAGCATGTATTGTTGCTTTTTATGTGTTGCAGTGGGAAATCAAATTTACCAGAACAGTAGGAAGGGTGGAAACAGTGAAACCCCAAGCAACATTAGTATATACAGCTGAGCCACAGCACCCAAGAGAACAGAATCTGGGTCACAGTCTTGTCTTACCTTACAACATGATGAAATGGCCTCTGAAGAGCACAACCAATGACCAAAAAGCAAGGACAGAGGAGTTTGGCTACTCTAAAGCCTCAGAAGCAGGACTGCAGTTTCTCTCTCTGTAAGGGGCATTTGAAACCTAAACCAAATTCTAAAAAGAGGAAAACTGTGCCAGGAAGAAAACATTCAGAGCCCTCCTGCTATTTTTCTTTCTTCTCACTGTTTTTTTGGCTTTTCAATGTCTTGCATCAGGTATGAAGCTTTATGCCTTATCTTACTTGTCTGTGTGTAAAAGATGCCTGCATTTTGCCAAAACATGAGCTGAGACACAGGCCATAGTAAGTCTGTCTTTGGAGGTTATGTATAATTCAGCTTGCATTTCAGAATCAAGAGCCATTGGGCAGTTGTGCTCGAGCAGCATTTTAAGGATGGAGCTCATGTGGTGAGTATGATACAATATAATTTTCAAAGCAACTAAATGTCTTCACCTACCTTAAACTTCCAGAAGAATTAGAATTGCTCAGCACATCTGGAAAAAGAAAGGTGTTGCCACTGTAATAAAAATCTCTGAAAGAGACAAGTTAATAGCCCTAAGCAATTTTTTCCTCATTAATGCTTTCCTCCCTTACCAATGCAGGGAACCCTACAGATTTTCAGGTACAGCTAGCACTTCTCTTTGCTCACAACAAAGCAAACAAGAGAGCAACAAAGTCTATAATCCTTTGTGTATTGCTGTGCACGTAAGCTCAAAGCTGACCTATTCCTTCACTTCAGCTCTACAGCTATTTTGGTTAGCAACATGAAAACATCAGGTTTGCACAAGGCTTTCTGCCACCCAGTTTGCCAGCTTTATGCCAGGCATCCTTTTCCTCTGTTATTTCCTGACCTCAGGGTGACACAGTTCACAAACTACTTCTACTGCAGTATGGGAGAGGCTCTGTGATTTTCCAGTGCAGTTTCCGGATTAAGCTCTTGCCAGAGCTCCATCTCCACCTCTAGCAGAAGGTGTGAGACAGCAGAGGAGTCTTTCCTCAGCGAGCCTGGGCTGCTGCCATCTCCTTGTGCTTCCCCGTCATAGACACCTACGGTGTCTTCTCTGCTCTCCCAGGTCCAGGCAAGGAGTAGTTCTACCCTTTTACCCACTCTAACACTTCTAAAACCCACTACGTTTCTTGTCTTTTCTTTTCGTGCTGTTACCATTACAAAAAGTTCTCATCTACCTCGTTACTCCACAATTCATTTTGCTTTTTGCGTCCCCTGCCTCCCTCTGTATCTGGACCTCACTTTGGGCACCATTGTGCCTGTCACCTGCTGTTTCCCCCTGCAGAGATGCCCACTTACACATCTCCACTGTCTCTTACAACTGGATCTTCAGATCCCATTTTCTCCTAGGCCTTTTGATGTGCTTCTTCACAAGGGGAGTGTTAGTGCTTTTCTACCACTTGTGTACTCCTTCCATCTTGCCTCCTGCTGGCTCGCCCAGGTCTCGTACCTGCTCCCTGTTCCTGCATATTCCCTGCTTCCATCTAGGACTTTTTCAGTCATGGTAGGGATAAGATATACACTGTAGACCTAATGCTCAACACAGTCAGGATCTTTAACAGGAGGATCCTGTTTCCTCCTCTTCTGCTCTCTGCCTTTATGTCCCTAGACCACCACCCATGCTGTCAATGAGCAGTAGGAGGGTTACATGGCAAAATATATTTCAAGTTTTGCACTTAAACTTGCCCAGTTTTGTATCACACTTCAAGTGTCCTACAGAAGCTGAGAGACCTGGGCATTGTGTATGTAATGGCAAAGATGATCTTGGAAGATAGCTGTGGTTTTGGTTCCAACTCACATCAAGGGAATCCGCACAAATTGTGATGTTGCCCTCATCGGGTCTGTCTGGAAATCTCTGCCCAGGACAACTCAAAAGAAACTCATAGTTTGTTCAAATTGTCACATAGAGCATGTCCAACTTACACAATCT
The DNA here is from genome assembly GCA_013400515.1 of Erpornis zantholeuca. Classification (NCBI taxonomy): domain Eukaryota; kingdom Metazoa; phylum Chordata; class Aves; order Passeriformes; family Timaliidae; genus Erpornis; species Erpornis zantholeuca. The sequence continues at coordinate 36,606 of VZTN01019487.1, read as the reverse complement.
CTGCTGACCCTCCAGATGGGCCTTTGGCAATTCTTCCATACCAGTTTCCTTTTTTTCTGCCAGCCTGATTCTCACAGAAGGAAACAACAGCTTTGTTCTGCCCTGAGAGCAGTACTGGAAAGGGTTAATTTTGCAGAGTCTGACTTCTGTGTAAACACTGCTGACATTTCATCACTGGGATTTGTCACTAGCCAAAATAAGATCACATTCACCAGTTTAAAGGCACTGAAGAAGTGTCACTGGCATCTCGGTGCTTAGGGCTGCATTACTGTCTCTGCTACAGATCTTGTTTTCACAGATTAAGAATACCCACAGAAAGTTCTGTATGCACGGCTGAAGCTATTTAAGAACTGTGCTTTACAGGAAATGCGAGGGCAGACAGAAAAATGCAAAGCAACACATGAGACAGAATAACAACAGTCAGAAGGAATACATTAATTAAAGTACTCTCCTGGAGAAAAGAATGATCTTCCTAAATCTTAGATGGGAACTCGGAAAAACCTATTGCCAAAGATGAGGTGGGGCTTTTTGGTCCCTTATCCACTTTTGCATCACTGCATCTAAATAGAAGTCAAGGATTTAGGGTGGGGTGAATGAAAGGAAATGCATCTTTCTAAGGCACTTTGCCTGGTTTGATACCTGGGTTTACAAAGCGAAATCTTGTTTGGAAGTGAAACAGCTCCAGGCTGGGTTACAACCCTCTGGACACTCTCTCTGACTTCTATGGTATGACTAAGATGAGATGAGGACAACTGTGAAGCAGCTTCTCTTATGAGCTGCTAGGGAGAGGGGCTGTAAACTGAGGGCAAACCTTGCCCTAATAATTTTAATGGGTGACATTTAAAGCACAATATAAATTTAAGGCAAACAATATGAGCTAAACCAATACAATATAATCTATGATTTGTAAGTGCTGTTGCTAGTTACTCTTTTTGTGCAAGTACTGTAAAATGACAGCCAGCCCAGGATAAGTTAATGCCAAAGGATGGGTTTGTGCTCTGAGCTCTGCTATGCCTGAGCTAATCTTCTGGGTAGGAAAAGCATAAAAATTACAAGTATCCAAGAATAGGTAATGCTTGTAAGTTTTCGGCAAGGAGATAATGAGACAAGTTCACCAGTTGGCTCAGCCTTACTGATCCAGACACAGTGATGACTCCTGGCAGGCATAAGGGTGAGATATAAGAAGCAGGTCATAACTTTTAATCTAGTAGGTCAGAAAAGTGGGATTCAAGGTGGTAAATCTGGGGTTTGGGTACCCAGCCATCTGCCCCAACATAACGTAGGCTGTCCTGAGCTACAGGGATGACTTGGCTTCCATTCTGAGCATCCCCAGGCCTCCCCCTGTAGGCAGTACCACCACTGGGGAGGAGAGCTTATTCTGGAAAGTCATTAGTTATTTTTCTTCCTGTGATGGACATTAGGACCACCACTTGATCTTTGCTTTTGGGAAGTAAGCCTGAGGCCTGTAATCCTCATAAGGCAACAGTCACAGTCTGTAGTGATATATATAGGTGCCTATAAGCTGTTAAAATGAAAGGTTTAAATCCATATTCTGCTTAAATAGTCCCAGGAGGGAGACACTTCAGGATCAGGTATTTTTAGCTCCAAGGGGAAAAATTTTGTCTTGGTGCCCAAAGTGAACCAGTCCTGCAGCGCCATGAAACTGCAGCCCCTGCTCTCCATGAGGCTGTACAAGGCAGTCTGTGACCACATGGGTAGATGGAGCAGCTGATTGTGGGGTCAGGAGTCACCAGCACATCCAGCAAGGCTGTTGGAGGAAGGGGCAGGAGGGGCCTCTGCACAGGCAAACACCGCAGAGGGTCACCCACCTGAAGGGAAGCCCAGAGAGGCTCTCTGGCACTGGCCATGATGGTGTGCACACCCAAAGTGGGGGCTAGAGGAGGAGTTAGGCAGCTGCACACCTCCTTCACTGGCTGTCCACCACGAACCAGTGCTTCCTTTTCCTCCCAGCTCCCATGCACAGTGCTTCCCTTGCCTGCAGATCCTGGTGCAGACACACTGAATGCACACTGCATGCACCCCCGGCACTAGAGGTGCAGCAGATGCTGCTTTGCCAGGGAGAGAGCTCATGTTTTTCTACCAGGAGGGAGGCAGTGGGTAACACCATGCCCAAAAGTCCCGTGTGCCTTGTGAAAGCGGCCCAGTCTTCACACAGCTGCAGCATAGCAAGGGAAGACCTTAAAGGAGAGGATGCTCTGGGAAGGAGGAAGTCTGTGGAGGCGTGGGCTGGAAAGCACAAGACAGGAGCTTGGAGAATTTAATGTCTCAAAGAACCAGTTCAGGGCTTGGGGCACTGGAAAGATCATAGAATCACAGAACCATTAAGGTTGGAAAAGATGTCCAAGATAAGTCCAACCTTTGACTGAACATGACTATGACAAATAAAGCACAGCACTAAGTGCCACATCCTGTCATTTCTTGACAACTTCCTCACATGGTGACTCCAACTTCCTATACTTCCTATACTTAAGTGAACAGTGTTTAACCACCTCTTCCTGATGTCCAACCTGACCCCACCCCAGTCCAGTGTCAGGCTGTGTCCTCTCATCCTGTTGCTGGTTGTCAGTGGGAAAAGACCGACGTCCACCTGGATGCAACCTCCTTTCAGGCAGCTGCAGATAGTGATAAGGTCTCCCCCGAGCCTCCTTTTCTCCAGACTAAACAACCCCATCTCTCTCACATGGCACTCTCTAGACTCTTCACCAGCTTCACTGCCCCTCTCTGGACACACTCCAGCACATCAATGTCTTTCTTGTAGTGAGTGCCCAGATCTGGACAGAGCCCTCAGGCTGCAACCTCACCAGTGCTGAGGTGTGGCTTCACCAGTGCTTCTGGCACATCTTCTGGATGTGCCAGAAGATAGAAAAGGAGATAGACCTTTTCCTCTCTGGTCCATGAGTTCACACTTGGCCCATGGTGGCAGACACCAATTGCTATTTCTGCATGATGGGTGTTTGCTATTACCCACATTTTTTCATGAGGGGTTCAGGAACCCTCAAACAAATGGCCAGAAATCTGCAGTGACACAAAACTGCCAATAAAACTGCTGGGAGCTGGAGGAGTCCCTGCTAGGGTGTTGGGAGGAGACATGCCCTAGGTCCTGACTCAGCCCTGCTGGTTGAATGTGAGAGGTCCTTGCAGGGATTTTCTGTGGCTCACATGACATTCACAGCAGCCAGAGTGGCATATCCCTGTGCAAAATGAGGTGAGATGTTTGCCCTACCATCAGTTTGGTAAATGTCACCAGTACATCAACCCCCACAGTGCCCCACCCTCTAGGGAAACACACACATTTCAACAGCTAAACAGGTACCTCCTTTTCACAGATCTCAATGGCACTCAGAGACTCAAATGGTGATGAGGGAAGGAAGACACTGCAGAAATTAAGTACTTGACTGATGTGAATGTGGGGCATATCTGCTAGGCAGATGAATAGGAAAACATGGTCAAGTCTTTAAGAATACACTCTTCAGGTAGAACAGAAGGAGCTGCCTCCTGTTTCAGGTCACACCAACCTGCAGCTGATAACAACATGGGTTAATATATGTGTTCTTAGTCAGCCTTGTAATTTGAGCAGAAAGAATGAGTGTTGGTTAATTTTTATTCTTGATTTTTTTCTGGGACGTAGTAACAAAGAGGACACAACAGGCTAGTGTGACATGTCATCCTTTAAATTCACATGGCTTTGTCCTTAAACAGTAAAGATTTTTTTTATCACTACTGACACCTCAATATATAGCAAAGGACACCCTGAAATGGTCTTTGCTATTTCGAATGAATGAGCATCAGTACACCACATTGTCAAAAGGAATTATCCACAAAACCAGGGCATTTGAAAGCTGAACTTCCACATAGTTATGGGATTTTATGCAGCAGAGAAACTGGTAGCAATAGGAAATAACTCCGTGCGTTGTTTTACATGGACATGTTTGAATTACACATACAACAAGAGCCTTCCATTGTTCACTCTGCTCGTGTGAGTATATAATTTTCCTGCAGTCTCTTTCCCCCTTTTGTTCTTTTCAGCTATTTTGTGATTAACACCGTCTGGGGAAGAATTTCAGTATTTTCTCTGGTTTAGCAGGATGTGAGTGAGGTGGTGCTGCTGCATGAATCTTTTAAAAGCAGCCTAAGAAATATTTAAGACCTTAGTCTAGGAGGAACAGCTCTCCCAGGCATAATTTTTGGTGCTGGTTGCAGCAGGGAGCGTATGCTGTGAGGAAAGTATTATTTTTCTAAATGGAAGGTGTCAGATGGTCACGCAATGTGACTGCATGTTCGAGATCACTGCCTCCCATCTGCAATTTGTGACGTGTGAAAGATTCTGCCCAAATGTGCTCACCAACTGGAAACCCTCGGCACTTTTTTTTCTTATCAGGAGAGACCAAGATAACCAATGGTTTTACAGATCAGGGATCCTATCAAATTAATATCATTCTAGGATAAAATCTGCTTTAAATACAACCACTAAACTCCAGCAAAGTTAACTAGTACATACAAGTTCATTCAACTGATTAAAAATCCCTACTAGTAAAACAAGAAAATATACATGGAATTTTTTTCGAGAAAAGTATTCTGCTCCTATCTTTTAGCCAGAGGTTTGGTATAAAACATGACAGTCTTTTCCAGCACTAATTAATGCCACCTAATTATAACACTTACTAGGCTCAAGCCAGGCATTAATATACTGTGAATAGCTTCTCCTTGTCCAGCTTCCCGCTGGATCACACAAGATGATTGCTTTTTGCCTCTCTCTATTGGTTAAATGGATGCCACTGTGGCTAGGGCAGAGGCTCAACAAAGATTATTTGCCTTCAGCAGAGAATATGTGTCCTACCAAGAGGGGAAGGTGCTCTAGACCAGGGTGGTTGGCAGTGCCTGCCCTGCTCTCTGCCCAGTGAGGGCAGCCCATGGAAGGGATTATGAGCCAGCAAGTCAAACCCGATCTGTGGTGATGGTGGGGGCCAGGGCATGGCTGTTCCTGAGCTCCAGGGTGCCTGCTGCAAGGTTCAGGGGCTGCATGGAGCCAGGCAGCCAGGAGAGCCTGCTGGCAATTGTTCCAGTTGAGAGAGGACAGAATAGGGTTCTGTGAGGCAGGAGTCAGGCTGCCCCAGCATCCCATCTGGCCAGTGTATGGTGACAAATCTGTGTGATCTTTGCCTACCACAGGGTTATGGTCTGGCTCACCTATCATTAGAAAATCTCAAACAGGAGTGCTTGGTGAATTCTGTGGGTGGATAGAAACCTCACCCAGCCCTTGGAACATCCTCCAGTGTTTTATAGTCTGAGCTGACGGCTACCAGAGGAGAACTCCTCTCATGTGAGTTACCATTGAGCTTACCATGGTAAGCTCTTTGCATTTTATTTCCCTTCTTGGTTCACCCAGCAGGTGATACAGCAGGTACCTGTGCCAGCTGCCTGGGAAGGAGCAGATGTGCTCATGACTCAGCACTGGGTGCCTGTCCGAGGAGGGGCTGCTGGCCAAGGCTGTGTGATGAACAGGGCCATTGCAGGTGTGGCTGCAGCCACTGGCATGCAGCAGAGCTGTCTGCAACCTAACTGGTGTACACACACAGAGGACAAGAAGAAGGAGGCACTTGTACAAGTTGGTTAAAACCTTTCCAGGAAGATAGGGGCTTGGCCACATGCCCTCTGCTACTGCCACTCTTATGGGTGCTGTGGTTAATAGATTACAGGTACCTCTACTGTCCCCCATTACCACACAGAGAGGCTTCAGGGATGTGTTCTTAAAGAAAAGTCAGTGAACAAAGTGCAGGTGAAAATCATTTGAGTAACAGCCCTCTTACCACTATAGCCCTAAAAAGCAGGGGATGGGCTATAGCAAAGGTGGCTGACTAACCTGGGGGCATTGCCTTGGGAGGAGGCCACCACACCAACCTGGAAAAGAGGATTTTGCCTCTCTTCATAGCTGTCTGTCCTAGGATAAATACCAAGTACTAGTTACAGGTGCAGGCATCCTCACCTGAGAAATGACCCTTTGGTCAGGGAGCCCCTCCTTATGTGAAGCCATGGCAGGTACACCCACTGAGCTCTGCTTGGTCTTGCTTACCCCCCTTTAGCAGGAAGGCAGTGAGCTTTCCTCAAGTGTTTCAGAGCCACCTTCTAGCTGAGTAGAAGGCCTCCTAAACAGCCTACACCCTTGTGTGCTTCTGCCTACACTGTCTTGTAGACTCTTCTCCATCCCTGTGTTTATCTTTTTACTTGCCATATGGATGCACACAGACAGAGGGGAAAAATCTCTTCAGAGCCTTTGTTTTTTTACACAAAATGATGTTTTACACAAAAAGCTTGCATACAGAAAGATCTTCATTCCCCTGATCACCCTTCCGGCCCTTCTCAGTGCCTGCCCAGACCATGCTTTTTCTTGCCTTTTAGTCACTTTTCTCTTTCAGATGATGCCTTTTCCTTGCACAGTGGCTGAGTATTTCCCTATTCATGCCACAGCTATGTGACCTGATACAGTCCAGGCTGAATGGCTTCAGAAGGCTGTTTTTTCTTAGTTACCCTTTGATATACTAGTATGGGTCCTTCTTTTCCCGAGTGTCACAATTTAACCCCAACTGGCAACTAAGTACTCAAGGAAAGCAGTACTTAGCAACTACTAAAATATCAGTGTGTTACCAACATTATCCTCGTACTGAGTTCAAAACAGAGCGCTGTACCAGCTACTGAGAAAAAAAGAAACTCTATCCCAGACAAAATCAGGACACCAAGCAGTATCTATTCAATCAACCCCCAGTTTACTAAAAAAGAAACAAACACTGAGACTCTATTAGTTTTCTAAACAAGAGGAGTGAGGAGCTTGCTACAGGCACTTCAAAATGAATTTGAAATGGAGGTAGTTTTCCAAGGTGTTCAGGCATGGTGGAAGAGGTAAACCTTACAGCACTTCTGACCATGTCTTCCTGTACTTAGCTTGAAGCCCACCTCACCCAGGCTTGCTTATTTCTGTCAGGCCATGAGCAACAGAGCCCTGGACAGTTTGCTCTTCAGAGAACATACAATACTACAGCTCCAAGAGGAGGTCTCTGCCATGCTCAGCAACGATTTAGCAAATCAATACCTTACCCTAAGCCTTCCATCCATCACCTTTCTCTGCTCTTGCCCCATAGGAAGCCTTCTGACTGTATTTGTTTTTTACTTTTTCCACAATTGCTTCCTTAACTCTGATTTCCCTCCTGCAGCAGCCAGCTCACAGGTAGTACTGGTGTTTTCTGTTTGGTGGCCACAGGGCCACCATGTCCTTTAGAGCTGCTGAGCAAGGGGCTTGCTGTAAATCACAAAAGTGCAGCAAGTATGTTTTGTCAGGAAAAATAATTCCTACAGTTGTAGGAAAGTCAAATAAAAAAAAAAAGGGAAAAAAGCCACTGCATTTCAGGGACTAGAGCCTGGTGAGACATTTTCCAACAAAGACCATACTAGAGGATTCTGTTTGTTTGTTTGTTTGTTTTTTAAAGCCTGAAACAAAACAGCCAAAGTTTTAGAAGCTATAAGGAAAAAAACCAAACAATAGGCCAATAATTTGTCACCTAGTGTATCCCAAATTTGTCACTTACTGTATCCCAAATCATGGTGAGCTGAACTGACAAGTGGCCAAAACATACACAAATATTATGTGCATAAGGCAGGAAGTTTGTGGAAGACAGATTTGAAGGAAGATTTTGTATTGTTCTGAGAGTCACCCAAGCATGGCAAGGCTGGAATTCCATCTGTTCGGCTCTGCTCAATGAACTGGGTCACTTTCAATGGTTCACTAAGTTCTGACTATCTAAAAAGTAGAGTTATTATGCTTTTAAAATCTTGGCTGCAAGGCAAGTTCACCTTACTGTTTTTCACCATCACCTATGAGTTTAGCATCTCTGAAAGAAGGTTAAAATGCACTTCAAAACCTAGAAGTTGAGTCATGTGTCATGCACAGCACCTGGATTTCTGTAAAAGAGATGTGAGCAAATTTACTCACATAACATACTTGTATCAGAGAAGTCCTTGACAGGAGTTTGTTTCCTGAAAAACTAATCTCTAACATTGAGAAAAGCTGACTTCCAAGACCGATATTTTTATTTTAGACCTCATGAAGGTTTCTGTACTCTTGAGACTGATCTCTGGATGCAGTGAAAGACAGTAAGCATTTAGATGGCCTTTTTTGTACTTTGTTGTTCCTGTTTATTGTAAGAACAGCTACAAAAGTAGTAAGAAGACATGGAAAGATAATGTCTTTGGGGGGAAAAAGCCCAATTTGCTCAAGGGTGGAAGGAGGTATGAGAGAAAGGAATACATCTACCTTTGCCTAAACATGGCATACTAGGTCTAATGATCTGTATTTCAAAATATGGAATTCCCTTCTCATTTCTATATTTAGTTATAGTTTATCTCTACATAGATTGCACTGGAGTGGATGCATATTACTTTTTTTAGTGTCATAATTTGTTTTTCCTCTGTACAAAGGGGTTAGCAATATTTAGCTGCCTTCCAAAAGTGATTTATAGTGTTATAAAGAATATAATGTCAACAAAGCCAAGAGAGTTAAAGAATGAGCACAGTTCACCAACAAAACTATATGGACCTCTAAACAGAATCCACTGAAATCAGCACTTTGGAATTTAATGTGAAGAACACATTATGGAGACTGCAATTAAAGACTTTTTCCCCCTAGATGGTCGCATAAATAAATGAACCATTCAGAGTGAATCAGGTCACTGAGGAGCAGGAAAGTGCACAGCATCAGCTTTCTGATCACCTCCTGACATGAGTACTATAACTTCCAAACCCTGATCTCCTCCATGCCCAAGTTCCTCCTCTTTAGTCCGTCTGGGTCACTGGCAGATAAGCACCCAGAATGAAATTCCTTGCAGGGATATTTAAGCTGCTAAGCACTAAATGTACCTATTGAGTCACCGCAGATGCTGTATATTTAATCCTCTTCCCACCTGGAAGACAAAACTGAGGTTCAGTTTTGGTGCAAAGCAGCAGCACAAAATAATGGTACCTCCCACCCAGGCATGGGCAGCTTGGGGGAGAAGCTGTGGTCCCACACGTTTGTCAGGGAGAGGAAGTCCTGAAGTCCTGAAGTCCTGCCATTGAGGTGCAGTGGACAGGTGGTGCAGTGAGGTGGTTTGGGTTTTTCCACACAGGAAAAATGTTTGCAATTTATATTGTTGAGGAAAGAATGAAGACTGCAAAGTGCTTTAGTTCTTGCAGGTTTGGGGGTTTTTTTAGTAAAAAAAACTGTCAAAGGCAGTAAAATACACCTATGCCAGTTATTCTTCTTAGAAATTCGAGTGGTTGTAAGCATTATTGGTGAATTTTCATGTAATTCTCTTCTAAATCTTCATTTCCATTTTGTGACTAATTGTGTTCAGTTTTGCTTCTTACTTTTTTGCATACATTTCTTCAGTCTCTGACCCACAAGACCAAGAAAATAAAAAGAAAGAGTTTTTCAGCTATTTTGATGTTTACCTCCAAAACAAACCTGATACATCTTAAGAAGTGACCACTACGTCTCTTTGTTGATATTACTCTGTTTTCTCTCCCTTGTCTAGACTGATCTTGTATCATTGCCCTGCAATACAAACATTCCATTGTTTTTCCTCATTCTCTATTTCTCCTGTGGCTGATGGTGAGGAGATGAGCCCTGTGGCACAGGATACTGCATCAGCCCATCAACCTGCTCTTTAGTCTCTCATTTAACAACTGTGGGAGGGATGCGAGTCTCAGATCGGGGTAATGAGCACCACAAATTTGTTCTAACCCAAGATCTGATGCCTTGCCGAGTAGTTTCTCCAACCCTTATTTAAAGATGTGCGCATTATTTCTCTGCTTGAAGAGGTGGAGGTTATTTCCCTTGGCCCATGTAGTCAAACAGGTCTTTGTGGGAGGGTGATAGGACATAAACCTGCCCTGCCCCTTCTACCTGCTTAGCTGTGGGGATTGGAGAAAGTCCTGAGACTGCCCAGCTGAACTCCAAGATTCACGCAACTGGAAACGTGGCAGAAGAAGGAGAGCTTTTCTTCAGAGCTGCACTAACTAAGAAACAAACATAACTCATCTGCAAGGTAAGGGGAAGCAAATAAACAAACAAACAAACAAATAGTAATATTTCACAATAGATTAGTGTCTAAAAGATGTTAAGTTTCATCAGCGCTCCCTCCTGACCTTCACAGATGGTACATTTTTCAGAAGATACCACTGGAGCTGCAGAAGCATGTTCCATAATCATATTTTTGCAGCATGTCCTGTAGGATGTCAGAGCCCTCACAGGATTCTCCCTCCACACCCACTATCCTCACCATTTCTGCTTTATAGAAGCAGGTACATTGAAGTGTAGGGAAGAAAATAGCCACACTAGGAAAAACAGTCTCTGATTTGGGGTCATGAGTAGGGACTTGAGGTGTAGCTCACATGGCTGATGTTTGACTTCTACCTTGGAAGCACCTAAGATTGAGAGAGGAATGAGCAAATCCCAGCCTAAGAGATCTTTGGAAATTACAGTGGGAATGGGATGTGCAGTGCCTCTGATAGTGCAGATCCTCTCATACTGCTCTGTTGCCCAGGACTGAGGCACTTGGAGAGGGAGGCACCTTTGAAAACAACAGTGTGAGGGTAATTTACCCTCATTTTAGCCTGATTCTGCATTGTCTTGTATTTTGCTATTGCTTTTGTCTTTCTGCAGTGAGATGAAAGGACATGTTGGACAGTCCCCCTGGTTTGGGAATGTCCTGAGTCTATAAGTAATGCGATGTAGAAAATGTTCCTGTGAATCAATACAGAATCTCTAATTTTCAAATCCAGTCCCCTTACCAAATAGCTCTTTTATTTGACTCAGTAGTTATTATGAAATAAAAAGAATTTCATGCCTGGTATGTTACGGTTTGTTTGCGGGCTTTTTTTGTTGTTTGAGTTTTTTGGGGGTGTTTTAATGGGGTTTTGGGTTGGATGCTTGGGGGTATTTTTGGTTCGTCTGTTTTTAGGAAGAGCCAGATAAGCAAAAGAACAGGAAGAAAAGCACTCTGCATCAACTACACCAGTACTTGCTTCTGAGTCATTGGCAGCTCTGAATAAAATGATCTCAAATGTTTATGAGTATAGCACATAAGGAATAAGACAAAGTCACAAATGGCAACTTCTCTGGGCTGCCAAATCGCACAAGAGAACAGGATGGTCATTCCTTTAGACATCTTTCTTTATATAAGACATAGGAGGGAAAAAGCTGTATTACATGAACAGATTTCAATGTGATTGACATGTGCAGGAAGTATCTGGCTGGTAGAACTCAAATGTCCTTGGAATTTTTTAAAAGCATGGATGACAGCTTAAACAACTTCCAAAACAACAAAAACCCCCATGTTGGTTGTATCCAATATGGTGAAAGTTATACAGGAATTAATGTAATAGAAGAAGAGAAATTTATGTCTGAAATAAAATCTGACAACTGCTCAGGGTTGTAAATTGGCTGTGTTTGTTATGTGAAAACAGAAAACAGCCCAACCCCCCAATACATCTGTTTGTTGCTGTAGAAAAGGTGTATTTTACACAGCCTAAAATATCTGAGCTGTGTAATTTAAGCAGAAAAATATGAATGATAGCTGCAAACTGTTTGAGAAATCGTTATCTCACCAAATTCACATAAGTCCAGAAAAAAGGCTATATGAGTTAAGAAAGCATGGCAATATAAGCACTATAAATACTGAAACAAAAAGTAAAAGTTAGAAAATGAGACTTCAATAGTAATGAGCATACATTAAGCAGAAAATGAAAAAAAGCCAGAATCAAAGCTACAGAACAGGAGGAAATTTATGGATAAAAGAGTTAAAAGAAAAATAAGAGAAGAATCTTTTCAGACTTAAAAGAATGAAAGGAATTTGACTTGAAGGGGGTTTATAAAGAAGAAGATTAGAATAAATGGTTATAATACAAAATGGTAGAAGCATTCAAAAGTTCTCTCTTTTTCATTTAGGGGAAAAAAATAGATCTATATCCAAATGATAGGAAACTGTTGCTGAACTGTTTCTCAGCATTCCCAACAATATGTAATACTGATGATAGACAGCCATTGTGAAAGCGAAATATTTAAAATCATGAAGTGTTTTATGTAGATTATTTAGATGTTTTATTTAGACTTGTTTCTTTAGATTGACTTTCAGTAACTTTTGAAACAAGCCAGGTGTTGCAGAAGCAAAACAGAAAGGCAATATTGTGCCTGTATTTAAAGAAGAGAAAATACTATAGTCCCATTACCTCCAAGCCTCTCAGTCTGATGTTAGTCCTGAGCTTTGAAATGGGACTATTGACAGAGAATTTGATTGATAGATAACATAGTTTAACTAGCGACAATGAACATGGTTTTATAGAAAACAATTCTTGTAAAGCTAATTTTCCAAGATGTTTATGAGATTTCTAATTTAATTAATAATTATATTGAGGTAGTATACCTAAGTTTTGTAAAGTATTCTACTTTGTTATTCAAAGTATTTTGATTAACACAGTATAACAACAGAAAACCACTGTGGCTTATGTTAAATGCATGCAAACTGGTTAAAAGATATGTCCTGAGATGTAGTTATAAGAAACAATCACCACTGCCTGTGTTTGTGTTTGCTAGAAAGGTTCTGCAGGTACCAGTTCTTGGCTGTCTATCATTTAACATTACCAGTGACATGGAAGAAAAGGTAAAATCATTATGAAAGGGATTGCAGATGGCATGACATTTGTGGCCATGTTAAATAATGACCTGAAGAGATCTCTGCTGCAGGAGGGTCTGATTGATGGGACAATGGGGGCAAAACCCCAGTAATCAGCCAAGCCGTATGTGCAGTATCTGGGGGGAAAATTCTTGAAAGTGAGGGAATATCTTCCTAACAGATCTGGGGAAAAAGATGGGAATTGTGATGGCTGGTCAGCTGGGGCTGACCTTGAGCCCTGTGTGGTGTCTGAGTGTATAAACAGGAGACTGCAGTGTCAGGCAGGCAGTGTCCTTTGTCCTGTCTATGTGCCCACAACTCACACAGGTTGAGGCCAAGCTGTGGGCGGAACGTGGAAGAGTGTCAAGGATAGTTACATTAGAACTACATGAGAAAACTTGGATGTACCCTGTCAGGATGGAGGGTAAAGATGTTTCTGAATGATGGAACATGGATGCTTAATGGGTCTTCAGACTTCTAGTCAGAAATGCAACAGCTGCTGGGGCCGAAGCGGGAACCTTAACATTCATGAATGTTAACTTAACTGTGAATGAATGACTTTGCACTAATGAGCCAACAGTCAGACTGTCCCAAATAAAAGCCACCTTTTTCTGTCTTCCTGATGTTGAATGCTGTTGGTTTTGCTGTTTAGAACAACAGAATCGTTGGAAAGCTAGATCCAGAGCTAAAGGTAGAATGTTCAGGAATTGAAAGTCCTGCTAATAAGTCCATTATTTCCATTTCCTAAGCAGGGTACTGTAGATCTTACTCTGCCTGGGAGCTATGTAAAAACAGCCAGTTAATGTACTAAAGGTCAGAATTTCAGAAGTGCTCTACAAATGCATTACAACCAACTACTAATAATTCTCTCCTTTTTTTAAGGGGTCTGGTCATGTCCAAGGGAATGCCAGCTACATTTTTCTTAATGTATGAGCACAAGTTACACATAACAACCTAACAACACAATACTGCCTCTTTAATGCTAATCTATTCCTTGCAATCTACTAGATACATGTAGAATCATTGGTGTGTATCAAGAGAGCAAAATCAGATTCTGAAAATATCTGAAAGGATGCACTAGAGTGTACATAATAATGTATTTTAATCTGCCAGGCCTTAAAATTAATCATGAATTCCCACAGAGATTTTAATAATTTTGAGATGATGTTTTTTTTTCATATAGTGATATTCTTGGACAGAGTTCTTGAAATACTACATGGAAATGGGTGGGGGAGGGAAAGATGGGGGCCATTTTTCAATTACCATGTTAGCTAAGATACAGGCACAAGAGCTACTGTTTAATTGGTTGTTTTATTCTTTTTCTTCCACCTAATAGATAATCAGTAAGGTACCTCAAACACAAACTTTTATCACATCATAAAGTTGGCATACAGCATAAAGTTTATCTCTTTCGGCATATACTTATGGGAACAATTCTCATCAGCAAATGCCATAGTGAATGACTTGAAACTTCCTCGGGAATATTGCAGTTTTAGGATCTCATCTTGTGTTTTGTCCTAAACATTTTCTTGCTTTATGGAAAATAATATGTTGTAGTTCCTCATAGCTTCAAGTCACACAAGGCCATAATTTTTGTCCAAATACCTGCAGCTCCCACTACTAAATATATTTTACCAGAGCCACTTTGCACAGTCACAACAGAAGCATTATAACTACCCCAAACCCAAGCTATCTTATTTCTTTTATTAAATGCTCTGTCTTTGATGTGTTACAACGCATGATGTGCAGTAAACAACATCAGTTTTGCTGAAGATATATGATTTTCAGGGCCAAAACAAAAATTACTGTTGAATTCACCAAACAAAGGTATTTTTAGTACTCATGGAATAAAACTAAGAGGAAAATAATTACTGTGCATCCTGTTACTGGTCCCTGTGAGACAATAATGTCAAAAGGGATCAAGCATGATAAGTACAATGCATTTAACTCATTGAAAAAAACCTTGTAATTTTTTAAATGAAAGAGTATTACTTATGTTCCACCACTTATATGAATTTTGCACAGCTGTTTGCATTAATATGCGTTAAAATGGGTAATTACCATAGTAATCATGGTGTGAGACAACACTCTTGCTCCTTCTTAAATATATAGCCCTGCTTTTATCTCTCTCTTGCCCACAGACACACCTGATTTTATGCTATTTGCTTGCTTGTTTGTTCCTTCCTACTAACTGGAGCCAAGAAATATTTCAGACACCAAATATTTGACACATTTCTGGATCTTATGTTAACAGCCCATGGGCTGTGGTTTTGGTTCCCTGTTTTAATGGTTAGGAGAAGCAAGAGGCAAACAGAATAGTGATGTTTATGATGAGAGGGTAGATGAAGGGGTGAGGAAAGCTGGGAATAGCTGAAGTGTGTCTGACACAGCAGTTTCTCTTCTGTATCACTATTTTATTTTTATGAGGCTGCAGCAAATTGATAGCTTCTGATACCATAGTCAATAAAACGTTGTGTAAATTCCAGCGATGGGCTGGAAAAAGATTGAATTAAAAGGGAGGTATTGGGTCACATCCATATTTCAAGTCATTTGTGTGCTGCCTTATCTCAGCACCTGAGGGAAACAGTTTCTTCACAGCTAACCACCCAATTAGTACCTGCTCAGCACCCAATGTTTGATTTTCTTCTAGCTGTCCCCCTCTTTTGATGGAAACTGATTTCCTAAGAGTTTCTTTTTCATCCCATAGGAAAACTTTTTTCTTAGCAGGTTTAGAGAAGTTGCAAAAAGGGATTTTTGAAAGAAAATTATTCAGAAATCTTCCCAGTCCCAGAAAACATGTTTTTGCAAACATGACATGGCAGTCTGTTTAGCCATAATTATTGATGCAGCTGAGTTACTGCTTCTTCCAGGAATATTTCTATAGAGTCACAGGATAATTCAGGTTAGAAGGGACCTCAGCATGGTCCTCACCCAACTGTCTTCAAGCAGGATCAGCCATGAGCTCAGATCAGCTGCTTGGGGATTTCTCTTGTCAAGTCTAGCAAAGCTCCAAGGATGGGTACTGCACAAGCCCCCTGGGCACCCTGTGGTGCTGCCTCAGTGAGTCCCTGGGGAAATTTTCCTCCTTGTCTCACTGTGACAAGGTCACATTTTCAACTTATCCCTGCTGTCTCTTGTCCTCTCACCATGCACTGAAGTAAGAGACCAGCTCCATCTTCTCCATGAATAGATGATGAGGTCTTTTTTTTATACAAATCCTATAGACTTGAATACATCCAATTTACAAATATCACCCTCCTCCCCCAAACCCAGCATCACGTCTCCACCTTTGAAAATTGTGCTGAAGGATTCCAGAGGTGACTCTTTCTGCTATCAACTTGGCCAGAGTGTGAACTTAATACTACTATCTCTCTTTTCATCCTTTATAAGGAAATGAATAAGAGAAACAAAACTCTTAGAGAGACATCTTAGGGAGACTTAGATGAGGCTTTTTGGACTATCTCTGCATATGGATTTATTCCATTCTCTATGAATTTGAGAAAAAAAATTACATCCTTCAGCTGATTTCTGAAAGTCCTTAATGTTCATCATTACGTTAATTTGATAGGCTACAACGAGTGTGAAATATATTTAGAGCTTCCTCTGCAAGTGATGGTGCTCATAATACTAAAATATAGTTTACACTTTATGCAGCACCTTTTATGGAGAAGGACTTCCAAGCATTTGCAAACAAAAAGAAACACAAACCAATGTGACTCTGCTTACCATTGAAATGCAACCTGGAGCTGGAGGTAAGTATTCAGCAGTGCAGAACAGAAGAGGAGTTTATGACAGAACACAAAGAAAAATTTTGCACCTACCAGAAACTGCAAGGGGAATTTAGCTAAGCGAGATGAAATTCCCTAACTCAGCATCTGGAAAGGACATCCTGCTTATGTACTTTTCCTCCTGGAAAAATGTCTCATTTCTGGCTATTCGCACTCAGCCTTTTAGACCATGCTGACTCACCATGAGCAGTGGAACTTGGAGAAGATAATAGGGGTGAAACCGATGGGATTCAAAGCAATTGCTCTGAATAACAGATGGGATTTACTAGAGAATTATTTAAATTTTGGAGAACTAAAGAGCTAACCTATTGAACCAAGCAGCATTTATAGCTCACACTTCTTTGAGGATGTCGTAGGGTGATGTAAACACCCTGTGGAAAGAGGCATCACAATGTCAGCCCAGGTGTAAAAGGCTGGAGGGGCTGGTGTACCCCTGATGCTTCAATGGGATGGCTGCTGATGAGCAGGGAGGCTGCTGCGAAGTAAGACAAACTGTAACCACTGCAGAATCGTTCATAAGAGCTAAGCAACCTTTAAAATAACAGCTATGAGTGCAATTTATGAATCTTTCATTAATGCACATTTAGTAATTACACTGATTCAAATTAATGTGATATTTACTGAATTGCTAGCATTTTGTCCTTTTAATTAAACACCTCTTTAACCAAAGCAAGGTTGGATCCAGCATATCTACATGAAGCACATAGCACTGCACTATTCACTTAAAAAATCTCAGATGTTATTACCAATGTGAGCATTGGTATCTAAATTTGGGAGACTGTTTTGCTTTACACCTTGTATGGATGATGTGTCACTATTGCCAAGAAGAAGACAAGTATAAATGACATCAGAATAAAAGCAGATAGAGTAATGATGAAAGAAAAAAATTTAACAGAGATCTCCAAGTGATTCTCTTTCTGGCCTCAACTACATGTACCAAAGTAAACCATGAAGAGAGGTAATGTCAGAGTATTTTGTATCACCATTTTGCAACTTAATACAATTATTTATTGCTTGTTTAAATGTGAGGGGTCCAACTTCCATGTTACCTGCCCTTTTGCATTCACACCTTCACTCACATTCAGGTAGTTTTGTATGTTGTCCTTTTTAATATGCAATACCAGTTATCCTTCTCCATTTCATGCCTTCTTTTTTTCCTCCAGACTTTACCTCTTTCTCACATGGAGACGTTAGCTCAGCATCAGACTGTGGAAAGTGAAGATGGCATACTGCTGAGGGAGATGGAAGCAGCAGTCATGGCCATCTCATCTTTGAAAGCTGTGGATAAAAGCAAGCTAGTAAATGTCAGGGTGGGATAAACATCTCCCCAGCAAGCCTTGAAAGGGACATTCCCCAGACAGCCTGTGGGAGGATGTGGGCTCTACTAAACCCTGTGCAACACATCATGTCATTTCACTCTTTCAGCCTTGAACTGCATGGAGAATCCTTGCCTGCAGTTCTACAGTGCCTGTAGTTCCCCCAGAGGGAAACCTGAGATGCTGCCACCTCCAAGTAGCACCTAAGACTTATGAGAGTGAAGCCATTTGTGGCCAGAATTCTTGGCAGCTCATTTGCTGCTTAGGTGGTACAGAAGCAAATATGGTCTTTGTTTGGTATTTTACATGGGTAGATCTACTGGGCAGGGCAGTATCCCATCCTGCCTGACAGTGGTGACAAGTCCCAGAGTACCTGTGGGATAGAGAAGGGACACAGAGAAAAGGCATTTTCTCCCTCTCACCCCAGCTCTTTCCTGCAGTGAGGTAATCAGGGAGCAGATGATTAGCATAGTATGGTTTCCAGTCTAATTGTCAGGAAAGTGAGAACTCAGTCCAGGCTACACTACAGCAGATTCAGCATGTCCTGCTGCCACCACCTGTGCTGTGCAAAGAGGAGGGCAGTAGTCAGTCCTAATTCCTAATTCCTGAGTGACATGCTTAACACCATTGATAGCAGAGGACTGTGGTCTTTTTCTCTGATGGGAACATCCTGGAGCTGCAGGAGAATAGTGAGGTGCTTTTGTGCCATGATACTTCTCTGCCCTGAGGCTCTGAGGGAAAAAGAGCATAGTCTGTTCCTGTGCTTTCTAAAGCTCAGCACAGGCACAGCCACACACATCTCAGTGCACCAAAAGAGATTCATCCTGAAACTCGGGGTATTGCACATTGTCTTTTGCCTGGTGCCCTTGGCTGCCTGGGAGCTCAGGCTGAGCAGAACAGAGCAGCTCCCATCCTTAATGTGCAGAAAACAACACTGACCACATTCTCTCACCTCCCAAACCTGAGGAGGTTAGGAGGTATTTGGCTCCTTGCTGCTTGCTGCGGTGTTGTCCCTTCTTGTTGGCAAGGGTTTTGGCTGATTTTGAAACCAGAGAAGTGAAAAGCAGCAGAAACACAAGTTCTTGCATCTCCTTTTGTGTGCTGGCAGACACCTTCTCTGCGTTGAACCTGTGAGTTATACCCCAAGCCCTGCACAAAGCCAGCCTTTAGAACAACAGTTCTTTGACCTTACCAGCAATTTCCCAGTCCAAGGGTGAGCATTTTCTGAGGAGTCACTGAGCCCACTCCAATGATAATCAGGGCTGTTTTCAGGTATCTTCCTGCTGTTCTCCAGGATTTTATTTTCCCCTATGGAGTTTGACTCTTATATCCTCAAGCTGGGAGCAAGGGACCTGTACCTCATCTAATCCTGTAACCATTTGTAGCATCTGTCACAAAATTATGAATTGAACAAATTTCATCAGCATTAAGAACCTAGGATTCTAGAGAAATTCAAAATTTCAAATCAGATTTTAACAAAGGACAATAAAGTTAATGCAATTTCATTACAGAACTGTAGTTTTCACTCAAATAGCAATAGAATGTTTTTTTGATAACTTGTCTCACCAATACCCCTAAATAGTCTGAATATTTCTTAATTAAAACCACAGAATGGGCTAAATAATGCACATTTCAAAGTCAAACACTTTGCTAATTTGGGGTCGTGACCTAATATTATTTGTGTCTTGGTCAGTCTTTATTAATATGTTTATTTTCAAAAAATTTTACTGTAATTTGAAACTGCTATGAAACAATATTTAAAATCTCTAGTGGGTAATATTTATAAAAATATTTTAGGGGTAAAAATACTTTGTAAGTTATTTTTGCATACACTATCCTGGGTATAATGATAGGGTCTGTCAAGACACCATCAACACTATAATAATTTTGGTGTAGCCATAAGCCAGTTACTGACTTTTAAAGGTAGTGAATGTCAATAATAACTTTTCAGCTCTTCTAGCTTTAAGGACTACCTATGACCTGAGATAACTGAATTCCAAAACTGAAATTAGAGGATTTTTATGGAACAACATGGTTAATACCATATCCTGACTCTGCAAAACTGTAAGTACAGTTCTAAATCCACAAATGTCATTGCCTTTGATGGTACCTTCATGTGTCTAAAAATCAATCACGTATACACATGCAGAACTGGAATCACAATAACAGAAAAGAGAGGTGATGATTAATTATCCAATTGAAAGTTGTTCACTAATACCATTTCTGACAACTCTATAAATCCATCGAAATCTGTGTTAACAGTAAATGTTCAAAGCCTGATACTAAGGGTATAGCCTAACTGGTAGGACAGAAGTGCTAAATTCAACAGGTATTAATGAAGATGACATTTAGACATTGGGGAACTTCTTTCTAGAAACAAAAGCAGAGAAATGTAGTCACAAATTGTTGAAGTAAATTATGGAGGTACGACCACTGAGGAATTTTAAAGAAGAGGTCAGGAAAATTTTCCAGTGGTTTTTTTTTTCTGGTTTTTCTCCTCTGTCTTGTGGCAGAGGACCAGGCAAGATGATCTCTGGAGCTGTGCTCCTACAGACCTGGTCTCTGTGTAGGAGAGGATTAGACCTTGATCTAGCAGATTGGGAGGGAGCTGGACATCATCAAAACAGGCAAACCACCGGAGCCTGAGGGGGACTGTGCAGCCTTCTGCTGCTGATGTGATATTCATCTAGTATATACCCAGTATATATATTTATTAAATATATACTAGGAAAAGTACTCCTAGCCTGTGAGGCAAAGAGCCCCAGCATGACTAAATCCAACACAAGTGGAAAGATCTGGCCACTTTGTCCTGGCCCTTCAACTAGGCAAGAAAAGAAACGCACTGTCTTTTCTGCATATTGCTTCTAAAGATCTGTATGGAGTAACAAAGGTCTCATGCCATGTTTTGAATATGTTTATTTAAGACCTTGCTGGACTGTTGGATTTCTGTCCTTGGGAAACAGCGCAGATGGCGGAAATTATTTTTTCTGTATCTTCATCCCATTCCATAAGGCAGAATGCATATAAGATATGGACCTTGCTGAGGAAGCTTGCAAGACAATGAGAGGGGACAGTGAAAGGGTGGTTAGCTAAGCAGGAACACACTGGAGCAACTTCAGACAAACCTGAAAATGGCACATTGAATCTGCTGTGTGTTTATATTGCTTACTCTCCTCTTGTGCAACCTCCTCCCATCCAAGGAGCTCCCACCCACCCAGCTGCCACACCCGAGCAAGCACTACCTCATTTTCTCTCTTGCTGTTCTTCAAGCTCAGGAGGAGCGCTATACAACTATCAGCAGATTCACTTCTTTGCTTCTTTAAGTTGTTCCGGGGTTTTTCCCCCTCAGGTTCTACAGCACCAGTTCTACAGCTGCTGAGTGCTCTGCTTTCCCTTTATCTGAATGTCCCCCTCTATGCACCCTCCAGCCATATGCTGCCTCTCTCTTCTTGGCATGCAGGTTCTATGGGCTTTGATTCACTCAGCTCTGTCTTGGGGCAGCATCTAACACTGTGGATTCAAGACATATATAGCCTTTAGGGCTGCCAGCACTGCAAAGATCTGAAGGATATGTATGAAGCAAGCAACAGTGTATGCTCCAGCAATGTAATGTCTCCAATACCACCATCTTCATCATCTTTTATGATGATAGTTTATGTAAGCTGTCTAAGTGCCTTGTAACAGCAACAACAAAACAAGAAAAATTCTTTAGTGACCTATGTTAGGGATGAAAACCAGAGGAGGGAGTGTTCAACATCTACTGCTGCTGCTTTCTTTTACATTGGTTTTGTTCTCTTACCAAAGAAATCCTGAAGTCATGAAAGAACTGAGGACATCACCATGCAGGTTTGTATGAGGTTTCTGACTGTGCTGTGCATGATATTCCTTCTGTAACAGTGCCATTGTTTGTTGATATGGAATTTTGGACATCCCTGCCTGCTCAGAGATTTCATGGTCAAATTACCCCAGCAGACAGAAATATGTGTAAATGGGAATGTGATCTCCGAAGTTTTTGCAACTAAAGTTTATGGATGGTCTTCAAATCTTTAATAATTTTGTAAGGAAGGAAGCAGAAAGCATTTTTCTCTGTGTAGTAGGAAATGTGCCAGATTGCTGTTTATCTGTGATCTTCCTAGCAATCTATGAAATTTGAAGCCTGGATTGATGTGTATTTAGGTCTTGGAATCAGAAATTTCAGTTTGATGCCACTTTCTCATCAAGTGTAGAGTATGGTGTACATCTCCAGATGGCCTATACAAATGCTCTGCTGTACTTCACTCACTTTTTGAATGTCAAGCATCTCTGGGATTCAGCACATCACCAATTAGCATCTTATATCCATTTGACAGAAATGATTCCTCATTATTTCATACGTTTCTTTTTAATAATATTTGCACACTGATTTCCCCTTCTGATAAGAGAAAGGAAGATAACTCTAAGGTCAGGGACTGTTTGTAAAATGTTTTTCTTCTGTGATGTCCTGAGTTTTCACTTGTTTAAGCTGGTGTCCGTCTCTGTATTGAAGCTCTCTTAGTGAAGGACAGTCACACTTTGGTCTTACAGAGCACTGAGCAGACACTCAGCACTCTTTAATTTTATTATTAACATAGGACATTATTAGCAGTATTCCACACCCAGATCCTAAGAAGCAAAGAAGTGCAGGGTACAAGAAACTGCCTTTCCACTTAAAACTGCCCCAAACCCCCTACTTTCACTGATTGCTTCCCTGAAATCCACATTTACCCACAGTCTCTGAAACATATAGAGCTGCCATTGTTATCCAGGCTTTTCTGAAATACATCTTTGTATGTGTTTGAAGAGATACCTTTACCAGCCTGCTTTCCCCACAGTATACACTTGGCTTCCACATGTCCCTTAAAATGTGTACTTGCACCCCTCCAGGAACACCCATATCAGGCATAATGCCTGATAAAAGAACCACAACTACAGGCACAACTAAGGAGATCTGACTCAATACTGCAGTGGCAGAGCCTTTCAGCTACATGTTTTCAAACCACAGAGGCATGTGACAGAAACCAGCTTTTGTTTAGAAGCCCAAACTGCTCACATCACCACCCAAATCCAGGACTGAGTGTTATCAGGGAAAATCTATGAGTAAGATTTGCCACAGAACTGGCAGTGTTCGTGGCATTGTAGTCCAAATCCTTGCTATGGGGGCAAGCTATATTAAACCTCAAAACTGCATCCTTCTCCATGGATAAATAGGGGTAACTAATAAGGTATGCTCCTCTGTGGATTGCACTGCTTAGTTCTTTTCGTGCACATGTGCGTGGATGTCAAAGCTCTGTAAAGGGGTCGAGGAAGCTAAAGAGGGTGAGAGGGAGGAATGCTTCCTGCGGACAGAGAGTGCCTGCAAGTCCCCAGGAATTCTCAGAGTTAAGTCAGTCATGTTCTGCATTAGCCTGGTGAGAGTATGGGGACACCTATACTCTCAGATACAGGTGGGGAAGGGAATGAGGCTGCTTGCTTTTGTTCTTAATTTGTAAATATTTGCGCGGTAGCGATAAAAGCAAAGGTCGCTTTTCAAAAATGTAAATACGTAGGTGTCTTTTTTCTGTACCCCTTCTTTCCACCTGGTGGTTTGTGGTGAGGATGGCTGAACTTGTGTGTCTTCTGCTCTCAACACAAGAATCAGGTCAGGCAGGCCAGCAGGTGCAGGGAGGAGATGCAGCATGTTCAGTGCCTCCCACAAGCAATGTCTGCAAAGCTGAGGGGAAACCTCCAGTGGCCTGGTGCTCAAACCCAGCCTGGGCTGATGCTTGTGGCATCCTAAAATCAGCCCCCCACATCAAGCTGCTCCTACCCCATGAATGCAGGGCCATGGCAGCATTTCCATTGTGGGGGTATGATCTCATTCAAGAGAGAGAGATGTGTCCACCAGGATTTTACAGCTGAGATCCCCTCCATTTCACCCTCTCTCTGTGCAGCTCAGGTGGCCTGTGAGTGCTGGGGCACTCTCAGCTCCCTCTGCTTTCAGAGCATGTGGATGTGGGCGCATGCAGCACAGGCAGCTCACCCTGGGTGTGTGTGGCTGGTGGCACAGCCCTCAGCTGCAGCAGTGTAAAACAGCAGTGGCTCAGCGATGCTCTGCTGAGATGCTCACTCCTCACACCTGCTCAAACAGCAAATGTACCCACAGGGACCCGGAGCAAAAGCTGCTGGAGAGAGGTGCAAAGGGAATGGGGACACTGGAGGTGGCACTATGAGGCAACAGAGCCCAGTCTCTTCAGCTTTTCCACTTATTTTTGTTTTGTTTTGAAACAAACATATCATGGGCAGACACAGAGAATAAAATACGTCCCTGCATTCAGCTTCTCAGGTGAAAATGTAAAATGTATGCAAGCAGTTTTTTAAAATGCATATTATGTTTCTGATAGACTAGAACTGCTGGAGCAGATCAGATCTCTCAGTTAAATATGCATTCATACATTTTTAAAAAATGTATAATATTGACTACATCAGATGTAATGGCTCCTGTAGAGTCATTACAGTGCACAGTGCAGGCTCTTTATTTGGTATTGTATCAATTTGTAGGGTGGACTGTCATGGTGTTAATACAGATGTATGTTAAGAAAAGTATGGAAGCAGAGAAAATGTTGCATGCCAGCCACTGGATTTTAATTCCAGCATTGTAGCCTGTTAAAAATATATCCAAGCTTAAATCCTCTCTTCCCTTCTGCCCAGTGAGCAGGGTGTGAAGCATGGTCCTGGATTGATGTTAGGGGTGAGTCACCAGCTCACACCTGGGGGCAGGTACACACTGGATGTACTACAGGGAGCTGCAGTGCAGGGTGGAAGAGAGGGAATTCGGCCTGAAAGATCAGATGGTTCATGTCTTCATTGGCAGATGAAGGCTACAACACAGGATGTGTGAAAAGATCAGAAAATGGCTTGATTTGTGTTTGCTTTGACATGAGATAAAAATGTCTAATGTAATTTCAGTTAAAGTATGAAAGGAAAAATATGTTTACTGAGCTCAGATACAATATGGCATGTTTTGAGCATGTGAACAATTTTTACAACCAATTTATAAATACTTAAAAAACTGGTTTTCTGTTGAAAAACAAACAGCTAAAGAGAAATAAACAGCTTCCCTGCAATAATTCTGTAACTTCATACTCATGTAACCCAACAGCTCACAGAAGAAGCTCTCCATGTAAAGAAAACCAGAGAAACTATAATGATTTTCAGATACAGTTGACAAGAGACCATTTAGTAAACTTTTATTTTTTTTAACTAACAGTATGCAGGGATGTTGTATTCTAGGCTGCTACTAATAATCTCATCAGAATGCAAAAGCAGTGACTGTGTTATAAAATCAATGATCTGTTATATTCTGCAAGAATTTACAAAAGCCTAATGTCATTTACTACACCATGAGAACCATACTTGGATTAAAAAAACAAAAAAACCCCAACAAAAAACAGAATTAAAAAAAAATTATTCCAGCTGATGAAAAAGAACCCTGTTCGCTAATGCCAGGTTTTAAAGACATGATGCATCTTAGGGTTAAAAAAAGCCTATATTCTGAGTGCAGGACAGGGAAAGGCGTTTATGTTTGGGAGGGTGTCAGACAACAAGTCCATCTGAACCAGGCTCACATCACAGCTTTGCTGTGGCTGGTCAGTCTCCATCACCCTGCCGTGGCAACTGGCTTTGTGCCATAGGCTCTGGGGAGCTTTGCACGAGAATTTTAGGGGGGGAAGGTGTCCCCTAACACTTCTGACAGAAGAATGAATGCACCGTTGCTAGAAATAGGTTTTCAAATAATTGCAAAGGAAGGACTTTTTTTTTTAATTTTAGTTTTTTATTTTATACAGAGTAAATGAAGCAAAACCTAGACAGACCCAAGACCTTTCCATGCACTGAACACATCATCATCATCATCATGGTTATTTCTTTTCACCAGCAATAAGATGTGTTTTGCAAACATAAACTAATTAAGCCCCACAACCTTGGAAATGAGTCTGTAATTTCCTATAAAAGGGGAAACTTCAGCGAAGGCCAGATTGTGACACACTTACTAAGTACGAATGCTCCACAAGTAGCTTCATTGACTTCCCCGAGCCCCTTTTTGGTGTAATGTGTAGTGCAATGAGAGGTATCACAGCCTGGTGTTAAATGTCTTGCCTGGAGGTGCACAGTGAGTCAGAGCAGGGCAGCACCAGGCTCCAGGACCCAATTCCATCACTCCCAGGGTTGTAAATTGTACCAAAGCTGATTGGAGCTGTGTGCCGACACCCAATGGGACATAAAGGCCTCTCACCACTCCTACCTGTCAGCCTTGGTCTTGATCCCTCCGTCCAGGCTGGAGAAGAAATGAAACTGCAAAGAGCTTCTTGGAAACAGCCTGTGATGGGTTGTGCCACTTTGGAATACCTGGAGGTGCTCTCACCCTGGTGACTATCTGTGTTAAAGGTTAAAATCAGCTATGCCATAAAAACTAAGTCCTTATTTTGGTAATTGCAAAGAAGAGGCTATTTGCCTGGAAAAGGATTGGAGAGGAGAGGTCAGCCAGGCTGCTCAGCAGGGCTCAGCCTCAGAGCAGCTGGGGCCAGGGCTCTGGGCTGGCACCCAGCAGGTGATGGGGTGACCCTCCTGCAGAGCCCCCAGGTACCACAGGGAAGCCACGTCCACTCAGGCACAGATGCCACAAAGAGCGCAAAGAGTGGGACAAAGAGTGTCTGTAAAAGGGAGATTGCACTCCCCACAATAAAAAGCCAGGTTCTGACACGTTGTGCCATTAAAGGACATAGAAAAATGAGAAATGAGTGGCTTATTTGTTCTTGAATAATGGTGTGAATCACATGCTTTGAAAATAGGAAAGACAGGCCCATGTAGCACAGTAAGGACTTAATATCACACTAAGGAATTGCTCCTTGGGAGTAGTAAACACTGACTGCCACCGGTGTCCTCTTAGAAATAGCTCCCAAGCAAGACATTGGAGGCTAAACCAATGCACTCAGACAAAGGAAAGCAGTCCTGGAATTCCCAAGCTTCTGTATTTGACATTGGCTCTCCAAGACTGTTCTCCTAAGCATCATTTTACATATAGCAATACACAGACATTGGTATTTCAGCTGAGGCATCTCTGGAGAGCAGACAGCCTATGGTATAAAGATGGAATAAAGCTTTTACACTTTCAGACTGGACGTGCCGAGGTGCTGTACACCTCTGCCAGCAGGGGCAGCTCATCCTCTGAGGTCCTCGTTAATTTTGCTAAATTTCAGATGGATTCTTAAGACCAAGAAAAGAAAGGAATATTTAGTTATTATACTAAGCTTTTAATGCAACCATGTCATGTGTAAGGGGATGTATTTAATATTGGTTAGACTCTCTTTGGTGGTAATAAGCAGAGAGTGGATTCAGACTTTATGCAAGTGGACTAACAAAAACAAGGGAAAATATGTTTGCATATAAAAAAAATCAAATTGAGAAGTCCACATACATTATTATAGACAAGTTATTTCAGTCTAGAATTTTGGGTTCACTTTGAATTTTCTTTTAAGAACAGCGTGTAAGTTGGGTTTGCATTTCTTTCCATGCTGGAGGCCGATATGAAAATAAGTGAAAAGATCAGAGCACCAGCAGCTCTGAAAGGCTGCATTTTCTCCAAGCCTTCTGAGACATGCTTGTCCTAATGTCCCTTTTCTCCCTCCTCCGCTATTGCTATTTTCATTTGCTGACAAGCCCAACATTAAACATTTGCCGGAGTTTTCATATCGATAGTACGTTATATTGCCATTACTGAACAGTTTGGGGCTTTGTGGCTAGCTACCATGACAATAGATGCACAGCCTGGAACCAGTTTTAGTTAATTAGAGTCAATCAATCCAAACTTTGCTAACTTACTCATGTGAAACAATAGTATAATGAACCAAAGTCTGCAAGATGATTGGGAAACACAAATTATTGCACCCTGATAAATTAAATGTGACTATTGCAAAATCTTCCCTCTAAATGAGTACTCAGAGAGAGAATGTATGGGTGAATAAGCATAATTTAAAATAAGGGGAAAAAATTAAAGAAGCTGTTATAACCCCACTTCAATGTTTCCATTTTTCTTTAAAGGAAATGGAAAACCAGATTGCTGTATATACAAGACCAAATGAGTATAACATTTTTAAGATTAAAATTTTTACACCAAGTATGCCTATAAAATTGACTCCTCATCCTTTGCAAGCTAAATTTCACAACGCACACGATGTCTAAAGAAGTGCAATCATTCTGTTCCTTGTGTCCTTCACAACTGCTTATTTTTCAAAGCTATTTGCTAAATGTTTGTCTGACCTTGACGAGGCAAAGCCCTGAACCTTTACAAGCTGGGATACTGCTATCAGACAGCCTTTCCCCACACAGACAAAAAGATATTTTGCTCCTCTTTTAGGGTGATAAATATTTCCCCAATGCTCAGAATTCAACTTACATGCCAAAACAGAACTCAGTTTCCCTTACTGTTTTCTCTTGATTTTCTAAAAGCAGTATTTTTAGAATAAAAGGATCCAGCTGATAAAAAGTACCAGGATGGCATTTAAGCTTTTGTATTAAAATGGTATTTTGGATAGTGAACTGGCCTGTAATAACCTATTCAAGTCGTTTATGGCTTTCACAGGGTCTTAATTTTGTCCAGTATGCTTCTTACAATTTTATTCACAATATGTCCTTCACATGTGCTACAGCATGCAAAAGGAGCCCTATGGAAAAGGACTGAGGCCCTGTCCTAAAGACATCAGTGTGTGGACATGCAGCAGATGATATATGGTGCACACATGGACCAGATGAGCCACAAAGGATCCTCAAAATTAGGCTCATGGGATTTAAGAAGTGGGTTTAAATGAAAGGGAGAGGAACTCCTGTATCATGGTTTCACCACCCACCATGAGATTTGAAAAGCTGGATGCATCAACCAATATGTTTTCTGTAAATATTTCAAATTATTTTTTTGATGAAACAGCCTTTTCCAGAAGGAGCAAGCTATTTCTATATGTTGATGTAGTGACACAGCTTTGGGGGGTAGATATTTATGTAGGGCATAATTTTAACTATCTTAAAGAAAAATTTAAGATCTTGAATCTTACAGGGTAGGAAAATTTGTACTCAAGAGAGCAATTCTTTCCCAGATGCTTCCGAAACAGTCAGTACTGAGGGTTATGAACATGTGTACTGCTCAATCACAGATGTGTTAGGTAAGACAATCTGGGATCTTTTCTGTCCCCTAACAGAAGTAATCACATTTTGCATGTCATGTGTATTTGTGTATTATTTTCCATGAATTATGCTAAAGTTGCATGTAGTTTCAACCATACAAGGGCATATTAGGAGCTGTTACAGGTAATAAAGCTGATGGATATTTCCCCTCCTACCTAACATTTCAAAGTTACTTGGATTCTGCTTTCCATCCAGAGGCTAATATGAATTTGGGTTTAAAAGAAGGTAAAAATCTGGATGTCGTGAGCACATTGCTCATGTCCTGGCTGCACTTATACCAGCAGTTCTTGGTAAGTCTGGGGAAAAAAAAACAAAACAACTGAATCTTTTGGGACTTTGCAAACTGGGCATTTGGATAAAAGAAAAATTCTGTGATACCACTTTTACATATCACAGTTGGATTCTTAAAGCTAAGGGCATGAGCTGTTAACATCAAATTCAATCAAAGCCATCTGACAGACATTTTTAAAGCAGTTCAAAAGATCTAAAATTATAGTTTTCACTGCCATGCAGTGAAGGAGTCAAGAAAACTAGTAAAATAATAATATGAAGGGTAATGGGGAAAATTTGTTAGCACCTGAAAAGATTTACAGTACAGATTTTCCAGAAAATTTCCTAGAAGAACTATTCTACAGTAATTTCACCTTCTTTCATCTGTTTCTTCGTTGTTCTGAATTTTCCTTCCCACAGTTAATTGCAAGCACACCTGAAATAAAGCTATGTTGTAAATAAAGGAATTTCTAAACGTTCTCATGCAGTATGTTCAGTAGATGCCTGGTTACAGGTATCCAGTACTTCTTGTGTTTGTTCTACTGTGACCATGTGTGAGCAATGGGAATTTTATAAAGCAAACTTCTGCTATTACAAATATTGGTGGAGAATTTCAAAAAGAAACAGAAGAATAAAAGTACATGGAAGTCATATCAAATGAAAGGCAGTGTTCTCTCATTAAGTAATCTGGGAAGGTGGATCTCAGAGCTCAGGTCAGATATTTTGTTAAGGGCCTAAAATAAGGTCCTTTAACTCCTGGAATTCAAGGTTTGATTTAATATGCAACATGAGTCTAGACAACGCTGTTTTCTACATATATTTAGGGAACTTACTTTAAATATCTCTTGGATGGGAACTCATCTGAATCCAGTTACCTTCACTGATATGCCTCTGGCTGAATAAGCCGCAACATGACCTTGCAAATTTAATTCTTCAGTAGAATAATGATGAGAAATTAAACCATCCATTTTGCTCTAACTTTTCTGTGTTCTTCATCTTCAAATTATTGCTTGGAATTCAGATTTTTTTCCTTCCCTCCAGAACACTTCCTCTTGTTTTAAAACAAAAAAATCATGGTACAGAGAGAGAATTATTGCAGTTTTCCCAGATGGAGACAACCACAAGTGCCTATCAAGATACCAACACTGCTGTGCTCTTTATATATGGCTTTTTCCTTACCCATCATTGACCTGACCACGTCCTTTCGCAGTTACTTAATAACTGTGAAGTCTTTGCTGATAGCATGCTGTTCACAAAATAGGTTTCTCAACCTTAAATATACAATAGAAATAGCCTTTGTTTACTTTACACTAGTCATACCAGTGAACACAATTCATATTTGCATCTAAATTTCTATGCAGATGCGAAGTTTAGTTAGCCTCTAGCAATGTACACTAGGAATGGGACCAATGATTATGCACAATTATACCACTGTTAATGATCGTAACTAGGAAATGGGTGAACCTGTTTTATTTTCTATAAATCACACTGGTTCCACTCTTACCTTCTTCTCTTCCCTGTCAAAAATACCCATATAATGCAGTTTAGATCCAAATGACTGCAACAGGGAGTCAAACTGGTAAGCAGTTCTTCCATCTCGTGATAGCTGTGTCCTTTCCTAAATAATTATCACTCAGTGAAATAAAGGGGGATTACTGCATTTCCTAAAGTTCACTGAGGGGTCTGATTTAGATTCATTTAAAGTAGTAATCATTGTCTGAGGATACCTATCATCTTGGTGAGTCAAACCAAAGAATTTCTTCACTGAAAATTCTGCCATAGGCTTCTCAGAACTCCATAGAGAATTCAGACAATCTTTTTCATATTTGAAATTTATCTTTGGGAATAAGCTGTGCCCATTTTTATTTGGTCTTTTCCTAATATAGATGGCAGATTTCATCAACATTACAACCAGCATTCTTGCACTGATGAACTGTTGTATCAAAGGAAAAACGCTCTGCATTTTCAAAGCTCTTGTTTCTTTATTCAATCTTTGCCAGCAGTTTTCTAGCATGAAGATGGCAGTTCAGACTAGTGGTATTCACAGCCAGAATGAGGAAGAAGCTGGACAATGAAGCTACAGTTCCTCTCACAGGTCCTGGTAAACTACATTATCTGGGAATCTGCACATATGAGTCACTGCACTCAATTCCCACTGATACTGCTGTGGGAACTCTGTGGTTTTCCCAGGGTTTATTTCTTACCATGCAGCTTTTTTCACCCTCACCAGTGCTGAAGTCGTGCTCACCTGCTTGGTGTATAAAGCCCTACCCACAAGCCATGACCCTGGGTTTCCTCAGTCTAATATGCAGGACCTACAGAGGAGGGCTCCAAAAATGTTCAGGTCAGAGCACTGCCCAGGGGCTGGACACTCCCTGTCCTCACCTCCTTTCAAAGGAGGGAACATGAGTATGTTCATGGATACCATGGTTGTAGTGGGAAACCCAGAGGGCTGAATGCACCCTGATGGGACAATAGGAAAAGCCAGCATGATGAGAGAAAGTATTTATAGTCTCTCAATGCTTCCTTACGGATTTCACACATCTCCAGTGCCAAAGTTCTCAAATCTTCTAGCTGTTAAATAATTAATTCTGTAAGAAATTTATGTATATGATAAGCAACCTAAGAAAGGATGTATACTGAATAAAACTCAGAACATTTTAGTTCCTAA